>CAKNXH010001191.1:30721-105479 GCA_932178445.1 Andricus quercusramuli
CTTTGTATTTTTTGTATATCTCCTATTAAGAGATATGTAAAATCTTTTTTGGTTTATATAATGTCAATTATTATACTTTTCGTTGAGAATTCATCTATTTTGGTTGAAAATTCAACTACGTGGTTGAAAGTTCGCGTATTTCTTTAAAAAATCAACTAATTTGGTAGAAATTTTAACTAGTTTATTGAAAAATAAGGCACATTTTTATTGAAAATTCAAATATTTTCTTGAAACGTGTTTCTGATTTGAAATATCTCTTTTGGTGGAAAAATGTATGTAGAGGGTTCATATATATTTTTTTTAAACTCGTCTTTTCTGGTTGAAAATTTAACTACTTGGTTGAAAGTTGAACTACTTTGTTAATAATTCAATTGTTTGGTTGAAAATTCATGTCTTTGGCTGAAAATTTAACTATTTTGTTTCAAATTCGTTTTTTTTTGTTGTTGTAGAAAAATCAAATATCTTTGTAGAAAATTTTACTTTTTGTTGAAAATTAACTTTTTTGGTGACAATTTAACTTTTGTTAATAATTTGGTTTTGTTTTTTGTTTGAAAACGGTACGAAATCCGACTATTTGGATGAAAATAACCTTTTTTGTCAAAAATTTATATTTTCGGTATGAAAATTCAACAATTTGGTTGAAAACTCATGTATTCCGTTGAAAATTAAACTATTTTGGTATAAAGTCCAACTATTTGGTTCAAAAGTCACTTTTTTCTTAAAAATTCATTTTTTTTTTAAATTAACTGTTTTGTGGAAAATTCGTCTTTTCGGCTTGAAAATTCAACAATTCAGTGGGCATTTTTCTTTTTTTTTTTTTTTTTTTTTGTTAAAAATTTGTGTCTTTTGTTTCAAAATTTATCTCTTTCCGGTAAAAAAATCTCATTTTGGTTCAGGATTCAGATATTTTGTTGGAAATTCGTCTTTTCTGGTTGAATTCAACTGTGTGTGTTTTCAAACTAACATCTTTTTGGGTTGAAATAATATCAACTATTATATTTTTCCTTGACAACTAATCTATTTAGGTAAAAACAAATACTATAGAGGATTCAAGAAGTTTTTTAAAAATTAACTGGATTTAAAGATTTAACTGATTTAAAATTTAACTACTTTGTTGAAAGTTGAACTTCTTTGTGAAAAAATCAGTTGTTTGAATGAAGATTCATCATTTTAGTTGAAAATTCATCTCTATGGTTTGAAAAAGGTAGATAAATCGACTACTTGGTGAAAAATAACCTTTTCTGTTAAAATTTTGTATTTTCGATATGGAAATTCAGCAATTTGGTTGGAAATTCGTAAATTTTGTTAAAAGTTTAACTTTTTTTGTAGAAAATCCAACTATTTGGTTGAAAAGAATTTTTTTGTTGAAAAATCATCCCTTTGGCGTGTGTTCTTTTTGGTTTGAAAATTCATTTCTTCCGGTAAACAAATTTCATCTTTTTTGGTTAAAAATGCAACTGTCTGGTTAAATATTTGACTGAAAAATCTTTTTTGGTTGGAAATTCAACTCTTCTGTTAAAAATTCATCTTTTTGGTTGAAAATGCAATATTTTTACTCGAAATGTTAGGAATATAAAGCGTTTCGGATTGAATTATGCACAAAGTGTTTTGTCCGAAATTGGAATTTAAGGCCCTGATATTTAAATTAGTTAAACCTGAAATTCAGAATGGAGTCTTAAATCTAGATAAATTTTACTGAACTAAATGGAAACAATTTTTGAGGTATAACAATTATAAGCATTCATTTCTACAGTCATTAAAATAGTATTTACACCTATTTTATCAGTTGAAAGTTATAATTTGCATAGAACTGTGAAACGGTGGAATAGGATTGCTAGAATTAAATACGGAGTCGTGATTTTAACTTGAAATTCAATATGAAAAATCATAGTGACATATCTATTATTATTCTAATTATACATTGTTGTTCACTTGCCGGAAGTGAAAAAAAAAAGCTTTTTAGGTAAGGGGTCGTCCATGTATTACGTAACACGTTTTTCCTTTGTTTATATCGTTGTATCCCTTTTGGCATCAAGACAATTGTATTCACGCTATTATTTAAACAAAGATAAAATGCGTTACTTAATATGTGAACGTTGCCTAACTTGAAGTTACTTTATCTGGTAACTGTATCTAGTTACCTTCTTTCGCTAAGTAACGTAACTGTATCTAGTTACTGTAAAAAGTAACTTACCCAACACTGCATCAAACGCCAATAAATAACTAGGATACTAAAAAATCGATTTTAACAATTGCAGAAGCCCGCCCCGGAGAAGTCCAGCACGTTACCGCCGCCGATCACCAAGCCCAGGAGACCGTCGCCGAAGACGTTCGCCAGACCGAAGACGCCGTTCCTCCGAGCGACGAGACCGTCGTCGTTCTCCAGATCTCAGGGACAGCAGGCGACGCTCCTCCGACGCTCGGGATAGATCTCATAGGTATGATAGATCTTCTTCCCGCGACAGATCTAGTAGACGCGACCGTTCTAGAGAGCGTAGAGACAGGGATCGTCGCTCAAAGTCCAAGGACCGTAAATCTTCACTAGATCGTTCCAAGGATTTGAAGCGGCCTGAGAAATCTCCCGAGAAATCCAAGGAAGTTGTTGTCAACAAGGATCTCAAGGACAAAACTAGGGAAAGGAAGATTTCGGTTGACGAGAAGGCGAAGAAACCTGTGGATGCTCCAGTGCGTAAGGATTTGAGAAATGGAAGGTCTAAGTCAAGTAGCTCGCAAAGTAGCGAGAGTAGTTCCTCTAGTGATGAAGAACAACCGGTGCGGTAAGTTTTGCTTTTGCTTCTGTTTTTTTTTAAGCTGGAGGAAGAAGAAGGACGGAGTCTTGGAAAGAAGACTTTGATTGAAGAAGATGTTTTTAATTTGGGAATTCGTTGGGAACTTTATAAATTGATTTTTTGGCAAGATATTTCAAGTGTAGAGAGATTTTAAAAAGTGGGTTTCGGGTCTACTTGTGGAGCGACATTGTTGTGAACAACATTGCTATTGAACTAGTTTGTCCAATATATGAATTCTCAATGCAGTTTGTGTACGTCAATTTTACAGAATTAATGCGAAACTCACAAATTGCACTTTTTTTTTATACAAATTATGAAACATTCACAAAATTCATGCATTGTCAATGCTTTTAAAATTTGTGACGATTAATTTATACGTACTTGAATTTTACAAGCTTTATATTGTTGAAATCTTTGTGAAATATTTAAAGTATTTGATGATCTGTATCTCTAAAAATATTTACTTATTCAAATTTTTGTTTGTTGATCATTTGCTTTTTTAAAAGGTTTTTTCTCCTGAAAAATTTGTCCCGGTTGACTTTCATGCTTTTGCCGCGACATCCTTCATTTTTGAAACCTTTCTGAAATCTTTGAAATCTGAAATGATCTGAAATCGTTTGAATCGTTGAAAACTTCCCGAACATATTCCAATTTTCTACTTGTCACCATATATTTTTCTGTTAAAAAAAGATAATTTTAAGAATTGACTCAGAAATACTTTTCTTTTTCGCAGAAGATCAATGGATCCAAAACTTTCTCAGGAGAAACGAGACCGGGATCGGTTAGAAGAAACGAAAAAGAAGGAAAAGGAGAAAGAAAAGGAGAAGGAAAAAGAAAAGGAGAAGGAGCCAGAGAAATTAAAGGAGAAAGAAAAAGAAAAGATAGTCGAGAAAGAAATTCCGAAGCGAGTGGAGAAGGAAGTGAAAAAATGGGAACCCATCGCTCAGAAAAAGCCGGAATTGAACGTTTCACCCAAAAAAATCCCGACTGCTAATCTTCCTATTTCCAGACATAGGGTAATTTTATATTCCTTTTTATTACTACTCTTTTTATTCCTTTTCTTTATTGGAATTTTGTTGGAAACATATATCTGAGGTACTAAATAATTTATTCTAAATTTTGCTGACTTATCTTTCAGTTCTCGAAGAGCTTGTCTAGAACGCCTTCGCCTTTCAAAAAGACGGAGGACATCATCGCAGCCAATAAACTCAAGCAACCCGTTTTAAAGTAAGAAAAACTTTTATGATAATGAAAACTGAAGCTTCGATTATTTTATAATTTACAAGACGGTTGATAATGTTGAACAGCAATCTAGTTCTACGAAATAGCGACGGCAGTAGCCGGGTGGTGATTCTCGATTCGTCGAGATCTCGAATGTTAAGTACGATAGCACTCGATGCTATCGAGTGTCCTGTCGTTAACCGGCTACGCTCAGGCGTTTCGGTTTTCTGCAGTTTTCCACTTCTCTGACCAAATGTTCAGGATTGAGTACGCCAGGCATTTCTTTGAGACTTATCATGATTATTAAAGTGTTTAATGTCCAATTATCTTCTCCGAGAGGGGGGATTTTATATATGTAAACCCCTGAAATGGGTCTACATGGAGAAAAAAATCTAATCTACTACATATGATAAAAAGAAGTCATTTTCTCTTACTATTTTAGCACAAAATTGAATCAGTCGAGAGCTATGAATAAAAATAATTATTTATCAATGTTCTTAGGGAAGACAAAGTGGAATCGCCGAAAACTGTAGAAACCGTCCTTACGGTCGCTGAAGCTTTCCCGTTGAAGAAGGAAGAGAGGCTCGAAAGATCAGAAAAAGCAGATAGGTCTATAAAATCAATTAAGCTTCCGGTCGAAGAAAAGAAATTGTCAAAACCTCTGGAATCTCTTTTGCCAAAAAAACTGGCTGAAGTTGCAAAGAAAACGAAGAGGGACAAACGTGACGAGTCTTCAGATTCTGAAGATAGCGATGATGGTCAGTTGAATTATTTTATTTGCAATTTTCCTAGAATTTAAAATATTTAAAATTATCCAGATTCGAATGACTAGATGAAATTAATCAACTTTACAGATAGGAAAAAGTTGAAGAAGGTAGAGCGATCTAGAAAACCGAGGAAAACATCGACTGAGGATGAAAAATCGGACAAGAGCAAACCGGTTTCGAGCTCAGATAGTGAAGAGGAGAAAAAATCAGCTGATAAATCGAAGAAATCCCGAGACTCTAGTCGAAACGGTAATTAGAAATTCTATTTGATATTTTAGTATTCCTTTTGTAATTCTCAAGTTTTTAAATTTTTATTTTATTTCATTTTCAAGGATTCAAAGCCCTTCCAACTTACATGATTTCAAGTTTTGAGGCTTTCGAATCTTCTTTTTCAATCTGGAAGCTTTATAATTTAATTTTTTTTTTACATTTTCGAAGTCGTCAATTTTCGGCGATACAAAAATACTTTTGCATTCAGAAAGCTTTTAAACGAGGATTTCATCACTATTGAAATCTGGTGCACAATACTTCATGAAATCATTATAATATTTTTAAGTCCTTTGAAATCTTTGTAACTTTTCGAAATCTTACAAAACCTTTTAAAATCTTTGTGAAATATTTCAGAATTTTTGTATATGTTTACAGGGTGCACAATCTTCCCCTTTTTTTCTTAGTTTCTCCTTTTTTCTTGAAATTCCCCTTTTTTCCCCTATTATCAAAAAACTTTCCCTTTTTCCCCTTTTCTCTTCAAATATACGATATTTGACATTGTACCCAGTATTGAATAATAATTAAATCAATTATATCATTCAAATAAATTATTTATGAATGAATAAGGTACACGTTTCAAGTGCAGACCATTAAAAATAAATACTCTTTAAAAAAATGTTAAGTTGAAACATTTTAAAGCAAGTTGAAAATGTGAAAACTGGAGACAGAAGTTATTATCCAATATAAAATTGGAACAGTTACAAAATATACAGTACTTTTCAAACAAGTATTAGAAGATTACACAATTAAAAAATGGAATATTCCAAATTCATCAACTGCAATTTTGAATGTTCTAACTTGAGCAGTTTCTAATTTTTTTAAATCTTCACTTGAAAATTTAACTATTGTTGAAACTTTTTTTTTCGTTGAAAATTAATTTGTTTAAACTCACAATTGAACTATTTCATTTGTGTTTGAAAATTGATACTTTTTAGTCGAAAATTCAACTATTTTGTTGCAAGTTCAAATTTCGTTCAAAAGTTATATTTTTTTGGCGGAAAATTGGTTAAAAATTTAAGTATTTTGTTGAAAATATATTTATTTTGTTGAAAAGATTTCTTTTGGGTTGATAATTAAACTACTTTGTTAAAAATTCATTTTTTCAAACTGAAAATTGCAATTTTTGATTGAAAATTGTTTTTTTTTATTGAAAGCTTATGTTCTTTTTTTTTGCTCAAAAATTCAATAATTTGGTAGAAAATAGGTTTTTTCATTTGAGAATTAGTTTTTTGAAATGAAAATGTAGAAATTCCATTTTTGGTTAAAAATTGATCTTTTTTATTTTGAAAATTCAAATTTTCGGTTAAAAATTTATGCAATTTGTAAAAAATTCGTCCTTTCGTCATTTCTCGTTTAAAAATTCATAATTTCAGTTTAAGTTTTTGTTTGCTTTTTAAAAACCAAGAATTTTAACAAAAATTTTAATTTTTGGTTGAAAATTAACTTTTTAATTGAAAATTCATATTTTTGTGTTGAAAAATCAACTGCATTGTAGAAAATTCTTCTTTCAGGCTTTCAACATTCAACAATTTGAGCGAAAATTCAATTTTTTCAATTGAAAATTAATTTTTCGAAACGAAAATGTAACTATTCGATTTTTGGTTAAAAATTGATGTTCTTAATTCAACAATTTAACTTTTTTGTTCAAAACTTATCTTATTTTTATTTTGGTTTTTCGGAAAAAAATTTTTGTCGTGAGTTAGGATTTTTGGAATTTCCTATCTTTTTTGCGATTTTGGAACGTTATAAACACCACGAAAAAAATGTTTCTCATGAATAAAAAATAACTTGTTTCTGTGGTTCAAGCTGAAGAAATTTCAGGTTCGAATCAATCAAAAAAACATGTTTTAGTACATTTAAAAAAAAATTTAAATAAGGCACAATTTTTTTGGTTGAATCATTACAATTTTTAGTTATAAATTTCAGAAGGACAATTGAAGATATTTACCGATCAAAAAAATCGTTTCTTCACTTACTTTTGGATGTCGACCCACAAATTGTTATCCCTGAACTCAAACGATTCGATTAATTTTAGTATTTTTACTTCGCTCTACTGAAGAGAGTAGTTGCAAATTTACATTGAAAGTATCCAATTTTTAAAAATAAATTTTTTAATGGCAGAAATCATTGAAAAATCATTGAAATTTTATTTAAAAATATAACATTTGTCATAAAAAGATTGTTTTTTCTTTCCCACATGTAAAAATAAATGAGAAAATTACCCTATTTCCCCTTTTTTGAGCTCCTTTTGCGCTGTGAACCCTGTGTTTGTGAAATCTTTAAAAATTTTAGAACCTTTCAACATTTTTTTAAATCTTTGTGAAATCTTTGGTAAGCCCTTTCGCTTTTTTCTAACCCATATTTCTTTTCTTTCAGAATCGGATGATCGTAGCAAGGAGAGAAAAGAAACAAAGCGTCGCGAACCAGAAGTCGACACGAAAAAACGTTCGAAAAAGGAAGAAGAAGATCCAAAGAAGTACAAAAGATCCAGGAAAGATTCTTCATCGCCAGAAGGGGAGCAGAGAAAGAAGAGCAGTAGTGAGAAAGAGAAGCTCAAATCGAAGAAATCGAAGCGAGATTCGAGCTCTGAAGATGAGCCTAAAAAGTCTCGCAAGCGGAGAGATAGTTCCACGGATGATGACAAACCGAAAAGCAGGAAGTCTAGGAAGGATTCGACAAGCGATGATGAGGTTCGATCGAAATCAAAGAAAGCAAAAAGAGACTCGAGTTCGGATGATGAGGATCCTATTGTCGGAAAAGAAAACAAGAAAAAGAGGAAAGGAGACGACAGTAGCGAAGAGGAAAAAGTGAAGAAGAAGCGCAAGAAGAAACCGAAAACTAGTACTAGTGAATCTGACGTAAGTATCAATATTTTTTATTCGAAATTAATCAAAGTAGTTTAATAATTTGTATTTATTATTTGAATATTTATATTCAATAGTTTCACCACAACAAATCTTAAGTTAAAACTTTCCATAATTTATTAAAAATATTAGTTCAAAATTAATAATTTCAAATTTGAAAAAAATGTCTAAAATGGAGATTTATTCGACTCACAGATCTCACAGACCGGTCCCTATATCCCCTATTGTACCCTATATTCAGTTAAGGTTCCCAGCGTACCCTATTTTCAGGATTTGGTCCCTATGGTACCCTATTTGTAGCCCATAATGGAACTTTAAAAATATATATAACACTATCAAAGCTTCCACGGGTCAGGCATTTTGAATAAAATAGCAAAAATCAGGAAGTTTTTGTAAGAAGTAACCGTAAAAAATAATTAGGGCTGTCACACAGTCAATATAAGTCACTTTTTTGCTGAAATAACTTTTTAGTCACTTTTTTAAATTAAAAGATCACTATTTCTGGATTGTCTTGAATTCTCTTGAAGTATTTCAGGGTATTTTTAAAGAAACCGAGAAATTTTTAATATATTTCAATAATTTAAAGGGATTTTTAAGCTTTTAAGGTATTTTTAAAACTGAGGCTCTATTGATAAAATGATCAAATGATTTGCAATATTTTTTAAGGGATTTCAAAAGATTTTAAGAGATTCGAAATATTTTAGGTTATTTTAAAAGATAACAAAGAAGTTTTTAATTGATTCCAGTAATTTAATGATATTTCAAAGAATTTAAAATAATTTCGGGTATTTTAAAAGGTTTCCATGCATTTTCAAGAGCTTTAAATGTTTCAAAAACTTTGAAATATTTTAGAGTATTTTAAAATATGCCAAGTTATTTTTAATTGATTTAAACAATTTCAAGGTATTTCCAAGAGTTTCAGTAATTTTAAGGGATTTTAATATTTTAATGAATTTCAAAGAGTTTATTCACAAGAAGTGAGGAATTTCGTAGGGTTTCAAAGATTTGAAGAGATTTTCAAATATTTTTTGCAATTCATTTGGAATTTGCCCTGAATTCTTATCAATCTTACTGAATTTTCTTAAGTTCTCTTGAATTCTCCTAAATTCACTCAATTTTACTAAATCCAATGGATTTTAAAATTTTTTTGTTTAATTCATCTTGAAGTTTTTTAAACTCGCCTTAAATTCATAGGAATTTCATAAAATTCTTTTAATTGCCCTTTTAATTTTTCTAAACTCATTTCAAACTTGCTGAATTCAATGTATTCTTTCATATTTTTGAATTTTTTTTAATTCTCTTGATTGTTTTTGAAATTCAGTTTGATTGTTTATGAATTTCATCAAATTTTTCTCGTTCCCCTTAAATTCTCTAAGTTCACTCAAATTTTGCTGATGTAAATGTATTTTTTCTATTAAAATTTATTTTCCAATTCATTTGAATTGTTTTGTAGTCATTAGTCACTTTTTTGGTTAGAAATTAGTAGGGTCTCAAAGATTTGAAGAGATTTTATGATTATTTTTGGAATTCACCCTGAATTCTTTTAAAATCTTTGGAATACTCTTGAATTTTTTTATTTACTTGAATTCTTCTAAATTTACTCAATTCTACTTAATTCACCCTAAAATCTCTTAACCTCATTTTGAATTCTCAGGCATTTCATCAAATTCTTTTGAATTCCCTAGAATTTTTCTAAGCTCATTTAAGAGTTACTGAATTCAATGAAGTTCTTTCATATTTTTTAATTGTTTTCAATTCATTTGATTTTTTTTAATTTGTCTTGAATTTTTAGGCATTTCATCGAATTCTTCTCGGTTACCTTAAATTTCTCTAAATTTATTCCAATTTTACGGGAATCAATGGAATTTTTATGATTTTAACATTTGTTTCCAATTCTTTTCAATTTTTTTGATTGAATTGTTTGGAAATCTTATGAATTTATCCGGAATTCGTTACCCTTTAAGTGCGAAAAAAGTACCCTATATTGTGCAACATAATTTCCAGTCTTGTATAAACTTATTTTTAAGTTCAAAATTAAAAGTACGACTTGAAATTTAATTTGTGGGGTGAATATTGTAGAATTTAAAAAATTGCAAGATTGAAATAGAAGTAAATTCAAAGCTTTCAAAATGAGAAAATTGAAAAATGAAGCATTAAAAATTTATTGACTATAAATTAGCATGTTTAAAATTAAAAGAAAAGTTGATTTGAAAGTTTCCAAATTCAACTATTTAACTAATTAGTAATCAAACGCCGCATATAAACTTCTAATTTCAAACATTAATGCTTTGAAAGTCCATGGTTTAAAAATCAAATTTGAACAATTTGAAAAGAATTCAAATTAACAGAAATATCAAATTCCCGAATAAAAGTAATACTAAGCCGTAATGTGTATTAACGAAACTGAAATCTTCCAAGAGTAAAAGTTAATGAAACTAAAAAATTCCTGAAATTAAAATTTCCGAAATGATCTAATTCGTGAAATTCTGAAATTACCGAAAATTTAAACCCCACTTTCTTAAACGAGTAAATTTCGTTTGATTCCAATATAATTTTTTCATTCTTCGGCCGAAAAAAAAACGAAGTTCCAAATGATAAAAATTGGAATAAAACATAGAACAACAAACAACTCCAATTCTTTTTTCAGGAAAGCGAAGTGGAAGAAAAGAAAAAGAAAAAGGACAAGAAACACAAGAAGCATAAAAAGAGTAAGAAACACCGAAAGCATAAAAAGAAGAAAGTTGCCTACTCAGAAGAATCAGACGTAAGTGAAGGAAACACAGAAGAATTGGAAAAAAAGCTCCGCGAAAAAGCTCTCAAGTCTATGAAAAAGAGCCACAGCCCCGAACGAAGTGACTGAAAACGAAAAAATGGGGATTCATACCCAATTTGAATGTTGAGTCCACCCTCAGTAAACGTGATTTCCTCGATCAATTTGTTCCACTTTCCTGAAAGATTCCAAAAGACCTCGGAATTTCAATTTTGAAAAAAAAATGTCTTATCAGTATCGAATTTCGATATATGTAAGTTTTAAACTAGTTCCGATAAGTGTGTTTGTGACTTAAAAAAAAACATTATTACTAATCCATTTCTACAAGAATCGTTTGCCTATTAATTTTCGAGGAAAGGTCTTGGTTTTGCATTACAACTGATTGAACGATTGGAGGTAGAATTGACGAGGTGTACAAATTGAATACCTTTGAAAGTGAAAAAGTCGATTTGAGTTGGACGAATTTTGCTTGAACGATATTTTGAAGTTCGAGGAAAGATTAGTTTTAAGAATCGTCGAGAGTATTGTAATATCTCATATTTACTGTAATACGTTTCTACGCACTGTAACGTACAGAATTACCGTTAATTTCATTATGAGAATATATATGTGATTAATGCATATTTGTTCTTTCCTTTTGTGTTTTCGCACTTTAATTTTATTTGATTTAATTTATTGAATTTAAGAATATGAAACATTACTTACAGCTACTTATCCAAAGTAAAAGATAAAAAAAAATAGCAATTTGAGTTGAGTCTAATAAAATTCCATTTTCTCAAAAATGTCACTATATAGTAAATTTTGTACTATTAGGAAGTTTATTTTGAAGTTTTTCTGTACAATTTTAAAAGATTTGTAATTGAAACAAAAAGTTTTGGATTAATTCAATTTTGTTATAATTTTAACTATCCAGATTTTCAGTTTGAAATTTTGTTATTGAAAAATTACAAAATGAAACTTTCCGTTGTACTTTTTTTTAATCAGTTGAAAATTGTACCATTTCAAACTTGAATTCTGCATAGTCAAATTTATATCAAAATGGAATAATTTTATATTAAAGTATTCAAAAAAATTTGGTTTCCATGAAAAAACTTTTTCTAATTGTGCAGAACAACTTCAAAATAAACGCCTTAATGGGTGGCCAGATGGCTTGATCCCTGACTTTTTTTCTTTCAGGTTACATTTTCAACCAAAGAAATTAAGTTTCAACCAAAAAAAGGTTAATTTTCTACCAAAAAAGATGAATTTTCAACTAAAATGTAGAATCTTTAACAAAAAAAAAAATGAATTTTGAACCTGGAAGATTAATTTTCTACCAAAAAAGAATTTACAATAAAATACATCATTCTCATCTAAAAACAGATAAATTTTCAACCAAAAAAGTTAAGGGGTTTGAATTAAAATGAGGAGCCATAAAAAAACTAATGTTTAAAAAATAATTTATTTTTTAACGAAAAAAGTACTAGTTGATATTTCAACCCAAAAATGTTTCAATTTGCAACCAAAACAGTTAGATTAAACCAAAGAAAACGATTTTTCAACAAAATAGTTGAGAATCCTCGATTTAAAAAAAAATTAGTTTTCAACCAAGCAGTTGCATTTTTAGTAACAAAAAATTAAATTTCAACAAAATAGTTGAATATCCAACCAAAAAGTTAGACTGTTTTGTTTGTAACAAAATTTTTGAATTTTAAACAAAATAATAAAATTGTATGTTTATTCCCTAAGTTTATAAATTATAGAAATATACTTTGCAGAACTTCCAAATTTTTTAAACAATTCGATGTTTTCCTTTCTTTTTAAATATTAGTAAAATTCAAACCATGTCAAGTTTTGGAAATTGAAAGTGAACAGTAACAATGAGACTGTGCCCTCAGAAATTGTGACCAAAATCTAGGCTAGCGCAATAATAATCTGTTATTTTCGTTTGTGGGCATGAAAAATTAAGACCAAGGCTCAAAAAATCCGAAAATCAAGACAGCGATCAAAAATCAGGACATTTCGTGATAAATCAAGACCTATAGTCACCCTACGCCTTAATAATCAAACCCTTTTTTTTATTTAAACGTCCAAAATTATAGTGTTTTAAACATAAATTCCTCAAATGCGAAAATTCGCGTTTTCAAAAATATGTTTTGAGTTTGAACCGTTTGAAATTAGGCAATTTGCAAACGAGAAAAATTTGAAATTGCTCTTTTGCAAAAAAAAATGGAAGCCATAAAAATGAAGCAGCACTAAACATTTTAAACTGAAAATGTATTACTTGGTTCAAATTAAAATGAACCAATTTTATTCTCAGCGTGTTAAAAATTTAATAAGTTTGAAATTAAATTGCTGAGAATTGCGTACAATGTTGCCTTTAATATTCAAAAATTTTAAATACAAGACTCACAGTTACAATTTCAAAATAAAACCCTAACAATATTCATTATATTTGTATAATAAATGTTCAATTAAAAACATTTAAAAATTATGAAATGCTCTATTTGCGGCTTTTGTTAGTTATTATTTTCAGAATTTCTAAACATTGAATGCTTCCTTCAGTTTTTAAGGCTTGAATTTGAGCTAGTATTGAGCTTTTATTGTCTTAAATAAACCATTTTTGCAAATTTCACGACTTGAATTTGTAAATTTATATTTTTTACAGAATCGTTTTGAGATCTTGCATCGTTTACGAAAAAAGGTCAGAAATGATATTCAAACAAAAATTTCCCGGCCTCAAAAATGGTTAAGCCACCATAAAATTGATAAGATGCCTTCCTTATATTAGCAAAAACTGTGAACAAATTTGGGGGAAATGGTGGGGTTTTCCAGAAAATTTTCTTTATTTTTTTCGTCGAATTTTGAAAATATTGAAAGAAGATTTTCAGGAAACCCCCTAACCGATGTCAGCATTCAATGCTTAAGACAACTGTCGTCTGCGATTTTTTTATTACAGAGTCTCCTCAAATCCTGAAAAAATTACTTGACAATCCATTAATTTGAATAATAATTCAAATTTTTATTTTATCTTCTTATACTTAAAATGCAGCGCATATTTAAATCCCTTCAAATTCATAACTTTTCAAGTAAAAATATTGCATTTTCAATAAAAGAAATCAATTTTTAACCAAATAGTTGAATTTTCAACCAAAAAGATTAATTAAAAGAAAAGGATTTTTTTAAACAAAATTCATGAATTCTTAACCAAATAGTCAAATTGTAAGCAAAGTGATGAATTTTCAACTAAACTGATAAACCTTCAACTGGAATGGATGAATTTTCAACCAAAACGATTATTTTTTTCAAAAAAAAAAAAAAAGGATTTTTTAAACAAAACACATGGATTCTTAAACAAATAGTTGAATTTTGAACTAATAAAGATACATTTTCAACCAAAAACGGAACAGTTAAATTTTCAATTTAAGAAATTAATTTTCCACGAAAAAAGCAAATCTTAACCAAAGTGATGAATTTTCACCTAAACTGATGAATCTTCAACTAGAATAGGTGAATTTTTAAACCAAGAGAATTAATTTTGAATCAAAGAATTCATCTTTCAACCAAGTAATTTTACTTTCAATCAAAAATATGAATTTTTAAACAAGAACATTAATTATCTACCAAAAATACGATTTTTGAACAAAATACATGAATTTTTAACGAAGTAGTTGAATTTTCAACTAAAAAAGACAAATTTACAACAACAAAAAACAGTTGAATTTTGAACTAAAACAGATAAATTTTTAACCAAACATGGAAAAGTTACATTTTCTTTAAAAAAAGTTAATTTTAAAAACTCCAAAGTCCACAAAATCGCAAATCGCCGCCCACGGAAACAACCAAATTCGATAATAGCTAAAGAATTTATTAAACTACGTCAAACTTTCCCAATTGGGAGTACAAATTAAATTAGTGTGCACCACTCCGAGGTTCACGAGTTCACCTGTCTGGTCCTCTTTATCAAGTTTTGCGGCCACCACGTCCTAAAAAAATTAATTCCTTCATTTTAAAAAGTTTTTTCCATTCTAATTACGAGCGTTTTTTGATTGCTTTGAACTTGAAATGTTAAAAAATTTTGAACTATCGGGTCACTTTTTCGTGCATATTTTTCGACGTTAAATAAGTAATTCTTTTTCAGTCTTGTTATAAACAAGGCATCCATATGTTGTTGAAACGATGGCAAATATAACATTGATTGACTCAAGATACTCAGTATTTTTTGTGAAAAATACGCACGAACTGACAAGATATCTCATACATGATTAAAAACTCATTTATAAGCTAAACGATTTATCAAAGAGTTCCACTTCTTTAAAGCCATTTAAATATGCTTCATTTTATAAGCGTTCTTTTTTTAGGCAATTTTGATTTAAATACTTCTAATTTCAAAAGGCTAATCAAATTTTAGAGGCGTTTTGATTCAATAATGAATTTTATATTTAAGATTACACAAAATTAATTCAAGATATGTCAAATGCTTATAAAAAAATGCAGCTTCAAGCGAAATTTGTTTTAGTGATTGACTCAATTATTGAAAAACCTCACCTCGCGAAAAAAGACTCGAGGTCCAAGTTCAACAACAAGATTGTGGTCTCCCAAACACAACCTCGCAGTTCCAGATTTCAAAATTTGCAGCTTTCCAAGCAAGCCTTCTTTCAAATTATCCAATAAAGGTTGTTCCTCGGTTTTTACTTTTTCACTTGGAACGTTCGGTTCCGCATTTTTATTTGGCCTCGTTTGGTCTTCTTCGCTTTCAGTTGGCGCCCCCGGCAAAACATCTGGAAACTAGATTTAAACATTTCACTATATGTTGAATATTTCGATAAAATAAAAATAAAAACAGTCTATAAAATACGACGAATTAGGAAATCGGTGTCTTTTGACTTACACGAAATATAAAATAGCCATCTGTTTTATTTTCCAGACTTTGAGAGACGTTAAGTGCATATTTCTCGTCCAATGCCGCACCGATCTGGAATTTCCCTTTCTCGAGGGGTTTTTCTGTAAATTATAATTTTTAATTAATTATTTTTCAGCGAGAGGTTGACTACTCGAATTTTTAGTGTACACCAGATTTTGAGATTTTAAATATTATAAAACGTTTCAAAGATTTCAACGGTTTCAGAAAGATTTCAATGAGATTTCACAAAGATTTCAAAGTTAACACAAAAATTTGAAATATTTCAAAAATATCAATGATTTCACAAAGACTCCAAGGATTTTAAAGATTTCACAAATATTTCAAAGATTTTACAAAAATGTTAACAAAGATTACAACAATTGTACAACAATTTTACAAAGATTACACAGGGTGTCTACTCAAATCCTGGAAAAAAATTCCCTGACAATTCCAGGTTTTTTCCAGGTATAATTTTTCATAGCATGTAGACATTCAAATATTTCGCATATTTTAAAACAATCGACGCGGATATGTATACAGTTTTGCGAATTTATTGTAAATAATGTTTTTTTTTCAGTTTCTAGGAATTCAATTAATATTACAAGATATTCTTAAATATTTAAACGCGATCGACTAATTAAATAATACTAAAAACATAATTAATGATTTCTTGAATTTTTCTCTTAAAGTCCATGAATTTGAATAATAATTCAAATAAATTTTTATTTTATATACTTATACTTAAAATGCAGTGCATATTTTGGTAACTGAAATAGATCAATTTTCAAACAAATAGCTGAATTTTGAACAAAAAAAGATCAGTTTTCAACAAAAATGAAAAAGTTAAATTTTCAGTACAAAAAAATGAATTTTCCAGAAAAAAAACAGACTTATTTAAAAAACAAATTTAATTTAATTTGCAACCAAGTAGTTTTATTTTCAAGCAAAAAGATAAATTTTCAACTAAAATGATGAATACTTAGCTGGAATACTTGAATTTTAAACCAAGAAAATGAATTTTCTACCATAAAGACGATTTTTCAACAAAATACATGAATTTTCAACTGAAATGATTAATCTTTAACTGAAATAGTTGATTTTTTAACCAAAAAGATGAAAAAACTAATTTGCAACAAAAACAAAACTAATTTTCAACAACATTGTTACATTTTTAAACAAAGTGATGAATCTTCAACTGGAATAATTGAATTTTCAACCAAAAAGATTAATTTTCTACCAAAAACGCGATTTTTCAAAAATTAATTAATTAATTTTTCAAAATACATCAGTTCACAATTAAACAGTTGAATTTTCAACTAAAAAAGATCAATTTTCAAACAAATTGCTGAATATTGAACTAAAAAAGATCAGTTTTCAACCAAAAATGAAATAGTTAAATTTTCATTTAAAAGAAATTAATTTTCCACACAAAAAAATTATTTTAAAAACAAATTCAATTTAACTTTCAACCAAGCAGTTTTATTATTAAGAAAAAAGATAAATTTCCAACCAAAATGATGAATACTTAGTTGGAATACATGAATTGTAAACCAAGAAAATGAATTTTCTACGACAAAACGATTTTTCAACAAAATACATGAATTTTCAACGGAAATGATCAATCTTTAACTGAAATAGTTGATTTTTTAACCAAATAGAAGAATTTTCAACCAAGAAGATTAATTTTTACTAAATAAGACGAATTTTCAATAAAATACATGAATTTTCAATTGAAAAGATAAATTTTCAATCAACAATTGAATAGTTAAACTTTCACTTGAAAATTAATGTTTAACATTAAATTACAAACAACAAGATTAATTTTCAATCCATAAGATTAATTTCTACTAAAAAAGTGAAAATTTTCTAAAAAATAATAAATAATAAAATAGTAATAGAATGAAAAAATAATAAAAATAGTAAAAAAGATAATTTTTCAACTAAATATTGTATAGTAACATTTTCAATCACAAAAATAATTTTAAACAAGAAAAAAACAAACAAATTTTCAACAAAACAGTTAAAGTTGCAACAGGAATAGTTAAATTTTCAGTAAAAAACATTAATTTCCAGCCAAAGAAAAAACGAATTTTCAACAAAATAGCTCATTTTTCAACCAAGGAGATGAACTTTCAATTAAAATGATGAATCTTTAAAACAAAAAATTAATTTTTAACAAAAGGGTAACTCTCAACCAAGTAATTAAATCTTCTTTGGGAAAATATGAACTCGGAACGAAAAATGTGGCAGCTGATATTTCAAACAGAAAAGATTACAATTTTCAATAAAAAATAATGGAATTTTACCAAAAAGATCGAATTTTCAACCAAATAGATGAATATAGTAATAGAGAGCTATACTTCTACAAATGAAGAATCATTTTCATTCAATTCAATACTGTAATTTTTAAAAAGGTAGGCAACCTCTTAATAAAAATTTCCCTGACTTTAACAAAAATTCCCTGACATTTCCAGGTTTTTCCAGGTATATAAAAATTCCCTGTTACAAAGGATTTTATAAAGATTTTTATAAATTTTATAAATTTCAAGAATGATAACCTCCCCCCCCCCCGTGTTTCCCCTTTTAGTTGATGCCAGGATGACGTTTCAAGAATAATATTAAATTGGTGTATCCCATCAATTTTAAAACAATAATCATGCTAATGTAGCTTTAATAGTAGACACATTTTTAATGAGAAGCATTTAAAAATTGAATAATTTTCGACAAAAATATAAAAAATTGCTGAAAATTTTCATTCTATAATCTTTCAAAATTGTAAACTTTCAAACGATTTTATCTTTAAATTTCACGTATAGAGACACTTTACCGAAGTAGAATACAGTTCTTACACTTTGTTTTCGAAAATCTTTGTTGTTTTCAAATTTTGTATTAAAATGAAATAATTTTTGATTGAACTGTTTGGGTTCCATTTTAAATATTTGAAAATTGCATATCAAAATGAAAGAACTAATAATTAAACGTCAATGAATTAAAAACTTTCAAAATTATATAATTCAAACACAAAAAACACCTGAGCACAAACCTTTTTTTAATTACGGGTCCCTAATAATCTGTGTAAAATTAGAAATAGTTATTCAAAATTCCAGGATAATTTCATTTTTAAATCTTTCAAATGCCACACTGAAAGTCTTTGTTTCTTTCAGTTTTTTTGTTCTTGTTTTCAGTTTGAACAGTTCAAAATCGAATAAATATATTTTAAATTGCAATTGTGTTAAATGAAACAATTTTAAATTTAAAACGATTTCAGATTTACATATTCTAAATTATTTGGTTTCAATTTCATACCTTTCAAAATGCCAGAACATCCGAAGTTGTATGATCTCAAATTTTATTTAATTTTAAGGTCTTCAAATTAATTTACTTAATTTGGCTATTAGATTTTCCCAAAAATTATTAGGTCAAGAAATTATAAACCCTTTGATATATATGACTGATATATGTGGTCCTTAAAATAAATCGGAAAAACAAATAAAACGTAAGAAATAGAAGAGAAGAATAAAAAGTAAGAAATTAACAAATATAAAATATTAATAAAGGTTACTTACTTTTAGCATTCTTAATTATTTCAGTCTTCACTTTTTCCTTTTCTTCTCCTTCTTCTTCTTTTTCGACTTTGACTTTCACCTCAGATTCAATGTTTACATCAGGTTCCTCTTTGAATAATTTTCCTGAAAAATAATAAAAGAATACTTCAATCAATGAAGATAAAAAGAGAAATAAGAAAAAAAGGAATAGATATGAAATATTTGGAACCTTCTTTAATCATTGGAAGAACAATTGGACAGTTTTGATAATCAACGTCGTTATCTTCTTCGACAAAATCGTCCCTCAGTAGCATTTTTAATTTCTGTTCCTCTTCTTCTTTGTCGACATGACGACCTGCATTTAATTTTGTTCTTTGAAGTGTTTCTTTTGGTGTAGATCTGTCGTTCGAATCTCGATATCCAACGTAGTTTCTGGGTCTTGAACTTCCAGCTTCAGACAAACCTTCAGAAAATACTCCGGAAGACTGAAAAATAAAAAATAAATCAATGCGACAGAGAAACTTTAAATAATTCATTTTAAAAACTTGAGTTTCATTATTTTTACTTTACTACCTGAATTAAATTTGATTTGTGTTTATTTCCTCGATCATGACCTTTTCCTTTATGTTTATTTTTTGGTCCTTTCGCATTTTTCTGGGCGACTGCGGGTTCACTGATAAAAGAGATTAGTTATATTGTTATCTATATTCTTGATAAATAAAGTTATTATATAAGCTATAAAATTGGAAGATTTTCCTTTTTAAAAAGTGGTGTAACATAATATATACGCAATGTAATATATGTGGAAAATCTCGCAATCATTGTTGTTGAAAACCTCATTAGCTTTTCATTACTTGAAGCTGTTTTACATGTATCTTCAATTTGAAGTTTGAAAATTAAATCTACAAATTATCTAACAAAATATTGTAAATATTATACATGTTTTATAATAGTGACTTTCGCTGAAACTTAGTATTATAAAAAAAAAAAATTTAACATAAAATAATAAAGTTTCGAAGAAGACTCAACATTTAAAAAATATTTAGGTTTTGTTTAATTTATTACACTGGAAATGAGCATTTTTAAACAAAAATCGTCATCAAGATTCTCCACTTCAACAATTTTAGCTTATGTTAGCGTTTTACATCGGAAATTTGTATTTTTAATCACAAATTATTAGATTTCAAAGATTAAAAATTTGTCAACAAAATGCGAATTTTGCTTTTATTAGCATTTTTCACCGGAAATTGACATTTTAAACAAAAATCATTAGATTTTTTTGCATCTTTCACAGCGCCCCTTGCAGAAAAGCGTTAAAAAGCGCCCTTAAAAATAAATTTTAAAGACAATTAACAACTTTTAACTTTAGGTTATGTTAGCGTTTACGCCAAAAATTGGTATTTTAAAACAAAAATCATTACATTTTGAACAAGACTTGCAATTCTTGAAAGTTTCAGGTTATATTAACGTTTTCCAGAGGAAATCTGTTTTTTTTTTTAAACAAAAATGTTATATTTGCAAGGTTTATAGTTTTTCAACAATTTTAGGCGACGTTAGCGTTTTACACCAAAACTGGTATTTGAAAACAAAAATCGTTATCATTATAGTTTGAAGATTTTCAATTTTTGAACAGTTTCAGGTTATACTAACGTTTTTTCACAGGAAATCGTTTTTTAAAACAAAAAACATTAGATTTTTAAGGTTGATAATTTTCAACAATTTTAAGTTACGTTATCGTTCTACATCAGGAACTGATATTTTAAAACAATTTGGAGAAGGTCTAGAATCTTTGAACAATTTTGGCTTAATTTGGTGTTTTTCATCGGAAATGGGCATTTTTAACAACAAAATTAGGTTTTAAAGACAACCCACAACTTGCAACAATTTTAGGTTATGTCAGCGTTTTACACCAAAAATTTGTAATTCTATAACAAAAATTATTATAGTTGGAAGATTTTCAAATTTTTAGCAGCTTCAGGTTATATTCACGGTTTTCACAGGAAATCGGTTTGAACAAATTTTAAAGGCTCATAATTTTTAACAACTTTAGATTACGTTAGCGTTTTACACCAAAATATGGTATTTTAAAACAAAAATCATTATATTTCGAAAAATATTTGCAATTCCTAACAGTTTCCTTAACATTTTCCACAAGAGATTGGGAGTTTTCAAACAAATATCATTAGATTTGAAAGGTGCATAATGTGTTAACAATTTTAGGGTACATTAGCGTTTTACACTAAAAAATATTTTAAAATAAAAATGATTATAGTTTGAACACGATTTAGAAGCTTTTAACGATTTTGGGTGATTTTTGTCTTTTTCGTCGGAAATCGGTATTTTGTATTTAAAAAATAGATTTTAAAGACGATTCTATATAACCTGAAAAATTGGGGGTTGAAAACAAAAAACATTAGATTCTAAAGGTTCATAATTTTCAAAACTTTTGTATTACGAAGATTGCGGTACCGTTTTACACCAAAAACTGGTATTTTAAAACAAAAATCATTCAAGTTTAAACAAGATTTGAATTTTTTGATCAGTTTCAGGCAATATTCACGTTTTTCACAGGAAATCGGTTTAAAAAAACATTAGATTTTAAAGGTTCATAATTTTTCACAACTTTAGGTTACGTTAGCGTTTTACACCAAAATATGGTATTTAATAAAAATCATTATATTTCGAAAAAGATTTACAATTCCTAACAGTTTCAGGTTATATTAACGTTTTCCACAAGATATTGGGGGGTTTCAAACAAATATCATTAGATTTGAAAGGTTCATAATGTGTTCACAATTTTAGGGTACATTAGCGTTTTACACTAAAAAATATTCTAACATAAAAATGATTTTTTTCGTCGGAAATCGATATTTTGTATTTAAAAAAAATTGGAGATTTAAAACAAAAAACATTAGATTCTAAAGGTTCATAATTTTCAAAAATGTTGCGTTACGAAGATTACGGTACCGTTTCACACCAAAAACTGGTATTTTAAAACAAAAATTATTCAAGTTTAAACAAGATTTGAAATTTTTAAACAGTTTCTGGTTATATTAAAGTTTTTCACCGTAAATCCTTTTTTTAAGCAAAAGTCATTATAATTTGAATAATATTTAGAATATTTTAACAATTTTGTATTTTGTTACTTTAAGGGTAGAAATGCAAAAGGAGTCAAGCGCCATTTTTCACTTTTTTCAGGAGAGACTAAAAACATGTTGTAAATTCAGCGGGACCATTTAAGAAAAAAATAAGAAAGTACTTTCGAGATACTTTCATGCTCTATTGAACTAAAAAAAGTTTGCTCACGAAAAGCTATCCGGTTTCGAGAAATTGAATGAAACAGGCTACGTTTCGAGGTTAGATTTTGGGTCCGTATCGACTTTTAACAACTTTCAACATTCATTGTGGGGTCAATTTGCAGTTTAAGAAAAAACTAAAAATTTTAATTCTAGCTATTGAATGGACGAATTGATTTCCAAAAAGTTTGTTTAAAAAAAAATCAAGCTGTTTCGCGAAATTTGAAAATCCAATTATGACTTCGAAATGGTGTAAAACTGACATTTCAACTTCAAAATAATGACGATAGCAATAATAATTTTGCATATTTCCAAAAAATGAGGAATTGGGTTTCAGGTTATTCAGTGCTGAACGGAAGGGACCCAATAGTAATTAATTAAAAATAATTAGCCAGTGTCGAGAGTAATGAAATTTGGTTTTTTACTTTGTGGTTAGAAAAGCTTCTCGGACTGTGAACACAAGAACACAAATTTTGAATAATGATGCCCCAAAAAATCCTTTGGCAGGCTTGTGTAATAGAATTTATCTGATTTTTTGAGCTAATAAACCCGATTTCGAAAATTTGGCGCTTGACTCCTTTTGCATTTCTACCCTTCACTTCTGAAGTTAGGACATTAATTATCAAAAATATTGTCCTGATTGAGTTTCCTTATTTTAGATAATAGATAACTATGAATTATAAAAACTATATGTTAATATTAATTTAAAAATTGCGTGAGACAAAAAAAATCGCGCACATAGCACGCAAATTTATTTTCTAGTAAAATTAAAGACTTTAGAATTCATTTGACCTCTTGGAGCCAACTTCTCAGTTTGACTTTAAACCTGGAAAGGTTTTCAAAATATATATTTTTACACTTAGAATACAAAATTAACATTCTTAGCGTATACGTTAATATAATTCAACATACTCTTCTTTCTTTTTTCGTTGGGCATTCAAATTGGGAGTGTAAACCTTCTTAGATTTTTCAGTCTTCACAGAATTTGCACCTAAGGTTAAATCTCGTGGAGCAAGAAACGAAGATAGTCTCGTTGTTGATGCAGAATTTGTTTTTGCTTGGGAATTATTCGCGATTTCGGATAGAGCAGTCGAAATACCAGAAGTACTTGCATTATTTGCGTTGCTCTTGTTTTGAGACGACATAGTTCTGCAAAAAAAAGGATTTGTTCAGCGTAAAATATTTTTTATTTGAAATAGTTACATTGTAAATATTGAAATCAGAAATACAAGGTGGACCAAACCATTTTTTAAATCAAGTTTTGAAAGCTTAACATCTTTTAGTTTCTATTAATTAACACTAAACTGAAAGTTGAAGCACTGAAAGTGCATCTCTTTTGAATTTAAATCTTTAAAAATTTCTTAACAATTTAAAATTCCGGAAAGAGTTTTGAAGAACTGTACATTTTTAAATTTTTAATTTTTCAGATTGAAGAATTTTAATTTTAGAGATTAAAAACCAACATTTTCACACTTATGCTTTCAAAACTGAATGATATTAAATTTTTAGCTTTGCGTATAAAACAATGGTCAAATGAGGCATTCAAAAGTGTACAATTTTAAATCTCTTCTATGAAAGATTTTTGTGATCTTCGGCCAAGAAATAAATTCAGTATAATTTTCTAAATTTTCAATCTTCAAAATTGAAGCATTGTACGCCTTCAATTTAGAACATTCGATTTTGAGTTTCAAAATGAATACGGAATTATACTCTTTGTGCAATCTTATGCAATCCCAAGCAATCCTTTGCAATCCCTTGCAATCTTTTACCATACTTTGTGATCCCCCCTTACAAACAAATATTGTAAAAAATGTAGTATAGACCTATAATGATTTTACTATAATG
The DNA here is from genome assembly GCA_932178445.1 of Andricus quercusramuli. Classification (NCBI taxonomy): domain Eukaryota; kingdom Metazoa; phylum Arthropoda; class Insecta; order Hymenoptera; family Cynipidae; genus Andricus; species Andricus quercusramuli. The sequence goes on from CAKNXH010001191.1 coordinate 54,971, forward strand.
AATTTCTTATAATTTTTTCACGATTCTAGAAAAATCATTAGAGAGTCATTTAAAGAAAATCTGTATGGAAATAAACTATATTAAAATAATGTGAGTTGATGCAAACAATATAGAAAGTATAAATTAATTATTTATTTATTCATCTAATGCAGAATTTCGACAAAAATAAAGAAATTTTAAGGAATTCTACAGAATTTCCATGGATTTTGAGCGATTTCGTCTGAGTTTATTAGAATTTCACAGCATTTTTGAGATTTCCAAACTTATCAGAAGGTTTTCAGTTTTTTAAGAGATTTAAAAATATTTCCACAGATTTCAAGAAATTTCAAAAAATTTCGAGGAAGTTTAGAGGATTTCTATTATTTCCAAACATTTCCGGAAATTTCAAGAATTCTAAAAGATTTCAAGAGATTTAAAAAATCTCAAGGTATTTCTAGTGAAATTTTGAAAAAGGAATTAAATTTGAAGGGATTCCTATCAATTTCAAAAGATTTTAAGCTATTTCAAGAAATGTGTAGGTATGTAAACGTTTAATTTAATTTAAATACCAGAGAGCTTCCATGGATTTTAAGCAAATTCGTTGAATTTTATAAAAATTTCACGGAATTTTAAAGATTTCCAAACACATTAGGAGGTTTTAAGCGATTAGAAAGTATTTGAAACAAATTTCGAGAGACTTTCACGGATTTTAAGGCTTTTAAAAGGATGTTATGAAAATTCTAAGTATTTCTACTAATTTTAAAAGATTTCATCGGGTTTCAAAAGTATATAAAAATATTTCCACGGATTTCAAGGAATTTTGAAACATTCCAAGAGGTTTCAAAGGATATTTACGTTTTTCAAAGATGTCAAGGAATTTCAAAGAATTTTGCAGAGGATTTCCAAATATTTCAAGCGATTTCTAGTAAACTTTGGAAAAATGAATTAAATTAAATTAAATTTCAAGGGATTCCTAGAGATTCCAAATATTTCAAGAAATTTTATGGTATTTCAAGGAATTTCACAAGATTCAAGGATTTTATCAAATCTTCAAGGATTTCAAGGTATTTCAAAGATTTCTGGAAATTTAAACAGGTTTTTTTAGACAACTTTAGTGGATAATTTTAATTGCATCAAGGGCTTTCAAATGATTTATACTTTTAAATTGATTTTTACCTTTTCCAAATATTTCAAGGGATTCCAAGGGATTAATCATGATTTCAAGAGATATAAAAACTGGTCCAGGAATTTCAAAGAATTTTATAGGATTTTCAAAGCTTAAAAGAGATTTTTAGAGTATTTTGGAAAATGAATGAAATTTAATTGAATTTCAAGGAATTTTTAACGACTCCACAGATTTATTTGGATTTTAATTAATTTTCAAGTATTTCGAGGGATTTAAAAAGATTTCTTAAGATTTTAACTTTCTTCTAGAGAACTTCAATGAATAAGTTTAATTCAATTTATATAAGAGAAGTTGTCAAATAGTTTATACTTTACGGAATAACTTGAATTTTATTTCAAAGGATTTCTACGGATTTTAACAATTTCAGGAGAGAAGATTAAGATTTATAGGACCTCGAATTATTTTTAAGATGTTGGGGGATTTTACAAATTTCAATGGATTTGAACAGACTTTAAAAGATTTCAAAGATTTTAATGGACTTAAAAATATTTTCAAACGCGTCAAAGGATTTTAAGAGATTCCACAGGTTTTCATATGGATTTTAATGTAATTTTAATTCAATTTTAAAAATATCAAGGGAATTCACATATTTTTACTGAGTGAAGTTTAATTAGGCAGAATCGCTATTTTTGCGTACTTTCATGTGATATAATGAATAGTCTAAAATAATTCGTTCCTTTGTAGTTTACCTACGTTTTACATTATTTCCTTTAATATTTTGGTATTATTTATTTTAACGTTGATTATCCTATAATTTTTTCAATATAATGATTTTATACAGTCAATTTCCTATCATCAATAAAATCTTTTGCAATCGCATGTAATATTTTGCATTCTTTTGCAATCTAGTGTACACCTGAATGTTGAAACACCTTAAGAGTTTTTTAATACTATAATCCTTTTAATTTGAAAGGTTTAAAACTTGAAAATATTCAAATTAAACGTTTCGAATTTTAAATAATTTGAAATCTAACTCATTTAAAACTGAATAATTGCATGTGGCCTCAAGTGAAATTTGAACTAAGCAAACATTTTTTTCTACTCGACATTTAAAAAATGATGGTTCAATTTAAAATTGAGCTACGTTGAGTAAAGAACTTTCAAAATTCAGTAATTTCAGATCGGAACTTTCAAAATTGGACCATGTTAAATCAAAAGCATTCCAAACTGGATCATTAAAAGTGAAGCAATTGCAAATTAATAACTTTTAATCATTTGAATATATAATTTGACATTTTTGCGTTGTAGAACAATAATGTGAAATCGGTCAACTGTTGTTCAAAAATTTATGTGTTTCAAATTCTATCAACTTTAAATTGTCTAATTTACCTATGAAGTTTCAATCTAAGATTAATTAACTTTGAACGATTTCAATTTAAGATTTTCACTTAAGGTTTTGAATCTAAAATTGCTAGCTTTATTACCGATTTATATAAGAAACTATGAAATTTGTTGAATTTGTGTATTCAAAATTATCAGTTAATTTTAAATTGGCCCGTAACTATTTCGTATGTAATTATAATCCATTTAATAATGAATGACGAAATAAAATAAAACGAATCTTTCAGAAAATAAAATTACTGGAAAAGAACAATTTATATAAAGAATTAAACTTTAATTTATTATTCAAACTATTATTAAAAATACTTTAATTTTTACTATATAATGAATCTACAATATATTAACAAATTAATGCATAAAATTGATATTCTTATACCTAATGTCAAGATAAAACTTCATGCCTAGAAAATCGTATTCTCAATGTTTTTAATAACTATTTTATACGACAGTTCAGATAAATTCATTTTAAAAAACATAAAAATTGTTTTAAAATACGGAACTTAATTTTAGTTTCTTGTAACATAAAATATGATAAATATAAAATTAAAGCAACTATATTATGCATGAAAACGATGAAAACCATCATACGAAAACAAATAATAAACATGTGGAAAATTTGTGTATTTTCATTTTGTTATAAAAAGGAAGAGATATACTATGAAATGCGAATAGATTAACAGACTTCTCACCTGGATTAAATATAATTATTGAAATCCAGAAGAATCATCGATCTGAATGTAACTAAAATATACTTTTTAAACGCAGTTTCACGCTTTCATACTATGACATAACCTCAAAGACTTATGAAGACTTATCAGGTAAATACGGTAAATACCATGAAGTAAGTGTATAGACAGAATCGATTTTTTTTCCGCGGGAAATTCATGTATATTCAATGCATGTATGGTCACATGCCTTTATTTTTTGGTTATCTCAAATTCCTTTAATTTAACAAAAATTTATGCTTTTTTTACAGAAATTGCACAGGGTTGCCGCAAAAATCCATTAAAAAAATTTCCCGACTTTTCCCTGACCAATTAATATTCAGAGACCAGCATTTTAATCTTGTAAGATTTTTAAGAGAATCTTTTATAAACGGAATAAAACAATTTCATATTAAAATTTGTAAATGTCATTTTCTTTATTTATTTTAACAAACGAAAAAAGATATTTGTACCATAAAAGATGAAATTTCTCTAAAAAAACGAATTTTCAACAAACCAGTCGAAATCTCAACCAAAAAAGGTGAATTTTTAACCAAATATTTCAATTTTCAATAAAATAGTTGAATATTTTACCAATTTTTTGAATTTGCAACTTACAAAGATGAATTATTAACTAATCGGTTAAATTTCCAATCCAAAAGCAAAAATTTTCTGTTGAAATAGGCGAATTTTCAACAAAACAGTTGAATTATAAATCTAAAATTATGACTTTTTGAAATAATACTTAAATTTTCAACAAAATAATTTGATTTCCAACAAAATAGTTGGAATTTTGGACAAATAATTTAATTATCAACAACAAAAATTAATTTTTAATCAAACAGTTGCACTTAGAATAAAATATTTTTATTTTAAACTCAGAAAACGAATTCTTAATATATAACAGTTGAACTTTCAACCTTTTTATAATACATAGTTTTTTTTAATACATACATTTACATACATAATACATTTTTAATACAATATTTTTTAATACACTTTTTTTAATACATAGTTAAATTTTCAACCAAATGGTCGAATTTTTAATAGAAAAAACGATTAAACTTTAACCAAAAACAGTTGCATTTTTCACCAAATATTTAAATTTTTTAACTCGAAAAGTGGAATTTTCAAGCAAAAAGATAAATTCTTAACAAAAAATGTAATATATAGTTGATATTTCAAACAAAAGAAGCGAATTTTTGACAAATAGTTAAATTTTTAACCGAAGTGTCGAATTAGCAACAATATAATCAAATTTTCAAAAATTTTTAAACGTCAAACTAAAGACGAATTTTCAACAAAAAAGTTGCTTTTCAACCAGTTATCCAAGTAGTAGAATTTTCCATTAAAAAATATAAATTTGCAACAAAATAGTTCACCTTTCAACTTAAGATTAATTTTCAACTAAAATCATGAATCTTCAACTGGAATAGTTAAATTTTTAGTTAAAAAAATTAATCATAAAAAAAAAATTTAAACGAAATGATAAATTTTCAACTAAAATTATGAATATTCAACGAAGAAATTGTTTTTTTAGCAAAGTAATTCAACTTTTAACCAATTAGTTCCATTTTGGTCCAAAAAAGACGAATTTTCAACAAAAAGTTAATTTTCTGCCAATATAGTTGAATTTTCGACCCAAAAAGACGAATTTTTGAACAAGACAGTTAAAGTTTCAACCAAATAATATATAAAAATAAATAACAAGGCCAATAAATTACTAACAAAAATATATCAAGGTGGCTAGAAAATTTCATTTTCAAAATTTCCTAATTCTTCAATGTCCAATTTTTTATTTTTCCTTGGCAGTTGAGCACACCGATCATAAAAGGGCGTCTCCGCGCGAAATTCGGTCAAAGTATTATCCGTACAGGCAGAAAGTGGAAGAAAAAAAATGTGTCAATTTAAAAAATAAATAACACCATTGCATTAAAGTAGCAAAAGTCGACATTTCTTGCTATTAATTAATGAATCCGATTATTAGTTCAGGCAATAATTATTAAAAATTGCATTTTTCATCGCGCCCAAATTCGATGCTTTTTAAAACTCAACTCGCCGATTCTAGCTCAATAAATGGTGCAATGTTTTGAAATTTTTACAGTACATACATTCAGAAAACATACGTATAACACCTCTAAAATCGATAAAACACATAAAAATTGCATTTATTAATCCCGGTACCCCGCCATTTTTTATTGAATATAAGTGAACAAATTCAATTTTTATGTATTGTACTCGTTTGAAATCACTCGAATATTTGAAATCGTTGTTAAGCGAGTGCCTTAAGTTGTCTCCATAATCTCAGACACTTGCAACCAGCAAATGATGGCAAACTTTTAGTTTGACAGTTTTGTCAGTAGGCAGATGAAAATTGCGAAATAAAAAAAAATAATAATTTTTCAATTAATGATTTGAGAATAAGGTATTCGGAATCTACCATTCTCTCATCCTGAAAGAAATTCAAACAGAATGTTTAATGGCTACCCAGTTATTTGTACGTACATACTCATAACTCAGTACGTTGATAAAGTTTGATTTTCGAGCACAAACATTTTCACGTTTATTATTATATTATAGAACCCAAATGGCAAAAATACAAGGAAAATATTTTGTTGGGACAAAACTCCAACAGGAATGGTTCATTCGGCCCTGATTGTTTACGGTTTAGAGTCCCGATTCATCATCGAGGGCATCGAAGCCATTGAGGGTACCCGGTAAAGCGGGACTGCAGTGTACTTGGAATGAACAAGTTGCGGACGTTTCGAGGAAAACCTTTAAAGAAGCTATTGATTTTATGTAAAATTTGGCTTAGTCGGTTTTCATCAAATCTCCACGTTTTGAGACCCCCTGAGCTAGAAAAAACTATTTTTACCAAGGTGTCTGTCTGTAGTCTGTCTGTCTGTTGGCACGATAACTTTCCAAAAAATGATCAGATTATATTGAGCTTTGGCACATTTTTTTAAGCCCTGAGAGAAAAGGACAAGTTTGTTAGCCAGCTATTTTTGATAAAAATTCAAAAAGTTAGAGCATTTTCAAAATTGTTAAAATCATTTTTGTTTAAAAACTTCAAAAGTCTATGTACGGCAATTCGTAGTAATCAATAATCTAAAAAATGTATCCTCACGACTTTTTTCGATAAGAAGAAAACTGTCAGAGTTATAGCATTTTCAAAATAAAAAAAAAAAAAAAACGAAAATGAACATTTTAAGCCAAACAACGCACGATATGAAAAAAAGTCAAGAGAAGAAAATCATTGCTTTTTGCAAGCCCTACAAGATTATCAAAACAACGTTCTGAATTTTCTTGAAAAATAAAAAATTCAAATTTTGACCCCATGAAACATATGAAAAATAAAAAATTTCATTTTGCTTTCAGACTATGCAAGATACGAAAAAAGATGATTAGACAAAAATAATCCATCAGAGAGATATTACATAATAAACGAAAAATCAAACTTTTACATTCTCTTCCTAATGAGAAGGTATTGGTTTTATGCAAAAAAAAATTTTAATATAGTTTTCTACGAATAAAACAGACACTGTTTGACCAGAAACGGAATTATCGATTTTTTGGTAGCATTTTTAATAAGTTACACCAAAACTGTTTCTTAAGCAATTAAGCGTTTTTCTTTGGACATCAAAAAAGTGTGTGGGCATTGTAATTAGAATGTGTTCCTTAAGGCCGATAGAGCCTTAAGTAAATAAACTTCCTTCCCGGTAAGAAGGTTTGAATAGAATAGAATTAGAAATTTAAGATTTCAGCGTGAAAGTAGAGATAATCCTATTATTTTTAATACCTGATTTTCCCTTCCGGCTTCACTGTTCAAGAAAGTAATAAGTGGCTCAGAAATATAATTCCAGTCTATTCACATAGTTTTAATGACTCTCTTTCCTATTCCAAAAAGAAGGTTAGATATGAAGTGTGTTCAATTCACTTTAATTCATTCACGAAATGTGTACATTGAATTTTCTGAATTACCGGTTTTTGAATTCAAGTTAGGAAGGTTCTATTACAGTGAATTCAAGTTTACATTGCGGAGATATGGTGTGACTTCAATTCAAGAAATCTGAATTGATTTTATATGAAACGTATTATCCTCAATTCCAAATGGTATAACTGAATTGAATGAAATAGTATTTGTGATGCCGAGATACCAAAAAGAATTTATGTATTCTGAAAACATTAATGGACTTTAATAATTAATTAAATAATTATTTAATGAATTAACAATTATACATACATATAGCAATAATAAATTCTTTAATAATCGTCAGTAAATTGTACGCAAAACTGCTTTTGGTATTAGATAGGTAGACAATTATATGTTTCAAACTGTATTGAAACGTATAGCAGTTGCTTCTTTCTAATTACTGTTTCTGGTTTAAGAGAACGAAGGGAAAATCAGGTATTAACATGAATTGAAATTTTCAATCCTATTCTATTCAAGCTTTCTTACCGGGTTTTTAGTCTAAAATAAAAAAAAACAATCACTTAAAACGTAGAGGTTTTGTCTATTTTATAATATTTGCAAGTAAATTTCTTTTTTTTTTATCTAAGCCGAGCACGATGTGCGAAAACCGAAAAAAAACGAGCGCGTAGCGCGATGTAAATATATAAGCGAGCGCGAAGCGCAAGGTAAATATATTATCGAGCGCGAAGCGCGAGATACAACAGCCGCGCGCCCTAGGCTCGCTCAAACTTGCGAGCGTAGCAAGCCGCGCGCGATGATAATGTGCCCGCGAAGTGGGCAGATTTTTTTTCACAAGGGCTGGTGAAAAATGTTTAAAAACACACCGTGAAGGGTTCCGCACTTCTCGGTATTGTAAGCAAGTCAATTTTTTAAGGAGAGCAGGCTGACAAATAAACGTTTATCTATGTACTTTGCGTATAATTATACATTATACAAAATCAACTTTTTCATTATAATAATGCCACCAAGGGACCCACTAAGAACCACCACCCTTCCCAGATAACAAAATTTCCGCCTGTGGCTGGTGTATGTGCCGATACATGGTCCGATTGACAGGACTGCTGTGAGGCACCTGAGTATCTGAATGTGTCCGCTATTGCTGGCTATTACGCTCGTCTGACAGTCGGGCATCTAACATGCCGGCCACTTGTCAGCCATATTCAAGCCGTTACGCACGCACGTCTGTCTCCTGCACATTTATTGACCATGCGATGCTTTATAGCAGGCACGCGGTCGACGATCATCGGGCAGGTTATGGTCCAGGCACGTTTGTTATCTGGGTTTCTCCTTGGCAGAATTCCCCCCGCAACCGCTTTCGCATTACTTCAGGAGGTGCCGTTTTCTTCACCACAGGGGTACCTACTGGATTTCTGGTTTTCGTGCTGAATGTTCTGCAACTATATGATCTCCATTATGTCCCAACGAAGGTGCACGCATCGTCCTCAGCAGTGCGGTAATACCGCACATCGGGCTCGTCGGTCTTCGACATCTGGGTTGAGTGCAGCTGGTTGGGCTGTTATGAAGGATGCTTCCTCAACGGGGCTGCCTCCCTCAATGACCCGCATCTCAACGACCCCGGAAGATGGTCAGTCTGGGGCTTTCCTTCTTTTGCGGCGCAGAGGTAGCACTCGAGAGACCGAGAGTGCTTACACACTTCGCAGACCTGAGTGTGTCCCTCCTTGTCGCACCTCCAGCATCCTTTCGTCCTATCAGGACCTTTGCCCTTTTTGGGTAGGCCACATATGTGGCCTACCCTCTCTCCTTCATATAGCTATAGTGACGGTCGAAATACGCCTCAAGCGCGTCCATCTTCCCTACCGAAAATCTAGACGATTTCTAGATGATATCGTTTAGGAACGCATCATCTAGAATTGACCCCTTTCTAGATGATACTAGACGAATGCTAGATTTAAAAGGATCGCCCTAGACGTTCACTAGACGAGCAGAGTCTAGAAAGTATCTAGAAATAATCTACATTTCCGGTAGGGTTACGGCGGAGACGCGCAAGATGTTCTTTCGCATATCACCCACACCGTCGCGGATTTCGAGCCACATGTTTCTCTTTTTCCCACAGAAGACCTCCATCTCCTCATGATCTCTTGGAGACTCATCAGCTCCTCCTTGGTTTCATGGTACTTGGTGTAAAAGTCGGACTTAGTCCTCTTCGCACCCGACCACTCCTTCAGTTTCTCCATGTAACTGGGCTCCTCCATAACGTCCAACGGGCCGTCTAACTCCTCACAAACACTTTTCTCCAAGTATGTTTGATCCCCCCCAAAATCCATGGGACCGGCACTGATCACCAGGGCTTTCACCCGATCGGAATCAGTGGGGAGATTTCTTCTCCCTTGGGGTATGTCGTTTTTCACATAAGCACTCATGATTGGTTTGAATTCGGGGTTCCTTCCCCTAGCTGGTTTTTGTCCACCCCGGGTATTTGATGTTCACCTATAAGATCCCAAAAAGTGAACATATTACCCAGTATAGAGAAAGAGCAGGACTTCTTAACGTTGCCAAAAGAAGACAATTTTTTATGAGTGACTTGCTTTTATAGCCTATTCAGTAATGAAGCTCCACACTATATTCTGAACCTCTTCTATTTTATTGACAAATATCAACCGACACATTCCAAACTTCGTGAAAGGAAAACAGTAACTCAAAATTAAGCCGCACTGCACGTGTGAAATGGAAAGATCTTTCATTATTCGTGGTACTCGTCTTTGGAACAAACTACCTATAACAATTAGAAATTCACCTTACCAATATCGCATTAGAAAACTCCTTTTTGGTTAGTTATTTGAAATTTCAAGTCCTACTCTCGAAATTACGCATTAGTAACACTTAAATCCTTGAGTTAAAAACATATATAAGCGTGCACATGAATGTATTTACTGTTAAGTAAGTATATTTGCGTATGTACATTTACAGTATTACCGTCACATATTTTAATTGTAATATGTAACACATGTTCCTTATAGAGCTATTTAGTCCTAGGAACTTTTCATGAATAAATACAAAATACAAATACCTTAAGCTGTAGGTCCTCCCATAATACACTTGGCTGCAGCCTAGTCCGTGGATGATGGGGTAAAAGCAGGCTCTGTGCCAAATATGTCAAATTAGACACACTACTCTTATCTAATCACTTCATTGAATTACATAAATGCGTCGGTGACTAATGATATATACCAGGACAGCCCCGTGCAGACTATTCAAAAATCCAACTCTAACCAAAAATGCCTTCGACATATTGGGCTGTAACCACCTTAAGCCTGAGACAAAAATGAGCATTTTTCAAAAATGGGAGGTGAATGAAAGCCCTCGACCTTCATTTTGTGTGTGTTTATATCGAACAGTTTCTTGGGGAAGAAGTCTGATAAGTTTTTTCTTATGTAGCCTTCAATAAATGGGGTTTACACGGAGAAAAATGGAATTCGAAATATAGGAACTGCGTCCTGTATTTCGAGCAAATCGGATCCAGGATGAATTTTTCTACACTGGTAGCCTACAGTGAAAGAGGCTCGAAATATTCATCGTCGATCCCGATTCCTAAATTACAGTTCTCAGTCCTGAATTTCGGAACACGATCCAGGATTTTTGGGATTTACTTTTAAATTTCCGGTCCTCAAAACTTGTTCCTAAATCCGCATTTTTCCCCATGTTAGTGATGTATCACAAATGTATCATTATCAACATTTCGTAGAAACTTGTACTTTTCTGGAAAAATTTGGAAATCGTGAAGTCTAGATTCGATAATTCTAGGTCAGTCTAGAAAGGTAAAGAACACTAAAAAATATAATCTAGAATTTTCAGATGATTGAAATAAAGAATGTTTAATTTCTGAATTTTCCTGTGAATACCCTAGAGTATTCAAATCCAAAATTTAAACTATTCAATTTAGGACGCCAATTTAAAATTGAGATAAAAATTCAAAAGGAAATGTATTGAAATATATACCCTGAAATTATTCAATTTTGAACGCTTTCAAGTTCCGCTTCTAATCGCTTTCAAATTCATATTGTAAGAAATATTGACAACAAAGAGTATAATTATTCTTTTCATTGAAAAAAAAACTGTCGAGCCAAAATTTCAAATCGTAATACAAGAAGGCAAGAAGAATAGTGTACTGAAAAAAACAATGCATTTTCTTCAGGTAAAGGAATTTAGAAAGGTTTGTATAATAAGTTTCAAACTTCTAGATTAAAAATGTCTTCAATTTCAATCCAGGTTTAAATTTCAGTGAAAAATGCTGTAAATTTTTCAAAAATATTTCAATTATACCAAAGTTAATAAACATAATGAAGACGTAATCTAATACTTATCCTGCCGTGTGGCAGATTCTGACAAAGTAATAAACTATAGACACAATATTTATTACACATCAAAATAAATATTCCCTTTTCTCGAAGAATAAAACTGAACAACTCCGTCTTTATGGGTAATAATAATTAAATTTGTTCTTTTGGTTAACGTACTCTACAGTAGTCCTCGCTTTACACATGTTTGCGAAAATAAAACAAATGAGCACACGTTTTTCACAATAAGTAACTCTCTTCTTTCTACTTTCACATTAAAATAAATACTTAAAAATCCACTTACGAAAAAGGAACGCATGAACAAACCTAACTGCTTTCTAATTTTTCTGACCAACTCGGAAATTAATCATTGGTTCTTGAATATTGTAGTAGTTCTTCAGTACCTGCAAATTAAAAAATTATAGGCCTGTAAGCGATGTTTTAAGTTTAAAAAAGTGGAAAATAATTTTATTTTAAAAAAGTCACCAAAGTTTTTACGAGGATATGCATTTCTGAAAAATAGGTTCTTTTGTATATTTCAGTTTGAAAACATTTGCGGTATGTTATTTACTCACTGGAAAATTCTTTAATCTTAAACAAATTCAATATCAAATTGTCCAATTTTGATCGATTAAACTTGAAATTAAATCACTTTGTAACATTTTTCTTATTTGACGTAACCCTTACCCACAGCCCGCCCACTAAAAAAAAACATCCTTACCTCCCATTGCTTGACGTTTAATGAAATAATATTCTGGACGCTGCCCTGCTTTCCAGATTTTTTAGCTTGTGACGCCATTTCCCTCGTGCATGGAACTATTTCCAAGGCTCCAGTTTCACCTACAATAAATATTTGTAATGTTAGTCTAATTTATTACGCTTAAAGACTATTATGTAAATTTAAAAATTATAATTGAATTAATAAACAAATAAATAGTACCAGTAGTCAAATTAACTAATCCATCTCGAACGAGGAAACTGACGTGCAAAACATTTTCGATAGTTCGTCCAAAGTCAGTGGGATGAAGAACCAATTGGAAATAATCAAGAGGTTTTTCATGCTCTTTATAATAACCTCTAATCAGTTTCTTGATTTTCTCTACCGAGGCCTCGACTGATTCTTCTACTTTCTCGATTTCAACTACCTTTTCTGGTTGTTTGGTTTTAGCACGAACTTCTTTCTGTGTCATAGGGCGTTTTCTTTCTGCAATCGGTTTTTTTGGCAATGGTTCAAGAGCGCCCGTAAGTGTTGAGAAAAAAGGCGTCTTTTTAAAAAGAGGTACCAAATCGTTCTCCAACACATTCCAATAGATTCCTTCATCATCTTCTGGAAGTTCAGCCAAGTGTCGAACGTAATCGAGCTGTGAATAATTATATGAGTGAAAGACGAACAGTTGACGATATTAAGGCGCTTGATCCCGTTCGATGTTTAGCTTTTTTCTTACTCGTCCCCATTTTCCTCCTACACGGAAAGTACCCCGTCGAACCCCGTTGAACCTAAAACAGGCGCTCCGAATTTCCCAGAGAATTTATCCTAATTCACCGTGACGGTTTTCGAGGATGCTGACCCCAGGGGGTAGGTCGTAACTCATCCGCCCTTTTCATTGTTGCATCCTGACATGATTCGAGCCGCTTGAACGAAATTGATAATTATTAAAATATGCAGAAATTGAATTTTAATATGCTGCATTAGGTTCATTACATAATTACGAGACGATTAAAAAAAGATATAAAAAAATCGGTTAACCCGTTCGATTTCTGTTGGGAGTTTTGGTAATTTTGCATTTTATTCAAGATTACTTTCGATACTGAGAATATTGACCAATTTTCCTAATCATTTAAAAATTTTTTTTTTTCAATTATATCATTTTCAAATTTTATCAGCTAATAAAAATGTCATCGATCCATTTTTTGCGCAATTTTAGAGATTGTCACAGTATTCACTGTCGGTGGGTGATTTACTTCGGTCTTTATCGAAGGACAAGAGCAGATTCGAGGAGATCACATAATTGCACATCGGAGTAATTCATTAATTACTGCATTGATGATTAATCAATTCATTATTGCTTCCTTATAGATGGGAGTTTTTAATTGCCTCAGATCTCGAATATACTTTTTCATATGTTTCATATAATGCGACCCCGGGAGCTCGACAATGAAGTTCTTAAACAATTTCCGTGTGTTTGTAAATTTTTTCTGTTCGCCATACTCGTACCTCGAAAAGTAACAGAGCTATAATCATGAAATTTTGATGAAGAGTGATATCTCGGATCTTTGATTATTGAAAAAGGATTAGGAAAATTGGTCAATATTCTCAGTATTGAAAATAATCTTGAATAAAATGCAAAATTACCAAAACTCCCAACAGAAATCGAACGGGTTAACCGGTTTTTGATGTCTTTTTTTAATCGTCTCGTAATTATTTAACGAACCTAATGCAGCGTATTAAAATTCAATTTCTGCATATTTTATTAATTATCAATTTCGTTCAAGCGGCTCAAATCGTGTCAGGATGCAACAATGAAAAGGGCGGATGAGTTACGACCTACCCCCTGGGGTCAGCATCCTCGAAAACCGTCACGGTGAATTAGGATAAATTCTCTGGGAAATTCGGAGCGCCTGTTTTAGGTTCAACAAGGGTACTTCGCCGGTGGCGGATTGCTCGTTTACGGGCGCAGAAATGAACCACATTTTCGATTAATTGAAAAAAAGACCATTTTTCAAAAATCAAGAGTTCGAAAGGTTGGGCATTATACCCTTGAGATTATGTGGTTAAAATATTACATCGAACAATTCATCCGTGTAGGAGGAAAATGGGGGCAAGTAAGAAAAAAGCTAAAAATCGAACGGGACCAAGCGCGAGGAATAATTGTCTTGAATACAGGCTTTCATTCGACCTTTTTCCCAATAATATCCTATTTTATGGTTTGAAAGTTTAATTTCCGCATTTAAATTGATTAATAATTGAAGCTTATTGAATGCACTTCAAGACGTGAAAATTTGTTTACACTTACAGTGTCTTTATTTGACCAAAATAACCGATTTAGAAGCCCAAAAAGATGGTACAACAATGTCATCCGGTAACACGGGTTTATTATTTGAAGAAGCATATTTTAGAGGTGAGCTTATGAAGAAAATATTATTAAAATATGTCCTTTTTTATTCAATTCAAAATTGAGTAATTCCAACTTATTATTTTCACATATATATTTTATTGAAATACGAGGAGATAATCAGATCTTATGTGAAACAAAGTGGTGTAACGATATGTCTCGAAAATCTCGAAATCATTCTGGTTGAAAACCTGATTGGCTTTTCATCACTTGATGATGTTTTATATCTTAAATTTAAAATTTGGAAAATTAAATGATCAATGAATCCCTCTTAACGATATTCTAGATGTACAGTCAAGTAAAAATTGATGAACAATTAATTTGATTTATAAAATTGGCAAAAAAGGCCAATTTATTATTGCAACAAATTCTAGAGAAAAGACCCAAGCATAAATAACAAAGAAATAATTCAAGTCATAATTGTTTGTTTAAATCTGTTATTTTCATATTTGTGTTTTTCATTTGATTCAGGCAAAGGTCGCAATTTTCAGTAAATTTACAATTTACAAAAGCTTACTGTATTCCTTGAAAGGTTCTTTACAATTCTATTCGTCACGTGTTTATGAGAATTATTTTATTTAAAAATAGTACGAACAATTATTTATTGTCAGTATTTTTTTGAATTAAACAATTTAATAAATTACATTTAATAAAAGTGTGGTCAATAGAATGAGCTTTTGTAAATGAAAATTAAATGAAAATTACGACTTTTGCCTAAAGCGGAAGGAAGGAGACAATATGCAAATAATCACATTTTAATAAACAATTATTACTTGAACTATTTTTTTATTATCTACGCTTAGGTTTCTCTCCTAAAATTTGTTTCAGTAATCAGTGGGCCATTTTTTGTCAATTTTATCAGTCAAGTTATAGATTGAAATAATTCTGAATTTGACGTAATTGTAGGTTCAATTAAAAAAAAAATCAATTTAAGATAAACCTTATGCGAATTCAGAAACATTTGTGCCTTTAAAATACTATTGTAATGCGGTTGAATTAAAACTGTCAAATTTTCCAATAAATTATTGAAATGTTTTATATAAAAAAATTTACTTTAAAGCCAGAAAGTTTAAACAATTTTAGGTTACGTTGGAATTTTACACGGGAAATTGGTATTTTTAATAAAAACTCATTACATTTAAGACCTATAATTTTTATTTAAAATAATCCAACTTACAAGCTTGGACAATTTCGGATAGTGTTCTTTGTATCAAATTGAAAATTTTATTTAAAAATCATTAGATTTCAGAAATAATTTTAAGCAATTAACGTTGTTGTTTTACATCGAAAATGGGTACTTTCCAACAAAAATCATTATAATTTGAACATGAGATTTAGAATCTTAAGAATTTTAGATTATATTGGTATTTTTCGTCGAAAATTGGTACTTTTATAATTTTTTTAAATATAAATATTCCAAAGAGGCTTACCATTTTTTAACAATTTTAGGTTGTTATGTTTTTATTGCGTTTTACACTGGAAATCGCTATTTTGAGTAAGAAATCATTAAATACCAAGAAGATTAAAATTTTTTGTACAATTGCTGGCTAAACTAGCAGTATTCGCCAGAAATATCAGCAGTACCTCAAATTGTTCAAAAATTCTAAATCTTCCTTGAAATCTATACTGATATCAGAGATCTGATATTTCTGGAACAATTAGAACAATTTTTTGTTATGTCATGTTAGTGTTTTTTGTCGAAAATTGGTATTTTCAATTAAAAATAATTGGATTTCAAAGAAAATAAGCAAAATTTTGAACTATTTTTGGTTATGCTCGCGTTTCTGAAAGTGAATTTACAATCTTGAACAGCAGTTTATTGTTATTTTCGTATTTTTCGTCTAAAATGGCTATTGTATTTAAAAAATTAGTTTTCCAAGAATATTGACAATATTTGAACAATAATTAGTTTATGAATTTTGATGTTATGGTGTGCCAGAGAGAAATTTTTAACAGCTAAAAATAAAAGCGGTTTGATTCTCAATACAAAAATATTATACATTAATTCTGTAGTTAAGATATCAGTTTTCATCAATTACCAACAATATTTTCTTTGCTTTTCTTTTTTTTTTATTATTGTAGATAATAGATCTATTATGATATACACAACTTCAGTTTAATATTCATTTTATATTTTAATTTAAAAATTGCCTCAGACCGAAAAAATAATAATATAGCGCGAGTGCTTGTTTTCTTGAAACTAGCATTATTATACGGGCGAAAAAATTTGCACTTATAATTAATAATATTTGATATATAAATATTAAATAAGACTGCTGTGATTCCAAATTGACAGGGTGTTCAGCGATTCTTAGGAATGAAATTCACGGTCTTTTCCAGGTTTTCCAGGTCAAAAAGTCAAGGTTTTCCAGTTCTATTTTTACACCAAATAATGAAATAACCGTTTGTCTCGCCCTTTGTTATAAATGTAAAAAATGAACCATTTCATTTTTTAATGGTCAACACTTTTTAAAGAAAGCAGAACCATAAATAAACAAATTCTTAACTTTTTGCGAACATAAGTCATCTTGGAAATCCTTGAAATCTTTGTGAAGTTTTTGAAATCTCTTGAAGTACTTAAAATCTTTGCGAAATCTTGAAATTTCTGTAAAATCTTTTTTTTTTGAATATTTTAAAATTTTTGTAAAATATTTGAAATCATTGAAATCTTTAAAATCCTTCAAATTCTTTATGAAATCGTTGAAATATTTGTGAAAGCTTTCTTTAATCTTTGTTTGTGAAATCTTTTGTGCTCGTTTGAAATAATTGAAATCTTTTCAAATCTTCTCAAATTTGTTGAATTAGTTCAACATCTTTGAAATATTTGTGAAATCTTCAGTTTTCGTTTGAAATTATTGAAAGATTTAAAATCGTTTACAATCTTTGAAATTTGTTGAAATCTTTGAAATCTGATGTACTTTAACCGTTTTTTAAATCTTTGGAAATCCTTGTATTCTTTTGAAATCTTTATGAAATCATAAAAATATGTTTCATGTGTCAAATCTTTTGAATTCTTAGAAATCTGGTTTGCTAACTTTTCTAAAACCTATAAAATCTTTAAAAAGTTTTTAAATCTTTGGAAATGTTCGAAATTTTTGAAATCTGGTATACACGCCTTTTTCAAATCTTTGAAATCCTTACAATCTTTACGAAATGTTCGAAATTTTTGTGAAATCTTTGTAAAATCTTTTGAAATATTTATGCATTTTTTCTTAAATCTTTGGGAACAGTTTGAAATCATTTCAAATCTTCGAAATGTTCTTAAATATTTGAAATCTGGTGTACACGCCCTTTTTAGATCTTTGAAATCAGTGAAAGCTTAGTAAAATTTACAAAATCCTTTTAAATATTTTTAAATCTTTGAAATGTTTTAAAACCTTTTGAGACCTTTAGTAAAGTCTTGAAATCTGGTGTACACTCAAAAACCGAGTGAGATATGAATTAACATCGAAATTTTCAACTAATAATTTGTATAATTTGTAAATTGAATATCGCAAAAAAAAATTATAAGAAAAAATGAGTAAAAGATCAAGTATATCTTGATAAATAAAAAACTTTTCGGTAGCCAGAGTTCTTCTAAACCAGATGCCTCTTTCAAAATTGACTAAAAGATTTAAATAACTTTTCCCATTTCAAAAAATTAACTGTTTTAAAATCAGAAAAATTTAATTCAAGGTTCTCGTGAAAAATTCAAGGCGATTTCCAGGTTTTCAAGGTTCAAAAACAAATTTAAAAAAAAATTCCAGGTTTTCAAGGTCGCTGGACACCCTGTTTGAAATTGTTCGATTGTAATCACCTACTATAAATTAAATATTCTTTAAATTGAAAGACAATTAATTAAAAATTTGAAATTTAAAATAATTCAATTCTGAATGCCTAGTTCTTACATGGTTTCATTTTTAAGGGATGAATTTAAAAAGTCCCTGAATTTTTAGGGTTTTTCTCTGCACACTCCTATGCTAGAAGCTTTTCTTTTATTCAGATTTTCTTCAAATACGGCGCAAAATTAAGCATTCGAACATGTGTCAATATAGTTAATTTTGAGAACTTAAATTGAAATGGTTAATTTTTATGTTTTGAAAGCTTTCCATTTTAAATTTCAGGATACTAAATGGTCAAATTTGATATGTATAAATTCTCTGCACGTAACATTCTAAATTGTCGAGGGTTTAACCACTCGACTTTTGAGTGCATGGGATAAATCTTCTTTTGATTTCGCGACATCAAATACAAGTAATTAATCAAAGGAAATCCGAGAACCAAATGTTTTGTGGGAAATTAGTATTTTTGGCAAATATAAAATATAAATTATTTCATTAAAATAATAAATATGACTTTGTAATAGGTTATTACCATCTAAAAACATATACTAAAGTGACATGCATTATTTATAACTTACCAGATATTCTACGTACTGATTTGCATCGTAAGTACTAATGTTCTTATTCAACGAATTTGTACACTGTTCTAAGACTTTTGAGGAGGATTTCATTACCGCCGAATCTAGGACTACCTCATCCTGGTTTACGGCTGACAAAAAATGAAGAATAATTTGATTAGCAAAATTGAGACAGGTTTTATTCTCTTATTATTTCTTTTATTTTTATTGATTTGCAATCATTTTTTCAAAAGCTATACTTACTGAGGAGCTAGAGGTCGTCGAAATTCAAGAATATTCCAAAATTGAATATATTATTTGTGAATATATCAAACGGTATCAAAGTTAACTAATAATATGTATGTATATACATGAGTCATATGAGTAATATATATACATACTATCTAGTTGTCCATTCGGGAACGACCTACATCCAAAGGTAAAATGCAACACTATGAGTGCTTTAGTACCATCTCTGTCACTCTTACGGAATTAGCGCAAATACCGCTCCGCTAAACGCTCCTAGGGAAATATAGTCAATTGTCGAACATGAGAAGTGCCGTATATACTAGAACTTCATTTTCTCGACAATTGTTTCTGTTGCGCACTCAAGGCCTGACATAGTTCTCCTTGACTTCGAGAAACGAACCATATTCGTTATTGAATTTTCGGCACCAGCTGACAAAAACGTCACAACCAAGGAGAAAGAAAAGAAAGAGAGGTATAAAGATCTTATAAAGGAGTTGCGACGGTTATACCCGGAATATTCTGTTAAGCTAATCATCTTAATCATCGGCGCTCTTGGAGGAGCCAAAGTTTCACTGGTGCCTGAATGCCTGGATGCCTGAAAAGTATCCCTGTGTGTCAAAAAAATGCTGAGACACGTGCGGGGAAAATGCAGAAGGCGATCGTCCTTGGGTCGCTCCGTGTCCTCAGGGTGCACGAGACTTTTGCCGGATCATTGTATTGAATTCGTCGCAGACTGTAACCATCCATCTCACGGTCGTGAGACGTGGTTACAGCTGAAATTTTACCGCGATTTCGCTAGGAGGGGGTGCAATTTTTCAGATTACCACCCGCTCCCGGCGAAATCCTGCGGTTGTCCTTATGACAAACTTTTAACTATATTACTTATATAACTCATGTACGTATATACATATTATTAGTTAACTTTGAAAGCGTTTGATATATTTACAAATAATGTATTCAATTTCGGGCTATTTTTGACTTTGGACGGCCTCTAGCTCCTCAGCAATTCATTTTGGGTAGTTGTGGGCATAAGAATTTTTGATCAGGACCTCAAGATCTATCATTTCCCGCAGTTTCGTCCAATTTGACCGAATGTTTTTTTCCCATGTATTGTGTGCGGGGTTCTTTTTGAAAATAAAAACAGATTTTTTTATTTTGAAAATGCAAATGGAGAAAATTATTATCCAATCAATTTAATTATGTCACACATGAATGTTCAAATTTTCATAAATCGACGAATTAAAGAATATAGGAATCATTATTATATTGATTGATTAAACTCTGTGAAACAAAATATACATTTATTTTTCCTACTAAAATTCTGTGATTTTCACCTTTTTCGTCGATTGATAATTCCAAGCTAATTGTCTCAGCGGTGTTAACAAGTTGCTCCAAATTTTTAGGTGTCTTAACGCCCACATTTTCCTCTGAAATTCAGACACATAATAAATGAAGATTATAGTCAATTATTTTTGTGATTTTATTTAAATTCGTGTTTTTCAGTATCATAGTTGAAGGATAGAAATGCAAAAGGAGTCAAGCGCCAAATTTTCGAAATCGGGTTTATTAGCTCAAAAAATCAGATAAATTCTATTACACATGCCTGCCAAAGGATTTTTTTGGGGTATCATTTTTCAAAATTTGGGTTCTTGTGTTCACAGTCCGAGAAGCTTTTCTAACCACAAAGTAAAAAATCAAATTTCATTTTTCTCGACACTGGCTAATTATTTTTAATTACTATTGAGTCCCTTCCGTTCAGCACAGAATAACCTAAAACCTAATTCCTCATTTTTTGGAAATATGCAAAATTATTACTGCTATCGTCATTATTTTGAAGTTGAAATGTCAATTTTACACCATTCCGAAGTCATAATTGGATTTCCAAATTTCGCGAAACTGCATGATTTTTTTAAAACAAACTTTTTGGAAATCAATTCATCCATTCAATAGCTAGAATTCAAATTTTTAGTTTTTTCTTAAACTGCCAATTGACTCCACAATTAATGTTGAAAGATGTTAAAAGTAGATACGGACCCAAAATCTAACCTCGAAACGTGACCTATTTCATTCAATTTCTCGAAACCGGATAGCTTTTTGTGAGCAAACTTTTTTTATTTTGATAGAGCATGGAATTATCTCGGAAGAACTTTCTTATTTTTTTCCTAAATGGTCCCACTGAATTTACAAAATGTTTTTAGTCTCTCCTGAAAAAAGTGAAAAATGGCGCTTGACTCCTTTTGCATTTCTACCCTTCAGTTAATAGGCGCGACAAAACAGTTATACGATCATACGATTTAACTGTTCGAAATTTTGCAATCCTATAATATTTGCCATTTAAAAATATTTACAATTGTCGAATCTTAAAATTTGTAGATAATTGAGCATTAAGAATGTTGTCGCGAATAATAGTAAATTAATTTCTGAATTCATCCATAAATTGGGTAAATTGTAGACTAAAGTGGTCTAAAAATGCATTGTTTTTTTCGAATTTTCATGCATATCGCCCCCAAATTGTTCGAATCTCCCCCCCCCCCCCCTTCAAATGCGTTTAAAAAAAATTTAATTTATGGGTTCCGCAAGCCCCATGAAGATTTCACGTATTTCCCATAAAAAAAGACGTTTTTCTAAATTTTACTCAGATTCATCAATTTTAGGTGAATCGAGTTGAAACTCAATATTTCTCTTCACAATTAGTCATAGAATACGAATAAAAACTTATTTTTCAAATATCACCCCCATAAGTCTCTTTTATAGGGTCTCACAATTTGTTTGCTTTTTTTTTTAATACACATTGTTTCTAATACATAAAATACTACTTTATACTGATAACTAGAAGTTTTCATTAATTGTTTAAACAAATTATTATTGTTTTTAGCAATTTTCTCTTAGGATATATTTATAAAGTCTTGGGTTTTCCGATTTTTTCCACTTATTTTTAACTTTTCAATCGGAGCGAGGCAATAATCAATTAAATTTAACAAACATAATTGTTTAAACAAATTAATATTGTCAAATTTGTACTTTATGAGGTGATAACAGAATAAAACTGCATCTTTTCAACATTATTCAAAGAGAATATTATTAGAAACAATAATAAATTGTTTAAAAAAAAAAAAAAAAAAAATTGATTAGCATTTCGAACTCGAAAGTTCATTGCCTCACTACCCGATTCGGGTAGTGTTTCTAGGTGGATAAATACTACCGTGTGGGTCCACCACACCCACGACGGGTCAACAACACGCAGTATTCCCCGAACGGTCACCCATCCAAGTACTAACCGCGCCCAACACTGCTTAACTTCAGTGATCTAACGGGAACTGGTGTTTTCAGCGTGGTATCGCCGTTGATAAATTGTTTAAACAATAATAAATTGTTTAAACAATAATGTTCGTTAAACTCATTATTAAGTCATTTTATTTATTGGATACCGTTTTTTGCCCTTCTTCCCTAAGGTCAGCCTATGGTTTCAAGAAAACTTGTTAATGTTTTTAGAATGAAAAATTATTCTTCTTGAAATTATTTCAATATCTCTCACACTTTAGCCTGAAAATTGAATTTTTAATTTTTTTAAAAACATTTTCCATGGATAAAACAAGAACTATTGGTAAAAAATGTAGATTTGATGAAAAGCGTTGAATTCAAATTTTACATTAAACTAACGTCTTCTCATTAGGATGAGAATGTAAAAATGAAAATAATTTCATCCACGTGAACAAGACAATAACTTAATAAAACTAGCATCATCATTCGCGCGCAACGCGAGCGTTAAGTTTATCCATTCGAGGGGCAAAATAATTTAGAATACGAAATAAAAAAAGTTTTCAAGGTTCTATAAATATAATTTTCCCAAGATAGTTGAGAAGATTCAAAACGATTTTTGAGAATTTCAGATGTGCAATACAAATTTCAACAAAAAAGTTAATCTGTAACCAAATAGTTGAATTTTCAAACAAAACAGATGAATTCTTAACGCAAAAATTAATGGTTGATATTTCAATCACAAAACAATATTATGTTAAATAAAACAAGTTTTATTTATACAAAAAAGACAAATTATCAACAAAATAGTTGAATCCTCGATGAAAAAAGATTACTTTTCTACCAATTGCATTTTTAACCGAAAAACATGAAATATTTTCCGAAATAGACCAATTTTCTACCATAAAAAAGTTAAATTTTCTAACCCGAAAATATGAATTTTTCACAAGAAAGTTAATTTTCAAATAAGTAGTTGAATTTTCAGTCAAATATATGAATTTCATATAGCAAAGATTAATTTTCTACCAAAATAGAGATATTTTCAATGAAAATAATGAATCTTCTACAAAAAAAAATTACTTTTTAACAAATTACTTGAACTTATAACCAAGTAGTTTCATTTTCAACCAAAAAATATGAATTCTCAACAAAAAATGTAATAGTGAATATTCCAATCCATAAAGCTTTTAATTCTAAGTCATCAACAGTTGAACACATAAACAAAAAAATCAACAGAATAGTTGAATCCTCAACCAAAAAAATTAAATTTCAACCAAAAAGATTAAATTCCTGCAAAAAAAAGACAAATTTTCAACAAAATGGTTACACTTTCAACCAAATAAATTAATTTTGAACTGAAAGAATGAATCTTCAACCAAACAAGTGGATTTTTAATAAATTAGTTTAACTTTGAACTAAGAAGTTGAATTTTCAACCAAAAAAGATGAATTCTCAACCAAAAATATAATAGTTGATGATTAAACTAAAAAATATTTTCAATTGTTAAACAAAAAGAGTTCAATTCATCCAGAAAGTCGAATTTTCAACAAAATAGTTGAATCCTCAGCCAAAAAAAAAATTTCATTTTGAACCAAAAACTTCAAGAAGTTCAGATGTTAACCAGCATAGTATCAATTGACGATGATGAAATGTAATAAAAAGTGTTGATTACTGGTAAAAATGAATCAGTAATCAACACTTTTTATTACTTGTCATTATCATCAATTTATACCAAACATTTGCAATTTGAATAAAAAAATGATAAAATTGCTACCAAAAGCGATGAATTTTTAAACGAAAAAGACGAATTTTAAAAAAGATTGTTGAATTTTCAACCAAAAAGTATAAATTATCATCGTAAAATGTAATAGCTGATAATCAAACTAAAAAATACTTACTTTTAAATCAAAAATAATTAAATTCATCGAAAAAGACGAATTTTCAACAAAATAGTTTAATCCTTAGCCAAAAAAGATTTTAATTTTAAATCAAACATTTGCTATTTTTATCAAAAGATATGAAATTTCTATCAAATCAGATGAATTTTTAAAACAAAAAGACTAATTTTCAACGAAATTGTTGAATTTGCAATCAAAAAAGATTTTTTAATCCAAAATTTAAAAAAAAATTAGGCAAATTATAATTTGGAGGAAAAAATCATTTTTATGACAAAATATAAATTTCGAATAACTGAAGGAAAAAGTTTAAGAATATTTTATAATTTTTCGGAAATTTTTCAAAGTTTTAAAATATTTGTAGACTCTTCGAAATTTAAAAAATTCCCAAATATCTTGTAAACTGACTCAAATTATACCTAAAATTGATTTTAAATTCCTCCGGATTCATTTATGTCAATTTTTGAAATCTTTTGTAATGATTACAAATTTTTTCAATATTCTCTTTATACGAATTAAAAAAAAATGGAGAATCACTTTAAATATTCCCAGAAATATTAATAAAATTTTTCATTATCTTGAAACCTTTCAAAACTTCTAAAATCTTTCAAATTTTATTTATAAATCTTCAAAAATCTACATTTCGTTTGAAGTTTTTTGCAATATTTGATCTTTCAATTTTTTTAAAATTTCTAAATATCTTTTAAGGTGATTAAAATTTTTCCTAAAATTTTGAAAAATTTTAAAAATTGCATTCAAATCTTCCAAATTCTTTTTTGATAATTTTGAAGTGCTGTGAAATCTTGTTGAACATTCTCTCAAAATAAATGTTGCAAAATAAAAAATGATAAAAAATTTTCCGAGAAATCTTGAGAAAATTTTTTTTTATTCTCTTAAAACCTCTCAAAATTCTTAAGAAGCTTCGAAATTTTTTGTTCGAAATCTTGAGAAATCTACATTTTCTTTTGAATAAAATTATTTTCTTTTGCTTTGAAATCTTCTAAATTCTATTCCGAAAATTTAGGAAATCATTTTAAATATCTTAAAGTGTATTTCAATATTACCTTTCAATTAGGTTTTCGAACAAAAATAAAATAAAGATATAAAATAAAGATATAATAATAAAGATATTATAAGTTTTTGTCCATAATTGAATTTTGCTCATTTCTTTGAATGTATGGAAAAGTTTACAAATTATAGTCTGATGGTAGCAAAATGTTGATGACAGAATTATTTCCGACTTTAAAAGACAATTACAATTGATATTTTCTCTTCTTTCAATAATTTTTAGAAACATTCAGAAATAATTGTTATCAGTAAATAGAATCACTTATTTGGAAATTTTGATTGACTAAATTGATGGTATAGGAAACTCTTAATGCTTATATTTATAAATACATAATATAGTAATAAGATCAGCTTTTCAGCCGTAGTGTATACGGATACGGAATATTTTACCGGATTTTAATTTTCTCTTCCGGCATATTTTGCCGGATGTTAATATTTTGTTCCGGCATATTTTGCCGAATCTTAATTTTCTCTTCCGTCAAGACACCCCTGTGGCCCTGTGACTGGTTACAGAAATAATCTTGGTCAAAGCTCTACCCCCATCCAACGTCTAGTGGATGAATTACGATAATTTCCCAAATTTATGGAAATTTATCATTATTGTAGAAATTTATGAAATTTTTGGAAAAATTATGAAATTTGTAAAAATTTATGAATTTTGTTGAAATTTATGAAGTTTGTGGAAATTTATGAAGTTTGTTGACATTTACGAAATTTGTAGAAATTTATGAAGTTTGTGGAAGTTTATGCAATTTGTGGAAATTTATGACGATGTACAGAAAATTATGACGATATTAAAAATATGCCGGAAGAGAAAATTCAGATCCGGCAAGGAATACAGATATATACAGATGATACATTTAATCTAGAATTGTTTGGAATTAATAATAAATCGTTTGGAATTCATAATAAATTCTTTGGAATTCAATTTGGTACACGATAAAATATGCCGGAAGATAAAATTGAAATCCGGCAAAATATGCCGGACGAGAAAATTAAAATCCGGCATATTTTGCCGGAACAGAATACTCGACCTTAAATAAATCTACGCAGGTTACATTTACAGCACTTACAGCGATGTGATAGTCTTTTAGTCCGAGTATGTAACCGGAAAGTCTGCGCTCGATTTCGGCTTCCGGCATTTCTAACATTCAAACGTTTTTTATCGCAATTGACAATTAAATTTATTTAACTCAAGCCAAAATATTCATTTTGATTTTTGAACAATTTTTTCATATAAAAAAATTCAGTTTTTCACTTTTATCGCTTCCGAAGTGAATATTTCAAAGATAAGTCAGTGCCAAGACATCCTTGAAAAATGCCGATTCATTATGTAATTTATTGTTTAAAAACATCACTCTAATTTCAAAATATTAATATAATAATAAAAAAATATCTTTTATTTATATTCTATTTTTACATCATTTTATTTCATTCTTTATATTTGAATATTTATTTTATTCTTTTATTTATGTCTCACATGAAAATTATAACAAAAATGTAAATGAACAATTTAAGGAGAATTATTCAATAAAAAAAACTTTTCTTGGAGTGAAAGTGGTAAAGGTTAAAAAAAAACTTTTTCATTAGCAAAAAAAATGTTTAAAATTAATATTTTGGCATGCTTTAAATTAATTTAATAGCCAATTGCATATAACATATGCAAATAACCTGAAAAACTGAAAAAACTCACGAAGATTCTGAGTCGCATTGAGTGTGTTAATCAGAATTTCCTTCCTAATTCCTTTTCTATCTTGAATAAAACGAGGTGGCGAATCTTGAAAACTGGCCATTTTTCCGCAAGAAATTTTCAACTTTTGTGTGAATTCGTTTAACTATAGAACGTAATACAATCAGTGGTTGAATTGAATTCTGAAATCGATATATAACGTTTTCAATTGAAATAAACGAAATGATGAAGCTATTAAGAACACAAGACAACGATATCAACACAAAACGAAATAAGCCGGTTGGCTCACGTCCACTTAGGTTGTCAGCCTCGTGTTCACGCGTGTTTACATCTTCCTCGAAACGCTCAAAACAAAAGACAAGAGGCAAACAAGTGATCAGGGTAGCCAATCTAAATTTAAGATGTACCCGTCTTACCGACCGAAATAAAGTCCCTATAACCTAGGCACCTGGTACTTTTTCATAAAGCGACCATCAGGGATGGGTACGTATAGTGGAACAGTTTCGACGAATGAGGTGACTGCTAGAATTTGTGCAGGCACCGCATTGGTCAAAACTCAAAACTGTTCCACTATTTTACTTATCTACCTCCAATGTTCGTGAAGATTTTTCGGTTTGGTGAAAAATCTAGAGTGCGATAAATGGCATGGCATGGCATCTTCACATGGTAGAGTGTAAATGAGCCTTTAAACAAATATGTATTTTTATATCAAATATTTATTCAAAATATTGAGAGATATAGCACTGATGAAAATTAGAATATGTTTTTCGAAGAAAAAAAAGTATAAAAAGAAGCCTGATAGTTTAAGGTAATGGTAGAATGTTATTTTATTCATTTCCATTCGAAGTTTCTACATTTTTAATGAAATCATTTTAAAAATGAAACATTCTAAAAATTAAATATGTATTTAATACGAAATATATTTTCTTTGTATTGATATCATTTTTCAAATAAAATATTTAAAAATTAACGTGTTATTATCAATTAACATGTGATTTATGATTTAAATTAGTTGAAACGATTTGCTTTGAAACACAAAAGAACACTATTTAATATTTATATTTATTACTACCACGCTGAAAACACCAGTTGGCAGTGGGTATGGTGATATATATATTTTTTGAATTTTCCGCCCTAATGTTTGAAACTTTGAAACCCGAATTTGAACAATGTGTCCTGCAAAGGTAAATGTCCTGCAAAACGTCCTGTAAAAGACGATTTTTTGCAAACGTCCCGCAAAAGGTTTTTTTTCTGTTTCGAGCAGGGATGTGAAAGTAAAATACTCGTGGTAATTTACTTGGTTTTCTACCGTAATTTACGGGAAATTAACAAATTGAATTAGACAGCAATCAGAGGTTTTCTACATGTATTTTGCATATTCGGGGTATTTTACGTAAAATACCTCCTTTAGGTATTAGACGTAAAAAACTCCCAGTTACGCGTAACTGCACATCCCTGACTTCAAGGCTTCTGTGTTTCTCTCTAGATTCTCGACCAACCAAATTTGAGATTTCAACAATATATTTGAATGAATGTGTTTCATGACTGTGACGACGTGCGACTGTCTAGCTAATCTAGTTCATTTATCTAGATAATTTCTAGATGACAAAATTTAGCTTAAACAGCTAGATATTTAGATAACACAGCTATATTTTCTTAGAAGTCGAAATCCAGCTAAACGTCTAGCTGGAACAGGTAAACCATTTTTTTCAATGAGGAATCTGGCACTTCGCGCACACTTAACTTGCACGGAATGTTGCCATTTTCCTGTACTTTTTGCAAAAAAGATTGTGTAAGACACGTGCGAGAAGCTGTTTTTAGTATCGTTGGATTCGAAAGAGAAAACTGCGTCTAACAGTGTTAAAAAAAATTATGTATTATTAATATTTATTGCAAAAACCGATTGTTTATAATTGAGGAAAGCCGAAAAAGTTGAAAAATACAACATAAAAAGATACATAAAGCACTTTGCGCGTCCTAAAATTTGTATAAGGCATGTAATACGTCATCAGCATACAAATCAAAAAGAACCTAAAAAACTTTGTGTCTTTTTTGCCTTGTAAAAGTGACCGAGTCCGAAGCAAATTTACAAACGAAAAGAATCGCTTGCCCTTTCGTATGTTTTAGCCTTGTGAAATAGCTCGGACTCTGATCAGAAATCCAAGGGAAATATGTCCCGGCTAAATTCGGCTATACATTAGCGACGATCGTTCGGGACAGCCGCTGAATACACAGTGTCCCTTATGTATGTTTTGTGGTTGTATTTTGAGGTCCTGCTCGAGCTCTCCGATAAAGGCATCCCTAGTAGCAAGATAACTGCAGACTGGCGCAAGCTGGGCGCCAGAAAAGGAAGAATCTGTTTACAGCCTGGCGCCCAGCTGGTTCCGCTTTGGCGTGCTGTTCTGGCACCAGAGTCTGGTATAGCAGATTCTCCAAACATCCTTCTTCGGGAGGACATGTCCTCCTTTACCGCCTTATCCTCCCGAGTCCTACCTTCTTTGAAAATGTCCTCCTCTCTGACAAAAATGGCATTTTTTTCTTTTTTTTTATCTTTCACGATGTTATAGTGAGAGATAGAACTACTGGAGTCGTGTTATTGGTCTTACCGGGTACCGTGTAACCTAATTTGTAAAAATAAAATCATTCTATTGAACATTCGTGGTTTGCAATATTTTAAATTCAAAAAAAATGTCTTCACTATGCTAGTAAGTTAAGATGAGGTTAGGAAATTTTCAGGTGTCCTCCTTTTGTACTGTGAAGAAATGGTAACCCTAGATTCTGACCCAGACTGCTCATGATATACACCAGACAAAATTGAAATAACGTCAAATAGTACTAAATAGGTTTCTGTAATAGTTTTACACTATATTTAAGTTCCTTCTAGGAGAATATACTGCGGAGACGTCACAACATTTCAGGAGATACACTGAGATATTAAAAACATAACCTGTTGTCGTATAAGCTTGCATGCTTGCATGTATGTTCATACTTGTGAATCGTTCAAATTTCCGATTGCTAGATTTTCAATTTCATTATTTATATTCTACATTAATTACTAGTGTTTAAACTAAATACCAAAATCTTATTCCTTTATCTACTAGATTCTGTTTTTCGTCTGGTCTGATCTTTCCTCCCGCCAGTCTGGTCGACTAGGGGGAGCAGAAGCTGAGCCAGACTCTGGCCTTTGTCATACAAGGCAGACGTTGCTACTAGGGATCGTCCGCAAGTACCTTTGTGTTCTTCTTGCCTTGTATTTTTGACTTTTCTCGACTAGTAAAAAATCGCAAGTCCATTTTTTAATAGTCCGATAAGAAGAGAAGAATTCAACAAAATTAATACTTTCTTATATAAACGAAAGAGTGAGCATTATTTAATTTTTTTGAATGTGCTAATTTTCCATCGGGAGAAGTGTACAACGAAAGAATAGGTTTATCTCCGAAACCAATTCTTTTCTATTTCCTTAACGAATGCTGCTTGTGTTGTGTTCCATACAGGCGAACATGTTTTCTATTTTTTTAATTCCTCTTAATGCGAGCAGTAGACGCACCTCTCATGGTTATTTTTAATTCCATACTTGCATGCTGTATTTTCGATTAAATTAATTCTTTCTAATCCTTCACAAAATGCGTGCACGTATATGATTTCTATTCCTCCGTGTGTAACATAAGTTTCAAAATTTCAATTTTTTTGTCCTCTCCCAACCCCTAAAAACGCTTTCAGATGTTTAGCAGTCAAGTTTCAAAAAGTTAACCTAAACCGAAAATCCAAAGTCAAACCAAGAAAATGGTAAGCAGGAAATTTCAAAAATTTTGATTTCGACTATGCTGGATAATTTTTATAATTATTTTTTTTTATAATATATATCTTTGAATTGATCTTTGTTGGACTGATATGTAACTTACGTATTATTTATATATTGTTATTTATGATATCATTTGAACGTGATAATCTTTTATATTTTTAAACTTGAGAAAAACTCTATGACTGATTTCTATTCTTTATTTTAGATTTCTCCACTTTTTAATTCCTCCCAATACGCTTCCATTAAATTTTTATAAGCCGATTGAAACGACTAGCTTTTGCGTCTTCAAAGTGACATTATTCCCTTTCTTTCTATTCTTTCTTTTGCATTCCTCCACTTTTAATTCCTCCCAATACACTGCCATTTCATTTTTCTAAGTGGATTAAAAGGAATGGGTTTTGCTTTTTTTTCCTACTCTTTGATGGAACTTTCAATGGAGGAAAATTCACGTATTAATGAGAATTCAGATTCTGAATTTTTTGAATTCTTCTCTTCTTACCAGGAGAAATTGTTTAAAAAATCAATTTTTTATTGTAAAATATGAAAGAGCACATTATTTTTACCCAAATAGTGTATCTAGATTATTCAAAATTTTATTAAATCTTGGAGTTCTTTGGGCAAACAGATTTTTCTCGATTTTCTCAGTTCGAGTGAGATTGGAATTTGTATCTTTTCAGTTTGTACGGCAGTATAATAGTTTTAAAGGTTAGTTTACACTTTAACTGTGATTCAATAATAAAGTTGAAAATAAATTAATTTTCATTAAATAAAATAGAATCATAGAATTAGCTAAAAGTCGAACACATTTATCAATCTTTTCCAGGTTTTGCCAGGAATGGCCAAAACTGGTCCCCGGTTATTTTTAGCCAAGATAAAAAAAAATATTACTACACGTTTTTGAGAAAAACGATTTTTTGTTTTTTAGTAAGTAAAAACCTCATTTTTCTAAAAAATTACAGAAAATATGAATATACAGTTCATGATTCAAAATTGTTTCCTTTCCTGAAATCTATAAAATTATACAGAAAAAAGAGAAAGCCAAAGAAGCCAAGTTAGGTATACAGAAATAGTAATTTACGATACTTTACACATAACTTTGGGGCACATAAAGTGCAACTTATAGGTGGGTGTTGCAAAAAAAAAAGATTAAGAAAAAGAACAGGTAGGTCAAAAGCAATTGAATTATTAGCTTTAAAAGATGATTCGAGTCGTTTCATTAGAAAAATGCAGTATTTTAATGTTAAGTTGTAAAATTTGTTCGCAAATAATAAACATTTTTGAGAGTTTGTATTATTTTCTTTGTATTTCTGTAAAGTAGTTCTGGGATATTTCCATAACCGTACATTGCCCTTGAAAACATACCGAATTCTACAACAACTATATAGGAATAAGGACTCCTTTACCTACCTCTACAAGGTTATTTTTGGTCAAGAGTTTAATCTTGCCCCATTTTGACTGTGGTTGTTTACTATATGATGATTTGACCGACGATTTAAATTTAAAGTTTGAGCGTGCGTTAAATGCCTGTGTCCGTTTTATCTACAATTTGCCGAAGTACGAACACATAACGATGGGTCGTAAAAGAAAGTACGCAACTCGCAGCGACGGATAGAAACCATGTATCTGGCGCGCTCTATACTAAGTATATACAAATTTCTATATACTTAGTATGGAGCGCGCGATATACGTAATTTCTATCCGTCGCTGCGAGTTGCGTAGTTTCTTTTAGGACCCATCGAATAACTCCACACAGACATAGGGCTGCTCTGCCTAATGTTGCCAATAGAAGACAATTCCTTATGGGTAATTTGCTCTACACTCTTTTTCAGAGCAAAGCTCCTGAGTATCTATTCAACCTATTCCAATTTGTAGACAGAGACCTTCCAGCACAGTCTAAGTTTCGTAAACACATAAAATTCTTAAGATTCCTTCCCACAGAACGAGTCAGCTTCAAACATCATTTATAGTAAGGGGTGCCCGGTTATGGAATAAAGTACCATACGATATTAGAAATGCACCTTCCCTGTATCATTTCAAGAATCTCTTTTTCAAATATTTGTGTACAAAACACTTAACCCATCTCTTGAAATTACTCACTGGTAAACTCTCATATTTAGATTTTGAGCATTTCATCTTCGAATTTCCTTTTGTTTTCATTAACTTTTGCAAAGTATTTCTTCACGGAGAAAACTTGATATTCGAAAGTAGATCATGAAAATGAGGATAGACATTCGCAATATCTAGATATTGACGCGTATAATCTGGTCTTGAAACTGTGATATTCTACGAACTGTAGTATTCTACGAACATTTGTTTGCTCAGGGGTCGAGCATGTAATACGTGAAGCGTTTTTCATTTGTTCATATAAATAATAATGATAATAATAATCTACTGAACGTCGGGGCGCCCCTGGAGCCACCGCTGGGGGCCACAGCATGCGGGACGGTGGTGATGGTGAGCTGCGAGATGTTCAGGCAGATCTCACTAATCGAACAGATGGTCAGCAAGAACATCTGCGACATGCGGTAAGCAGTGAAACATCAACTGTGTCTGCTGAGGATGCTTTGGCTAGCGTTAGCTATTTGCAGCCAACCACTTCAAGTGAAATACCGTGGGAGAGCATCAAGTGGGATACCACAATGAATGAGGAATTGATGCGTCTCTATTATGAAAGTGCGAAGTTTGAAACATCACGCAAAAAAGGACAAAATTACAGAATGAAATTTGCCGCAAAGTATCCTCAAATAGAGAAAGTCGCATTAAGAGATCTTATCGCTAAGGCGAAGGGCATCAGGACTAATCTACTCATCTCAGAAGATCGAGCAATGGAGATTAAACAGCAGGTTGATTTGGAGTGGAAAAACAACGACAATGAACAGCAGTTAGAGGAAGCCGCGTCACACGAACAAGGAGTGGCAATTGATGTTCTTCCTCAACCTGGTGATGATCCAGCACCACCACATCCTCCGTAGGTAGATGGCCTAATACAACCAGTGCCAGAAGCAGAGGTTCAACAACCAAGGAGGCGATTAAAATGGACATACCATATGAACAGAGATGTGATGCGCTTTTATTTTTTGGCAAAGAAAAGTGGACAAAGTGTAAGGAGATAAGATCATCGTCTCTTACTTAAGTACTCAGGACTAGCCACAAGAATAAATGAGCAGAATCTAGCAGATCAAAAACGCTCAATATCTGTAAACAAATTGCTTTCGGCTGTTGAAATAGCTGCCATCGAAATGGAAGTGGAACAGCAGCTTCCTATTGATGAACTTTTATTGGAAGATGTGGACAACGAGGATTTGATTGCAGCTGAAGGCATAGGTGCTAGGGATAATGAACATCAAGTACCGGATTGACTAGAACCACATCCAGACATTATAAATGATGATATAAACAGCGAAGTTTCACTGCCATTTGGGCATTCACTGCCCAAGATAAACATCACAAATTATCTGCGTGCACTAATAGAACACCTGAACAGCAAGGTTTTACCTATGCATTTGAACAGAACACAAAATGCGTTAGAGGATCTGAAAGAGAACGTGAAAGGGTGTGTGCAAAAGAAGGTATTCAGAAAGAAGAAGAAAGGAATGGTGAAGCCATGGTGGGATAGGGAATGTAAAAAGATGAAAAGGAAGGTGAAGAGGAAGTACAAGAAGTGGAAAGAGGGTAATGCGAGAAGGGAGGAGTACGTAGAAACGAGGAAGGGGTTTAGATTGATGTGTAAGAAGAAAGAACAGGAAAAGGAGAAAGAGCTGGAAGAGGAGTTAGCAAATGTTAAGACGGAGGGGGACGTCTGGAAGATAATAAATAGGTTTAGGAAGCGCAGGGTGGGGGTCAGCGAGAAGATAGGGAGTGAGGAGTGGAGGGAATTTTTTAAAGAATCGTTCCAGGGCTCAGATTCAAGGAAGACGGATGGGGGAAGTAGAAGAACGGGGGAGGCAGAGATTGAGGAGTTGAATGACGAGGAGATAGAGAAGCAGATAAGGAAGTTGAAAAGGTCAAAAGCAGCAGGGCTGGATGGGGTAGAGAACGAAGCATGGCTGTTTAGTACACAAGAGGTTAGGGAGAGGCTGAAGGAGGTAGTGAAGAAAGTTTGGAGGGGTGAGGGATTCCCAGGAGGGTGGAGAGAAGGCTTAATAGTGCCACTGTATAAGAAAGGGGATAGAGATATGCAGGAAAATTATAGAGGGATTACGCTAATGAATACGGCGTATAAAGTATATGCGATGGTGGTGGCAGAGAGACTGCGGAAGGATGTTGAGGGGAAAGGAATATTGCCGGAGACGCATGCGGGATTTAGGGCGGGTAGGAGTACTATCGACAATATTTACGTGCTGCAGCACGTGGTAGATAGAGAATTAGCGAAGAAAGGGGCGAGAGTGTACGCGTTTTTTGTGGATCTCAAAGGCGCGTTTCCATCGGTGGATAGGGGGAGGTTGTGGGAGGCGATGGAGGATAGGGGAGTAGAGAGGGGCCTAATTGAAAGGGTAAGGGAGATATATGAAGAGACAAAAGACAAGGTAAGAGGAGGGGAGGGGATTTCGGAGGGATTCTGGATGGATAGGGGGTTAAGGCAAGGGTGTCCACTTAGCCCAACGCTTTTTGCGATTTTAATTGCGGATATGGAAAGTAAGCTGGAGGCCGGGGTGGTAGGAGGAGTCAGGATAGGAGGGGTTAGAATTTGGTCACTAGCGTATGCAGATGACATAGTGTTGCTGGCAAGCAGCGAGGAGGCCTTAAAGGAGATGATTAAGAGGTTGAGAAGATACCTGGATAAAAAGGGGTTAGAGCTGAATGTGGAAAAGTCCAAGGTTATGGTGTTCAGAAAAGGAGGGGGAAGGGATAAGGGAAGGGAGTGGAAGTGGAAGGGAAAGGAGGTGCAGGAGGTGAAAGAGTTTGTGTACTTGGGCTTCGTGTTTCGAAGGAATGGTGGAGTGGATGGTCACATAAAAGAGAGAGTGAGGAGGGCAAATGTAGTGATGAGGCAGGTGTGGGGGTTGGGAAAGAAGTTATTCGCAGATGATTTTGGAAGGAGAATGAAATTGTTTGATTCACTAGTGATGAGTGTGCTATTGTATGGGGTAGAAGTGTGGGGGTGGAAGGAAAGTGAAGAGGTTAATAGAACGCAGGAGAGGTATGTAAAGTGGACCCTGGGGTTGGCAAGGAACACGCCAAATTATATTGTCAGGAGGGAGACGGGGAGAGCGAGTGTAGGAATTCTAGCAGGGAGCCGGGCGTGTAAATATGAGGAGAAATTTTTGGAAGAGGGGGGAAGTAGGCTAGTTAGGGCGTGTTGGTGGGAAAAGGAGAACAAGGGAGGGGGTGGGAAGATGGAGGCTGAGAGGGAAAGGTATTTTAGAATGAATGGACTGCAGATGGATGAAGTGAGAAGGATGCACGAGGAAGGAAGGAAGGTTTATGACGTGGTTAAGCAAAACGGCATGGAGAGAGAGAAGACAGAAGGGGAAGAGAGAATAAAAGAGTCAAGATTCAACGGGAACTATGTGTGGATTATGCCAAGTGCAAGAGCGCAATATTTATGTGAGAAAGGAGAGAAAGGAAGTCAGGAGCTTATAGCGAGGATGAGGTGTGGGTGCATGGAGGGCTTCAATAGGTTCTGGCTCTCGCGAGAGAAGAGGATGTGTGAACTGTGTGGAAAGGGGGATGCAAGAGTGGAGCACTGGTTGGAGGAGTGCGTGGAGGTGGAAAGAAGTGAGATAAGCATGGAGGTATTGTTGCATGAAAAGGGGGAAAAAAGGGCAGTAGCATGGGTGAAGGGAGTGTTGGGTAAGATGGAGATGAAGAGAAGGAAGGAGGAAGAGGAGTGGAGAAGGAAAGATTGTAAATAGGAGAGAAAGTAGATATAAGTAACATGTAAATATTGTAAATAGTAGATAAGTAGTAGGTATTAGAGCGATAACAGAGGTTGGCAAGCGAGGCAATGCGAAAAAGTAGGGATATGCGAGCGAGGCGAAGCGAGGAAGGCAAGGCGATACGAGCGTGCGGCTTAGAGATAAGGAATGGAAGGATGTTAGTTTTTAAGGGTTAGTTTTAAGAAAATTCTGTAAAAAATGGATGTGTAAGCAAGTCAATTTTTTAAGGCCAGCAGGCTGAAAAATAAACGTTTATCTATCTATCTGTACAGCTGTAGCAACCGTTAGAATGTTGAGCCGCAGAACTAGGCCTATAAATGCAGTCTTCGCCCCAAGACAGGAGCGAGATCCACCATGGGAGATCAGGTTGGATATGGATGTCAGCAAAGTAAGGTGCAAATTGGGTCGACTGACTCAATATAAGAAAGGAAATCGAACCAGAAAGCTGATACACCATGTTATTGAAATCATCCACCCTCGGCACATCGAGACATTGACACCAGCAATATTGGATGAGATTATAGACTCCCAGCGGCAGAGACTTGATGTTCTTACTGCTAGACTGCGTCGGTACAAGAAAAGTAGTGCAAGAAGGCAACAAAATCGAACCTTTCAGCCAGATGAAAGAAGGTTCTATTGTGAACTGTCTGTAAAGCAAAATAACCAACAAGACACCGAAGTCCTTCAATTGGAAGACATGACTAACTATTGGTCAGATGTTTGGAGAAAAACTAACAGAAGCAATTTGGACACTGCGTGGTTCCAACTAGAAAAAGCAAGAGCAAGCAATAACCCTGAAATGGAGCTGACGAACATCACAGCTTTAGATGTTTCAGCGGTTTTGAAAAAAGCATGTAACTGGAAAGCTTTAGGTCCGGACATGGTGCACAATTTCTGGTACAAGTACCTGATTAGTGCGCATCCTGCGTTGGCACGGTGTTTCCAGAAGATCATCGAACATCCAGATCTGATGCCAGGCTTTATGCTGCAGGGTACTACGTATATATTGTCTAAAAAACCAGACGCTCAAAATGCATCTGAATTTCGACCGATAGCCTGTCTTCCAACAATATATAAATGTCTTACAGCTATCATAGCAGATAAGGTATATTATCACTGTGACGAGAATGACATCCTTACAGAAGAACAAAAAGGATGTTGTAAAAACTCGCGAGGCAGTAAAGATCTAGTCACCATAGACGCTGCTGCCATGACGCAAGCTCGTAAACATCAAAGGAACTTGCACATGGCATACATTGACTACAAGCAAGCGTTTCCTTCCGTACCACAAGACTATTTGCTTGAAGTTTTAAAAGTATACAAAATTTGCCCACGCATCATTAACTTCCTAAGTCATGCGATGATGCTTTGGGGTACAAGAATAAAGTGTTTTGATCATGGACAACCAAGGATAACTAGATCAATACGCATTACGACGGGTATATTCCAAGGAGACTCTTCCTCTATACATGGATGACCTAAAGCTATACGCTAGTTCGGACGAGAAACTGCAGCAAGTGATTGATGTTACAAAGCAGTTTTCCAATGATATCCACATGGAGTTTGGACTAGATAAATGCCGAACAGTGCATTTAACCAGAGGAGAATTAGGGACCGCAGAGATAGAGAACGATTTCGGGAATGACATCGAGGCAATGGCTGAGGGCGAGTCATATGAATACCTGGGTATTCTCGAATCTAAGGGTATTCA
This sequence comes from Andricus quercusramuli, assembly GCA_932178445.1. Taxonomy (NCBI): domain Eukaryota; kingdom Metazoa; phylum Arthropoda; class Insecta; order Hymenoptera; family Cynipidae; genus Andricus; species Andricus quercusramuli. Next base: position 93,492 of record CAKNXH010001191.1, read on the forward strand.
GCATACGATGGTTAAGAAAAGCCTAACGACTACCTTCACTGCAAGACTCAGATTGGTTCTGAAGAGTTCTCTGAACTCGGCAAACAAGATCAGGGCAACCAACACCTATGCTATCCCTGTCCTCACGCACTTCTTTGGGCTCATCAAATGGTCGAACAACGACCTCGAACGATTAAACAGAATCATCCGCGTAGAAATGACGAAACACCAAATGCACCACAGTAATTCGGCGATTGAAAAGGGTAGTTCTACCACGACATAGAGGGGGCAGGGGCATTGTAGATGTCAGAAAACTGTGTGAGTCACAAGTTATACAGTTGCGAGACTATTTTAACAGCAAGCGAGATGTTACGCTTTACAACACCATCTGTAAACCGGATCTTGACTACACGCCCTTGGATTTGTCCTCAGAGGAGGCCTTGAATATTAGAGCAGAAACCATAGAGGAATTCGAAACGCAATGGAGACAAAAAGCCATCCACGGCGAACACCCCAAAACGTTAGATCAATATGAAGTGGATTGTGAAGCCTCCAATATTTGGCTTAGAAAGTGAGTCCTGTATCCAGAAACGGAAGGATTCGTTATTGCGATTCAGGATAGGGTTGTCAGCACCAGGAATTATCGCAAACACGTGTTACATCAAGACGTGGTTGACCGGTGCCGGTTATGTGGAGATACCAACGTATCCATCCAGCACATTATTGATGCTTGCCGCGTAATGGCTCAAAGAGAATATACGCACAGACATAATGATGTGGCGGGCATTGTACATCAACAGCTTGCCCTAAACCTAGGACTCTCAACAGAATGGATGCCTTTCTATAGATACATTCCAATGCCCGTTTTATAAAATAAAGATTACATCTTATATTGGGATGTGACTATCCAGACGGATCATTACATTCCAGCCAATCGACCTGACATCGTGATGCGAGAGAAAAAAGGTGAAAGAGTCAACATCATCGACATTGCTTGTCCGCTTAACCGAAATTTGCAGATAACCTATACAACCAAGATTCATAAGTATAGCGAGCTAAGGCATGAAGTAAAGGCAATATGGAGGAATGTGAAACACGCATCTGTTAATCCTATTGTGATTTCGGCTACAGGAAATGAACACGCAAGATGCACTGAACATCTTGAACATTTAGGAGTCAGTAGGGTACTGGCGGCAGCTCAGAAGACGGTTTTCTTAAATACCTTTCGCATTGCAAGAAACTTCCTAGACCATCAGGAAGCAAGCGACTAAGAACCTATGGCGAGATCCATGGTAGCTCTAAGAAAGCATCCAGAGGCGACTGTTGTCACCTCCAACACTCACGGCCGCTGTGAAAGGATAAAAACTGTAAAGACAAACTGCAAACTACACCATGCTTCTAATTTTGTACCAACATCATCAGCGCTGAAGACTTCAGACATCGTATTATATTAACTTCTAATATCCTTATACATCAGTCACTTGACTTAGTCCGTGACTATGATGAAACACCGGGTTCACCCGAGAACAAGATTGTAAAATAAAAATATAATAAATCTTTATTGAGTTCGTAAGAAAAAGGATATGTACATGGCAGTCAGAATTAACATGAGAACCCAATGGGCGAGGTACAGCTTAGAGCTGCTTTCAAACCTAACCCTCTTAATCTAATTAAAACTATAAGTTAATGGAACTTAAAAACTAGGGCTTCAATATATAGTTTTCGAGATCATTGCAGAAATATATAGAAACTGATTGTGGTACCATAATGCGAAATATTCTAGTACTTATATTGAAATACGGAACTTAAAGATAAAAGAAGACAAGAATCAAATTACTCAAAATGGAGAGACAAATCATGTAGCCGTGCGAAGGCGTTCAGTTGTTTCCTTCCTTACAGTGGGAATGGAGTAGGAATCTAGCGGGTTTCTCAAGCTGTTTAAGAGGCGCTGAGCATTGTAGGAAAAGATGGATTCCCCTTTCGATGTGTTTGCTCGCGGGACATATAGCTTGCCGTCGGATCTCATAGCAAGAGATTTTCTAGCTCGCTTATCTTTTCAAAATGACAATGGATCAAATAAATATTCCGGAACGCCCTGCGAGAGGACACATAGTTGCACTTCCCATCTGTGCCTCATTTTTAGCCAACCAGATTCTTGCAAGGCGGGTGTAGTATGGTCGTATTTTCTAATTCCATATGTAAATCTTAGGCATGCATTTTGCACCCTCTGTATCCTCTCTCTCAGAGTAGCATTCAGGCAAGGGCCATATGTCGTATACGCATATTCAAAACAGGACAGTGCCCATGATTGACAAAGCAACAGTTTTACCCCCATTGGGAGGGAGCGACGGAAAGGATACCATTTTCTTAAAAGCAGATACGCCGCTTTGATTTCAGTGGTTACATAATTCTCGAAACTCCAACTGGATTGTGCTTTAAGACCTAGGGTTTTCGCTTGAGCTACGATGGACAACAAGGATCCGCCTATCTCAAAGTTGGGCAAGCGAGCATCTTTAAAGTTGCCTATGGGAAGCATAACGGATTTAGCCGGGTTGATAATAAGAGCTCGTTCTTCAGCCCACCTCGCGATGAATTTCAAAGCCAGGGACAACACTGCGGTACCGGTATCTAGATCATCCATTTTGCATCGGACATATACCTGCGTGTCGTCCGCGTACATATGAATCGTGAATTTTACTTTGTTCCCGGATACCACCTCCAAAATCGACAGGAATTTCATCAAGGGGTCTGGAAGGTCGTTGGTGCAGACAGAGAAAAGAGGCGGACTAAGAACGGCACCATGTGGGACCCCTTTACTTAGTGTTTGGATAGGTGATGATCGAGAGGTTGAGGTGTTCGATATTTCAACTCGCTGGCTTCTATTCGAGAGAAAGCCACTAAATCAAGACATTTCTTTCTCAGAAATTCCTTCAGATTTTAGTTTGGCTAGAAGAAGTCGATGATTGAGGGTTTCGAACGACCGAGTGAGATCGAGTAGGGCTAAAATAGTGATTTCCGAATGGTCTAGTGACCGGCCTATCTCGTCTGATACATGGAGCAGGGTTGTAGCCGCCGAGAAACCTTTCCTGAAACCGGACTGGTGATTTGAGAGGATCCCATTATTGCTTATGTATGGAGAGAGCTGCTGAAGGCAAATTTTTTCTGGGATCTTTGACAGATAAGGAAGAATGTAATCGGTCGTAAATCCTTGTAGGAAGTTGGTCGGTCATATTTTGGAAGAGGGCGGATAATGCCCACCTTCCACGCTGTAGGGAATAGCCCTGTTCTCAGAGAGGAGTTCACAATTTTGAGTAATGCAGGCAAGCAGGAGGGGGCACAAAGGAGAATCGCGGAACTATTTATACCATCGGAGCCAGTAGCCGTAGATTTAATTGATTGATCGCTGCATACAACTAACCGAGGTCAACTTCGTGGAATTGGAAAGGCTGTCGTTTACTTACTTCGGCTGCTTTTAGGAGATCTTGGATTATTTTGACAGATGCCATTGCTGGAGGGAGGGTATCTAGGAGGAAGTTGTTAATCTCCGTTGGATCAAGGGAAAGGTCTCCCCACCCTTTCTTATATTTACTTAGATGAGGGCCTTTCCGGGAAGTTAGACAGAAATCCGACCTTTTCGCGACGCATGGCTGCCGTAGTGAGATTTCAGAGGTAAGTGTATTTGGCGTGATTGGGGTCTGTTCTGTCCCTTCGCCATTTGGATCGTGCTGTATCTCTGGCTCGCGACATCTTTTTGACCGTATCTGAAATCCACGGAGGTTTCGGTCTGGCAATTTTGAATTTTCGAAGTGGGAAAAAGGAGTCAATCAAAGATAGGACAGTTTGAGAGAAGCAGTTCACCTTGTCGTCCACCGTTTCAGCCGTTTGTACATTGTCCCAATACGCCGCTCTTGCCGCCCTATCGAACATATCTATATCCACTCTTTCAAAATCCCTCCCAAATCGGAATTTACCCGGCCTATGGACTGTCCCCACATCTGACATGCAGAAAACCATATCGTGATCAAACGGCTTCGACAATTTAATGATTCCAGAATCCGACGGTTGTCATTTTTCACTTATCAAGATTAAATCGATTGTTGAAGAGGAATTATCCGTAGTACGCGTAGGTTCGTCGATAATCTGATTCAGGTCAAAAGGGCGAGTGAGATCATTAAGCTTCCCCCAACCTGGCTGGTTCGTGCGAGGGACATCGATATTGAAATCTCCTGCACATAATATATAGTCCGCTGCACCACTCGCATGAATCAGCACTTCCCCAAAATCGTCGTCCCAAACAGCATTTTACTTAGGACTCCTGTAGACAGCTACGAAGCCATTTTTTATTTTTTTAAGATGTATTATTATTGTGCAGATATCTAATATAGATACGTACGCCTCCCCCTCTACGAGCAACAATACTTCTGCGGTCCGTTCGTATCACATTGAAGCCATTAATCGCCACCGCTGAACTAGGAATTTCTTTATGGAGCCACGACTCGGAAATAGCTATAATATCTAAATTATGTAAGTAAATTAGGTCTATAATATAATTTAACTTTGGTAAAAGAGATCTAGCATTAATATGTCCTACACGTAATGATCGTAAATTAGAACTATTAGCTGACGTTTGGTTAAAACCCTGAGGTGAGACATCAAAAACAGTGGCCGAAGAACTAAGAGGATTAACAGAGAATGACGTCGGTACCAAAGGGAGCCCCAAACTACTGCTACTAGAGTGGCACGATTTTCTCAAATACGAACTCGAGGAGTTTAAGCCAGATAGAGTGTTTAACATACCGGTAGTATCTGGATGTCTTGGGTTAGAGCACGAACGTTGTGGAGAGGAGCCAGTGTGTCCGTTGAGTCTTGAAAGCGGATCACTGAAGAAGAATTCATGGACGAGACACCAGGCGAACTTAAACCACAGTCCAAGTAAGGGCTCGTCCATAAACTACGTAGCCATTAGAAGGGGGGGGGGAGTAGTGGAAAATACTACGCTAATCTACGCGGAGGGGAGGGGGGGCTTTTAACCCTAGCTATGTAGCTTAAAGTACAGATGTCACTACGGCGCAAAGTGGACCTTTTTTGAAATTCTTTCTCAAAATCGTAAAACTTTGGATCAAAATGACCTGAAGGGATATTTTTTTTTTAATTAAAGAAAAAACCTTTCCGAATATAGAAAAATTATAGAGAAAGTCCGAAAAAAATTGTGACCTTGAAAATCTGTCTTGAAGATGGAATTTTTGGCAAAAAAAAATCGTTTATTGAATACCAAAAACGCTTAGATCTAACGTTTTATGTGCTATACAGGTTTTTATATAGATTTTTGCATGCCCAATCCGAATCTGACATGTAAATCGTTGTAAGACAAAATCCAAACTGGCAATGTCAATATGGCAGACTAAAATTGTAAAACGAAACCGATTCGACTAAAATTTGCTACAAGGTGGTTTTTCAGGTCGCTGATTACAAATTCAAATTCAAAACTTAAAAATTTCAAATGGCGGATCCAATATGGGGGCCCAAAATTGGAAAAGGAAACCGATTTTACTAAAATTTGCTACAAGGGGGTTTCTGGTCGCTGATTTCAAATCCGAGGTCAAAATTGAACAATTCAAAATGGTGGACCAAAAGTGTACAAAAAAAAAACAGATTTTACCGCTTTTTTAAATTCTGAAATTTTGACTTCGGATTTCAAATCAGCCACCTGCAAACCCTCCGATAGGCTATTTTGAGTCAAATAAATTTTGCTCTATAAATTTGGTCCACCATATTGGATCCGCCATTTTGAATTTTTAAATTTTGACCCCGGATTTGAGATCAGCTACCTGAAAACCCCGCTTGTAGCAAATTTTAGTCAAATCGGTTTCCTTTTACAATTTTGGTCCGCCATATTGGATCCTGTAACGGGTCAGAAGAATCACTTTAAATACTTTTTATTGTGCCTGAACTATATCGCAGGACTTCTTTATTGTAAGAGATCTTTGTCGGTCAGGGGTACCAAACGGACTAACTGCCCCGCACAAGGGATGCAGTGGCAACGGGCCCTTGCTCCTGGGACTCGAAGAGTGGGGAGGATAGAAGATCCTTTGACATTCCTGTTACAATCCCCTTCTTAGATTAGGTTTAGTCTCTAAACCTTTTTGCTAGATTTTATTTTAACAATAGTAGTCTTAATTCTACGATCTACATCTTTTATCTCTGCAGTAGATGCAGTAGGAGCGACAGTGTAATGCACTGTTGGTGTTGCGGTGACCTGGGTTTTTACGCAAAATATACAAATCTTTTTAGGAATACATTCACGAAGTCGGGCGAAGATTCCACATTTGTAACACATAAAAACTATGATTGCAGCAATTGCTGTATATCCTAAGTACTGCAGCCAACTGGTGGCCTGTTCTGTCCAGGTTCGCGTTCTTCTGTCTCTAGTGACCTTATCTATTGCATTTCCGATGTCGTCGACTCATTGTTTTAAATTATTTAAATTCAGAGGCCTAATTTCTTGTGTCAACGGTATCAGCTTGTCTTTTATAGAATCTAATTGTTTGTCGGTATACGGTAATGAAATATTTTTCCTATAGCTTATTTCTCTTGTTATTGTGTCGGTAGCGCTTAATTTTAATATAATATTTAAACCTTTCAATATACATTCGTCCTTACTCACAATCTTCGTAGGGCCCTGGATTTTAATTTTATCATGACCTGATTCACACAATGCATCAACCTCTAGTGGTTCGTGGGGTATTAAAATGTATCCATTCATAAGTGGTATAAAAGCGATGTTCACAATTTTAAAGGGGGAATATTTGCACTCATCCTTGATTATCTTTACATTCATTCGTAATATGCTATTCTCGCAGCTATTAGTTTCTGACATTAAATATGTGGGTTGCGCTCGTTTACAAATTTTCATCTGACCATAATTTCTACATAGTTCTAATATTGTTCTATCGGTAGGTACGTATGTAGTGTGCCCCTGTCCCATCAATAAGTATTCGTAGTCAGGAATTATGGCAAGGAAAACTGAACCAATTTGTTTGGGAATAGGAATTAAGTGTTTAATTTCATAGATTTCGGTTTCTGGGATAGGAATGTGGATGGAATAAACAAATCTATTCTTTGTGATAGCCACGTTGACTGTCGAGACGTCGACGATATGCTGGAAGTTTGTCTGTTTTAAAGGGATGGTGTATTTGACGTTGAACTTTTCTTCGAATTCTTTCATCTCCATTATCAGGATTGCTGGTGTTAGGAGCTGAGGATGGACTATTCCGTTTTTTCCGTCATTTATCGCATTTATCAGTAAGTTGATATCTTCACCCAATTCGTCAACTATCATCATGCAAATCGTCATTTGGTTTGAGATGGCTATATTTTTAGTATTTCTGTTTGTTCCGTTAACTATTTGATTGATGCGATTATTATTTTCTCGACTGTGTATTTCAAGTGTCTTAAAATCGGTAGAGGCTGAATTCAACAATACTTTTATAATCTTAGTTTGATTAGAAATACTTTGTGACATGACTTTGTTGTCATTGAACAGTTTATCTAGCTCTTCGTTGATATATTTCATATCGTTTTCACTTAGAGTACCAAAAAGTGTTTTCGATACATCGCCTATGAAGTTAAAAAACCCTCTTTTAGCTCGCGTTTTGCCCAGAAGTTGGTTTAAAAGATTTCTCTGATTGTTCAAACGCTGTATTCTTGATTTTATTAAATTCAGCTCAAATTGTTCTAAACAGTCATCACATTGATGTGACACGGATGCGAAAATGTGTTGCAATGATTCATATCGCTCGTCTATTTCGTTGGTCTCTACTCCCAGTATCATATTCCAGGTGTCATGATAGAGTTGAGCCTGCCCTAATTCTTCCGAGTAAATAGTTACCCCGGTTAGGTCAGTTGTGATGACCTCAGCCGATATGATCTTCAATATCCATAATAAGATTAAGGCCATCATCTGAAACATCATTGGTAATAGGGCATCAGTTGATTCGAATGTATTCTAGTTCGCTTGTCGTTAAACAGGATTGTGTAATTATTGTTCTCCTGTCTCTCTGTAATTACTGCTGGGCCTTTCCAGGAGGGAGAAAGTTTGTTCTCTGGATGGTTATTAATAAACTTGACCAGGTCCCCAGGCTCGAAGATACCTTGTGGTATAGAGATTTTTTGAATCCTGTAACTTTTTGTATTTGATTTTTTGTATCTCTATTTTTTCTTTTGCCTTTTGGAGATAGTGTTCATGCTTTCTTTTCCATAGATTAAGTAATTCCTCGTACCTGACATTTGGCGTGGTGCTTAACATCGAGGGCAAATTTGCATCTCTCCCAAAGGTCAGTTGAAAGGGCGAGTATCCGGTGCCTTCATGTTTCATAGTATTGTATGCCATACAAATTATTTTTAAATTTTGATCTTATTCAGTGCTATGATCTTCGATGCTGGTTTTCAGTAAACTTTTAATAGTCGAGTGGGCTCTTTCGAGTGCTCCATTGCTTTGTGGATGATAAACTGTGGTTTTTATGTGCTTAATCCTGAATATATTTTCAAAATTCTGTACCAGTTCAGATACAAAGTTTTGTCCCTGATCTGTTAAGATATTCTTTGGTGCTCCGAATAGATATATGTAGTGGTCGAATAACCCTTCTATAATGCTTTCAGATGCCGCATTCTTAAGAGGTATCAAGATTAAGTACTTTGTGAGCATATCTTGGATGCTGAGAATATATTCGTTTCCTGAAAGTGTCAAGGGTAAAGGTCCGAAAATGTCCATGGCTATTTTATCGTTGGGGTTGACAGGCGTATCTGGAATAATTGCTGGGCATTGTCTTTTAATTCTAACCGTTTTTTGTAGTTGACAAACGGGACATCGTTTGATGTAGTGGATGATTTCTTGTTCCATATTTTTCCATTCTCCAAGAGTTCTAGCTCTTTCAATGGTTTTGTTCTCCCCAAAATGTTGTGCCGTAATAGATCCATGTGATTCCTTTATAATTTCCCATTTTTCTTCTTGAGTGAGCTCTGCTCGTGGTGTGTAGCAGGTGTGAAATTGCTGGTCTTCATGCTTTTGGCTCAAGAAGTTGAGATAGTCCCGGATCTTCACCTTTTCTAAAGGGGTAATTGTTGGATCTTTGAAGTGGTAACGTGTAATTGTTAGTTTAAAGGCCATGGCCTCTCGGTTTATTCTATCCAATACCTCCAGCCATTTAGCCTCGTTAAATTGAGGTAGTTTATATTGAGATGTATCCTGGATTCCATTCCTTTCTTTGGATATAGTGCGCCAGAGATTACCTCCGGCGTTAGGTTTAACATTTTCTCTGCTAGGCATTCTGTTTGTGATGTATTTTTTATATTCTCTTAACAAATTTTCTCTCCCATCCGTTAATCCTTCCTCATCTGAGATAAGTTGATCTGCATCCATGCGACGCCGAGGAAACTCTCTGGACGTACCGGCTGTTTCTTGTCCTGTTAATTCCTCTTCTCTTTCCACGTCCAGCTCAACTTCTTCTGCTGTATTTTGTAGAGAATCTTCTTCTTGTTGAACTGGAAATAGTCTAGATAGACAATCTGCAGCTTTATTTTCCTTTCCTTTTACGTGTTCGACAGTGTAAAGATATTCTTCCAAACGTAATCTCCACCGTAACAATCGTGAAGAGGGATCTTTCACGTTGTGTAGCCATATTAACGCCTGATGGTCCGTTTGGATTGTAAACTCTCTCCCAAGAAGGTACTGTCTTAACCTTTTGCATCCCCTAAACTATCGCTAACAATTCCTTTTCCGTTGTATTATAATTGATCTCGGCTTTGTTTAACGTCCTTGATATGTAACAACAGGGATGACCGTTTTGGGATAATACTGCGCCTAGTCCGTGATTAGATGCGTCTGTCGTTAAAGTGAATTTCTCCTTGTAGTTTGGAAATCTCAAAACCGGTGCTGAGCATAATAGTTCTTTTATTTTGTCAAAGGATTCTTGACAATTCGTTGACCAGTCAAAAGGTGTCTCCTTTTGTGTTAGATTTGTGAGAGGCTTACAAATTTGAGAGAAATTTTTTATAAATTTTCTATAGTACCCTGCGAGTCCTAAAAAGCTGTGAACTTGGGTGACATTCTGTGGTGGTTTAAAATCTCGTACTGCCTGTATTTTTGCGGGGTTAGGTTTCACGCCGTCCTCAGTTAACAAATGTCCTAAATATTCGAGTTCTGGGCGTAAATACTCGCACTTGTCAGGTTGAAGTTTTAATCCTGTTTCTCTGAGTCTGTCAAATAGACTTACTAGGTTCTCGTTGTGTTCCTTCAAAGTTGAGCCGAATACGACAATGTCGTCAAGGTAAACAAAACATTTTTTACCTACCAATCCTCTCAGGGCATTGTCCATCGTCCTTTGGAAAGTAGCGGGAGCATTTTTGAGTCCAAAGGGCATTCTGTTGAATTCAAAATGACCTTCAGATGTCGAGAAAGCCGTGTATTTCTTTGATGTTTCACTCATTGGGATTTGGTGAAACCCAGAGCTGAGGTCAAAGGCAGAAAAGAATTTTGCATCTCCTAATTGATCTAAAATGTCCTCGGTGATGGGTAACGGATATGCATCTTGTTCCGTGTCCTCATTTATCTTTCGAAAATCGATTACTATGCGCCATTTCTTCTTGCCAGACGCGTCTTTCTTTTTTGGCACCACCCAAATCGGCGAATTAAAGGGTGAATTTGAATCTCGTATGACGCCTTTTTCTTTCAAGTCATGCATTTGTGTTTTTATTTCTTCTTTGTGACATTGGGGAGGACGATAAGATTTAACATTTACTATCTTGCCGGTTTTCAAAATTATTTCATGTTCTACTAAATCGGTACACGGAAAAGGGTCTCCTTCAAGGTTAAAAATGTCACTGTATCCTGCTACCATTTTCCATAAATAAGGACGTTCTTTTTCTTCTATGTGGTCCAATCTCGTTTTGTTTAATAGATCTTGTATTCGTTTTGCCTGATTTCCTTCCGAACTAGTGACACTGACTCTACTTGTTTCTTTAATTTGATCGATTTTATCATACTCCAAACTGCTTGGTATTTTTAAGGGGCTTTTTCCATAATTATATAAGGGTACAACTAATTCTTGGTTCTCTATTTTGTACCCGCCGTCGGGGATTGAGTCGTGATTTTCTATATAGACATCTTGATCCTTTTCTACAACTTTGATCCGAGTTATCTGTGCTGTGTTTCCCGAAACAAATGTTCCGTCCTCATAAAGGGGTAATTTTTTGTTATCAAGGTAAAGGAAATCTTTAGTTATTTGATATTTATCGAATGCATTAAAGAATTGTCGGCCGATGATACCTTCTTCTGGCAAGGGAAAATCATTATCAATTATGTGAAATAAATGCGACTTCCCTAAGTATGGTATTCTTACTGCTTGATAAGAATAATTAATATCTCTCCCCATGGCAAAACGTTTCCTCATCTCAAATGGTGTTCTTTCTATGGGTACTTCAGAGTGTTTAATGAGATTAATAGAGGCTCCTGAATCTACTAGTAATCTATAGGTGCGTCCATCAGAATGCTTTCCATGTATGGATTGCAATCGTCCGCTGATTGCAGAAACTCTGCAGATTCTTCGTAGCGTTCGATTTCGTCCTGTTCCTGTGGTGTTACTTCGTAACATTCTAATGGGTCTTGTAGATCTTCCATCTCCTGTATATTCCTGATTTCTGGCGGTCTTCTCTGAGATGTTCCATTGCGAAAACCCTGTTGCTTTGATTTCGCATAGCATTGTTTCTCCAAATTGCCCGGTTTCTTACAGAAGTTACAAGTCATTTGCATCCTTTGTTGTAAAGGTAGTCCGTGGTTCGGACTATCGGAGGGTTGATTTCGCATTTGCGGCTGTTGATTTCGGGCCGCAGGTACCGTTACGTTCTTCATAGGTAGTCTAAGAACATTTGGTTGTACTGGTCGAGGTGTTATTGAAACTTTCGTACGCGTACGTTCTCTGCACCACACTTCTGCTTCCAGAGCTTCCTGTAAAG
>CAKNXH010001193.1:0-96285 GCA_932178445.1 Andricus quercusramuli
CGTGTCGCGTCGCTCAAACTCAAACCCAAGTGGCCAAGTGGCCTTCCCGCTTTCAAGCGAAAGATATATTCTCTGCTAAATTGCAAGCAGGCGCCAAATATTTATAAAACAAATACTAGTACACAATAAAGTTCGTTTTCACTCGAGAAATGCCAAGACCTGACCAGCTACGTGCCCGTGCCAGACGACTGGAGGTTCATGTTTTGCCTGCGTGGAACGCTATATCACTGGTTCAATCTATCATTTGGATTCACTAGTATATTCAGTAACGCTATTTTAGTTGAGTCACACACTGACTCATCCAGCCATAGTGAGAAATTCACTGGTTCACGCGTGATGATTCAAAATACTGATTCAAACAGTGAAAATTTCACTGGTTCAGTTTAAGAGTGTTAAAGGTAAGATATATTTCTCTAATTAATTACAACGAAACTTTTTAGTCTATATGAAAGTCCTCCAACCTGGTTTGATTTTTACTTTGAAAAATACTTGCATGGCTGACTGTAGGAATATGTACATTATCTAATTTTTTGCCACTTATTTTTTGTATAGGTTTCTGAATTAATCTTACCTCCTTGTGGTGTACCATGAGATGGCGCGGCAAAAAGAGGCATACTGAAACCGGATCCGGAACCGCGGGACTGTTTTCTTAATACTGCAACAAGACACAGATTTATTTTCATGATTATAAAACCGTCGAATATCATACTATCAGCGGGCTTTTCTGTTGATTCTATAAATCAAGTTAAAGATTGAGTAATATAGAGCATGACTGCAGACCTTCAACATCCTTTAAGATGATATTAATTGAACACAATTTAGTCTGATATGCTTTCTTAAATTACTTAAAATTTTGTTGTCCAAAATTATTCATCAAGCACAGCAAACTAGGTAATTGAAAGAAGTATGGTTGTCGATCTGAATAGGAAACCATGCGCGCGTGATGGCGTGCGCTTTTTTTCATTGCACTATGCTTGAATATTAAAAAATGTATATAAAACTTATGTATTTTCTGAGAAAATTACATATCGACGGCTCTACTGCAGAGTGCTACAGTTCTGGTTTAGTCCTTATATCAGTCCTGGTGTTTTCTTTACGTTTACAGATTTCGGTAACTATTAGCAAAGTTATCAGGAAAGCTGATTAATGCTTAAAATGTTTTTAAAATCCAGAAATACGCTGGAAAATAAATGAAAACGGAACTAGGACTACAGGACTCTGCAGTTGAGCCGTCGATATTTGAGACATTTATATTTAATGTGCTACGCATTGTCCATAATAAACAATTCTTAAGTAACTATTTCTCATGTTTAAATAATTAATACAATAAAAATTTAGTAGTAAATCAAAAAATCTAATTATTTATGTGTATATTAGATCAGTTTATATTTTTGTTGAGAATTCTGTTTACAAATACAGGCTTACCCCTTATGAAAATGTTGACTCATACAAATATAAGATAAAAGCCTGAATATGTGAAAATTGCATTTAACACAGAAATGATTGAATTACACTCTGCATACACACTTCTATTCAAAAATGAAGTACTGCTTCGCATTTTAAACATATTTAGTGCTAGTAATTGTTGAGGAATATGAGCCTATTGAATTTTAGGTTTAAAGAATAAATCTAACAGCCTCACACGGATCTTACATTTGGACGTGAAATTCAAAAGACATTAAAAGAATGTTTTAGTAACTGTCCTTAGTTAGGACAATTGATTTTCTGAAAACTTCTAATGTCACAATTGAGTCCTAAAAAATGTACTGTTCAGTGTGTTCTCAAGCAGCCGTTATCAAATTAGAAATCCAAATTAAACAAAAATAATAATAAAGCGGCAGTTCCAATGTGTTTAAGCAATTCATAGATTTTGTTCTTCTGTTTCTTTTTCATAAACTCAATATAATCTGTAATAATAATAATTCCTATTACCTATTGGAAACATGAATTGGGTCCATTACAAGTAAGTATACATAAGTAAAAAAAAGGCAAGAAAGTACATCCCAAAATGCTCTCAAAAAAGGGAAAATTGGTGATTTTCAAATAAAAAAAAACGTGGGCAAATGAAAGGGGAATACATTATTCTTAATTAAATTGTTGTTAATGCCACAGTAAATTTGATATAAGAAGCTTCAAACTCTTAGGATCTCATGTCGAAATATGTTTCATTTCTACAAAAATATTCAAATTTTCAACTCTTGAAGTGGAATCTTCAAATAGTTAAACTTTCAAGCAGATGAGACGCAAAAAAGATTGATTGATCCTTTGGTAAACAGTTAATTTTTCAAACAAAAAGCAAATTTTTAAAACTTTTTCTGACACTCCGATGAGGATCCACTATTGTGATTGTTATCAAAAATATAGTTACCGTATTCGTAAACAGCATATATAATAGAATATTAAACAAATAGTTTACAATTAAAGAAATCGGTGACTACAGTTTGCAATGGACTCAATACGATGATCCAGAAAAAGTCTAATGCACGCTGAAGACATAGAGCGACTCAAGGACGACCACCTCCTGAATTTCTTCTGCATGTATCTTTGCATTTCTTTAACACGCAGGGATGCTTTTCAGGATATCAACCAGTGAAACAGAAACGTTTGTCAGGAATATGAAGTTTCAGTATACGCGGAACTTCTCGTTTTCACCCATTGACTCTAATTACATTATCAGGATATCAAGGCTAATGCTGCAAGAGTGACATAGATGCTAAGAAAGCTATTATCGGGAATGTATTGGTCCAAAATATGACTACAGTATGCTGAAGTGAAAATGAAACAGTTTTGACAAGCCAAAATGAAACCCTCTGCACCAGAAGGTTTTTCTCGTGTGCTTTCTTGATCCGATACTTTAGAAGTCAGCACTCCAGATGGATGTGTGATGTATTTTGCTCACTCCTCGTATTAAAGTCCAGGCCAAGTATTTCAGCAGCTTCCTCCGCTGCTTTGTACAGACTCCTCATTTGCCCACTTCTTCGTGTTTTTGGGCAATCGTGCTGTGAAGACATTCAAGATTCAGTATCCTGCAATAACCTTGATGACGTGATTTATGTAGCCGCGGAACAGAAGACTTAATGTATATGCTTTTATTTATGTGTTTAACCTTTCCTGAGTCGATATCGAGGGTTCTGAACTCGTTCTTTTCCATAACACAACTTCAAATAAATAGAGTAGTACCGGGACGAACTAGCATGTTCACTACAGATATTTTGTTTCGCGCCGACGGTTTGGAAGACCAAATCCTTCGGATAAGACGTTTGTATTTGCATCGGCGATTATCCTATTATCCTATTATAGATATCATGTCCTGAATGAGGGGCTCTGTGGCACGACCATGTATGTGTAGGTTTTTCCGGCTCCAAGTTGTCGTATATCGCTTCTGTCGACGATCTCAGGGTCTACGGGGGTTCCGTTTTGTTTTCCTCGCTTCAACTGAATCTTGTCGCATTTTTCTAACCCAAACTACATTCTAATCTCACGAGTAACATTCGATTTCCAAGTTGGCTGCAGAAGTACCCTCCGGAATGGCGAAGTGCGAGAGGCAGTCGCCCTAATATGGGGCAGAAAAGAAGAGGACTCATTGTGTCACCCTGAAATACACATTTCTGAAAAATGACGTTATTATTTGTCACAGAGCTTCAACCTTTCCAAAAGAAGGATCATAAAAAAGCTTTCAGGTAATGAATCCAGGCCATAGATAGGTAGCGCTTGTAGAATGCTGCGTCTTTGCAGACACATCTACCTATGAGCAGGTTCTCCCGACATGCTGCTACGCTTTTGTTTGAGCCGTGTTGTTCGTACATCTCTCGCCAAACAGGTGCGATTGTCCGAACAATCCTAATATTTAGGATAACGGCAAACGTCTTATACAACGTTTTCAGACAAGTTATTGGCCTGTAATTCATAGGGTCAACTAAATAGCCTATCTGCAGGAGAAGCACCATGCCCCATTCAGCGAACCACTCTGAAACAGGCTCCTCCGACTCTAGATACAAGGTGATAATGCCGGCCAGATGCTGCTGGTTTGGGAGACACTTCTTTCACCAGAAGGTTCTGATATCATCTGCTTCAGGAGCGGAGCAGTTTTTCAGGCCCTTTAATACTTTTCCCACCTTCTCGGTTGTGATAGGAACCACCTATCACTATATTCCTCCTCATGTATTATGAAAGCACTGCAGAGCACTGAGAAGCTATTTATCATCTATGAGTCTTCTTTCTGCGGATTCCCACAATGTTTTGGACAACAATGCCGACTACCCTGCTGGAGTGCTAAGATACCAGTATGGCCCTTAAACAAGAAAGTTACATGGCAGAACTGTATGCTCTGTGGTGCCAGAAGCTCCCAGAGTACTCGGATTTTTCGCATCAACATCTGCGAAACCATGCAGAGAAATTCCGAAAAGGGGATATGTAAGCAAAGTGCCTACTCTACTCCAGCCAGAACAAGAAGGCTAAAGAGAAAGAGAGGCGACGCTGAGACGAGCGGCGGGCAGGCAACCAATACAGGAAAAGCAATGCTTCAGGACCCGGAGATACATCAACATACAGGTTTGTCTCAAGCCCAAGGATCTGGCTGAACTGGCTGACGAGATCTGTGGAGATTTTTTGGGCGAGTCCGACCTCTGGACCATCAATTGTCAGCATAAATCCATCATACAATGAAAGAACAATCAGAGAACATACATAGATTCAAGGAGCTGTACAGTGCCCTCTTAAAACTTGAGACGGACTGCCTACCTATCACTAACAAGGTGGTGAAAAAAGTATTGAGATGCATGAAGAACTATTTCACTTCGGGACCAGATGGTATTAAGACCTTCTGGTGAAAGAAGTTTCCTTCAACCCATCAGCATCTGGCTCGCATTGTCACGTTATATCTAAAGTCGGAAGAGCCAATTTTAGAGTAGTTTGTGGAAGGGCGCACAGAGTTCCTGCCAAAGGTGGATAACTGCAAAGACGCAACATCCTATCAGTTCTACCTATATATGGCGTGGATAGACTACCAAAATGTTTTGATTCAACCCCCCATGAACTTATCATTTGTCTGCTGGAAATCCTAGAGGTTCATCCACACATCGTGAGAGCATAGAGAGATTGATGCAGCTTTGGAAAACTATGGAAAGACATGCTGTGACAACGAACAACGTCACCTTTCATAGTGGTTTATTTAAGGGCGGCATAATGAGCAAACCTGGAAATCGAATGCATAAGGTCACTCATGTATTTGTCATGTATGATCTTAAGTTCTATGCTAAAAATAAAGAGCAAGTTCTAGGTCTAGGGATTGTCGAGAAATACACTTGCGAGACTTGAATGGAGTTTGGGTTACAAAAATGCAGAAGCTCTGTACGACACCTTGGGTCTCGATACAAATATCTCATTTGACGGATTTTGTCTCGATATTGGGTCACGAAAGGTTATGCACAGCAACAAAAAGAAGCACCTTAGGTCTTCCGTTCCGCGACTTTACATCTCACGCCGACAAGGTGGTCGCTGAATACTGAATCTTGAATGTCTTCACAACAGGATTATTCTAGGTATAACACATATGGTCGCAAATGGTTGAGACCCCCTTCTCAAGAAAGTTAAGAGACACGAAGAAGTGGGCAAAGGAGCGTTTTTGTACAAAGCAGCGGAGGAGGCATTTCCACTTTAGCACACCATCGCCACATTTTGGGCCAAGACATTCCCGATGATAGCTGCAGAGCGTGTCATGCGCACCCCGAGCACCTAGGAAAAATTCTATGTAGTTGCTCATATCTTGCGGGAATGACGTACATCCAAAGGCACAGTGAAGCACTAAGAGTGCCGTATCCACTGGAACTTCATATTCTTCACCATGTTCCTTATCAAATTTTCGGCACTATCCGGCAAGAACATTACAGCCAAGGAGAATGGAAGAAAACTTGATGAAGCTAAGCTTTCACTGTTTACTAGCCTGAAAACCATCCCTGCTTGTCAACGTCTTTGCTAGGACATTTGCGGAGAAAATGCAGATGCGGTCGTCATTTGGTTGCTCCGTATCCTTAAGGTGCACAAGACTTTTGCCGAATAGTCGAATTGAGTCCATCGTAGACTGTAACCATCTTTCTCACGGTCGAGTGACGTGTTTTTAGCTGAAACGTTAATGCGATTTCGCCGGAAGCGGGTGTAGAATGGCACCCGATTCCAGTGGAATCCCGCGGTTGTCCTTATGAGAAACTTTTAAATAAATACACTGTGTTTGCCATCTTAAATTTTCCCTTTTCTCTCGTCGAGAGATGGCAGAAGGCAAACTCTAAAATGGGATATCTTGTATATAGGACAAGTTTTTCTTTAACTAATTAAAAAGAAAGTTTGCGTTCTTTAGGAATTTTCTCCAACCTGGTGTTATTTTTTTTGTTGCAAAATACTTGTATGGCCCACTTTAGCAATATGTATTTTATCTGATTTGTATCACTTATTTTTTGTATGGGTTTCTAAATTAATCTTACCAGGTCGTTGAGTGCTACCCAAATCCCCAGGAAGATGAGCCATCACGGAACTGGAGCCGGAACCACTAGACGGTGTATTCATGCCTGCAATAAGAAACTGATTGATTTTCATGATTATAGAGCCGCTGAATATAATACCATCAACCGGCTTTTCTGTCCGTTTTATGAATGAAGTTAAAGATTGAGTAATATTGAGCTTGACTGTAGACCTAGAACATCCTTAAAGATGATATTAAATAAACACAGCATAGCCGCATATAAATTTAAAAAATATTTTACACATTTTTATCCAAAATGATTAATCAAATAAAGAAAAATAGGTAATCGCAAAAAGTATGGCTTTTTGTCTGCATTTGACATTGCATTAATTTAATGATAGGTATACTTTTTTGAAATGCTTATTGTTTGCTAAATGCTAAATGTTTATTGTCAACGAAATGTCCCTAAAGATTTAGAAATTAGTTATTTCCAGTTGTTTACGCCAAAATAACGAAGTTTGTAAATCCAAAAAGTGCCAAAAAGTGCATTTGTTAATTAAGCTGTTTAAACCATTGGCAATTTTTATTTGGTGACCAAATATGATTACTTTGGTTTCATTTTTATGTACTAAATGATAAATTGCGTATAATTTTGTTTATTTATTTCTTAGATTAGAAAAGATGTTTAGGCGATGTTGTTCGTCTGAGTGATATAAATTCATAAAAATATATAATGTTAATGGTGGTTAATGACATACATCAGACCAAAAAAGGAATTCGCAGCTGTATCCTTCATTCAATCATTTATAAATGTGTCCGCCTCATTTTCAACAATGTTAACAAAAATGATTAATTCTACAATTTCAAATTTACAATATCTAAATCAACATCAAAGAAGCAATATTATTTAAATAAAAGTTCAACTGAAAAATGAAGAGTTAGGAGAGAGATGAAGAAGAGAAATAAGAACCTTTAAAATCTAAGATGTGGTTAAACTTCGCTACTTAACAAATTATTATTATCCTGATGAGGAAAACTATGGTTTTCGAAACGTAGATGCCTACAAATGACGGAATAAAGGATCCAACAATGAATTCCTGTTTTGGTCTGAAGTATGTCATTAATCACCATTAACATTATACATTTTTATATATTTATTTCTTTACGAATACCAGAAATGGATAATTGTTCATAAAATTTGTTGATGAATTACAAATCATTTATTATTATTTATTAATCGAACAAAAAGCTCTTTTTATCCATACATTGTAGAAGTTTTTGACGAACGTGACAAATCGCTGCCCAACCCTACAAAGTATTTTCATTCGCTTACTTGTTTATAAAAAATTAATTACATTTTTTGAATTCTGTGTTTATATTGAGCTGTTAGTGGGTAGTCCCGAGTCGAAATATAGGCCCTACTTTGACGCTCTTCACGCTGTCATGTGTAGGGGCTAAGGTTTTAAAGTAGAAGCTATTCCAATGCGATTTTTGCCCCTACTTTGACGCTCTAATGGGCACGAATTTCCAAATCTTCCACTTGGAGCGTCAAAATAGGGGCTCAGTTTTTGCTTCTACTTTAATGCTCCACATTCTACCTTCCCGGACAAAATAAAATTATTTGACGAAAGATTAACAAGAGTAGAGTATGACGAAAACATAGCGACATTTGCGCAATATTTTACGTTATTTTGCATAATCATTCAACAACAATTTCTTATGGAGCATTGAAAACGTATATCTAATATTGAATAAATGAATATACAACATAATTTTGTTTTTTTCATTCGTCAACAGATCCTAAGTTTCATGCAATTAAAAATGAAAACTACTATTTGTTGTTGAATGAGATTGCAAAATGTTATGAAATATGTACACAATGTCACAGTGTCCTCGAATCACTCAACTTTTGTTAATCTTTCGTCAATTAATATGTTTTCCGTGCACTTTTATATTCCTTTCGCTGATGAGTTATAAATCCTTTTTTCCTTATAATTGTTGTATTAGAATCTTTTAAAGTAGAGCGAAGTAATTATTGATATCACAAAATGAATAATTATAAACCTCTAACAGTGTGTTTCGAAAACGAACGAAGTTCTATAATGAATTAAAACATATTAGGATATAAATATCGATGAACACATAATATAGAACAGCATAAGTTTTATTATCCTGCTCGTTTTCCTTGTTTTGCGATTCCACTTGTACTAATGTTGGTTTTTCGCCTTCGGAACCCATATAAATATGAACTTATTAATTATTTGTATTGTTCAATCACATATACGTAGAAGACGTTTATACATTTTAATATTCTTTCAAAATAATAAATTTGTAATAATCTTAAGAAGATAATTATTATTACTACAATAGTACTAAGTAACAAAATTAAGTTGGGTTAAGGCCCCATTAACTAAAAATGTTACTGTGTTGTAATCTTAATAAAAAATATAGAATAAAAATAAAATCTGGATTTAAATCACAATTATGTTAATTTTTGGCCATGACCTCTATAACTTTTGACCTAATGAAGATATTCATTATTTTCTTTCATGTTCGAATAGCTTTTATCGTCTTCTTTCAAAATGCGGTAGGAAATTGTAAAAAGGTTCAAAATTAACAAAATGGCCGCGGTTTTTATCAAACAATTAAAAATCGATTTTCTCAAAAAACCCACATTTAAATATATGCCAATTTTTTTTTTTGAGCTCGCGCTTTGGCAATAGTTTAGCTCGCAAGGTGCTTATAAAATGCCTTTCATCTATTATTAGCAGAAAATTTGAAAACCATTCAGAAGAATAAAAAGTGTGGGGCTTTCAAAAAAATCTTTTTCATTCGTTTCTTTGAATTTTGAAAACATGAAAAAATACATTTTCTGAAAAACCACACTTTTTCTATTTTTCCACAAAATTTTGAAAAGTTTCTAATCATAGAAGAAAGGCATCTTCTCAGTATCATGCCTGCAGACTTACAAGATATCTTCATTATCAAAGTAAAACTTTAAAAAATGGCAAAAAATTCAAAGTGGGTTTTTTAAGAAAATCGATCTTTCATTTTTCAATAAAAAACCCTTTTGTTAATTTTAAACCTTTTTTCAATGTTCTGTCGTGCTTTGGAAGAAGACGATGAACACTCAATTAGGTAAAAAGTTATGGAGGTTTAAAGAAAAAAATTGAGTTTTTGCACAAAATTCAAACACAAAATTCAAATACGCCTAACTTTTTGGGATTGTTTTTTTGCAAATCGGAAAAATACGTATCGCCTAAAAACCTCCGAAAAACAACATATTTCCTCCCAAGAGATTCTGCGATTCCAAATGCAGAACCCTGCCTGATTTGAAATGGATTCGGTCGTCTGAAGAATAAAGTTAAATAGTTTCAGAATCGAATAAGAAAAAATAAATGACATAATAGGGTACAATTTTGAAAAAAAAACCACTAAATAAAATTTAAATCGCGGGATATTTGAAAAAAAATTATTAAAATAAGTTATAAAAATTTTAATATTGTCAATATTATTTATTGTGGTATTGGAATGAAAACATTATGAATTATTATTAAAAAATTCTGTAAATAAGTAATGGAAGTTAATAGAAATAAAATTATCTTTTGAGGGTTTTGCAAAAAAAATAAGTAACTAATTATGAAATAATATGTATACAGAGTATTTTTTGGTTGAGTCGAATGCAAGTAAGTTAGATTTCGAGTCATTATTATGAAAAAATGTGATTATGTAGTACAATGTAAAGTAAAGTGATCTATTTACCGCTATAGCTAGCACTTTTGCTTCCAACTGAATTGTTTTTTTTCTTTCATATCATTTGACTTTAAAAGAGCTACTCAGCCTACTTCTCTACTTTCCTTCGGAATCATTGATAAGTGAATGACATCTTGTTTTTTATCATCTATCCACCAGACCAGCGCAAACTTCTTTTCTCTTGAAGCCATTTCAGATATTATTATTTTAATATTTATCACGAAAACAAAGATATTTTCTTTGACTATAACCAATAAAATTGACATTTCTACAAACTGCGGTGTTCGAGCTAGGAGGAAACAACAAAGTATTTGTTACGCGAGCGCAGGCGTCCAGGCAGCGACGCCATATTTGAGCGTGAAAATTTAAAATTTCAGTTACTGTATGCGAACTGCAAAGAGAGCGAAGTCAATAAATCAAAGTTAATAATACGTCAAAGCTCTTTGATTCCAGGGCTAATTATATCGGAGAAATGTTTATTTCCTTATTTCTAACCGTGTTTGTACTTTCGGGACCATTGTCGTTAAAAACCGCCCAATCGGACAAACGGCACCTGGTGCCGACTGTAGCAAAAGAAAATATATATAAAGATAATATCAAAGATAACATTATACAGTTATAGGTACTTGGTAGTCGCTATCCTATCTATTTCATAAAAGAAGTTACTTTACAGAGTAAAAAATATATAAGAGCAATTCCATGTCAAATCATCTGAAGAATTTCAGCCATTGTTAATAATTTTGATGAAAATTCTAGTATCCTTCCTCTTAGATGTTGCAAGGAAAAAACCCAAAATAATTGTCGAGAAAATCCAAAAACTTTGCAAACATTCAAAATTAAAATTGTTGGTCTTTTCTTCTTTAACTTTCATAACTTTGGTGATTTTAATTATATTAAGGTATATTTTTTCAATTATTTGTAATGGGACGCAGTTTTAGAAACATATTTTTTTTTAACGGCGTCCTATTACGAATAATTGAAAAAAATGACCTTGATATCACTAAAATCATGAAAGTTCTGAAAATTTCAGAAAAGAGGACCAAAATTTTCAATTTTGAATATCCTTCAAGTTTTTGGATTAAGAAAAAAATTATTCTAGCGTTTTTCTTTCAACACCTTGAAGAACGTATACTAGAATTTTCATCTGAATTACTAACAATAGCTGAAATCCTTGAGATGATTTGACATGGAATTGCTTATGATTACGATATTTTTTAAGAAATGTGAAGAGATCGACTTTTGAGGTTAGAACTTTTATTCAAGACCCTCCATTCAACTTAACAAATTTTAAAATTACAATTCACAACAAAGATAAATATTATGAAAAAGAAAAGATAAAGCATTAGTGTTGAGCCAATTTTCCTCTGGAATAGATGTGCTGATATTATAACAAACTTTGTATTATTTTTGTTAACAAAAATTATTATAAAATGTTATACAGAGATTTATCGAGGAGTTGAAAAAATTATTTTTGAAATTTAGAGATTGAGAAGTGTGTAAGGAGGAGTTAAAAATATACAAAAAGTTACAGAGCGTTGAAAGAGAACTTAAAAATTCTGTGAAGATTATAGAGCTTCAAAGGAGACGTTAATAAAACTCAAGAACGTAGAGACAAGCGCTGCAATGTAGGGGCTAAGATTTATGTAGAAGCAAAATAGAATGAAAATATCTTCAAGAGCGGCTAAGTAGGAGCTAGTAGAATAAGCAGCTTCAAAGTAGAAGCAATACTTCCACTTAGAGCATCAAAGTAGGGACTATATTTCGACTCGGGGTTGCTTAATGTTTTCTAGATATTCCACAAGGAATATGCATATATAGTAACAAACGGCACTTTTGAACCGTAAGGACATTCATTTTAAATTTGTTTGATGTGAAATAAACAAATAATTAAAATTCTTTACAAAAATCAGCCATGAGAGTTTGATGCGAAACTTCTCTATAGAACTGAAGTCTCTATCGCTTAAATGACCAGAAACTTTGAGTTGATTATTTTAATTATTTATTTGTTGATCATTATTGATTATTTATTTGTAAAACTTACCAAAATAGCAACATTGGAGGCAAGCGTTTAATGAATAACCATGAATACAGTTATTTTGATTTCCGGTGTTTTCTAACTAAAAACAGGAAGAACAGAAGTATTAATTAGATTTATGTCAGCATGAACATTGTAGATATGGATTATTTTATAATTTCATTATTTACTATTCAGCGGGCAATCATTTTTCTATTCTATCAATGAGAAAACTGCCTTTGTGGGAAAGCAAAATAATTACTTTATATGAGCATTAAGGAAGCAATCAATTGTTATGGATAAGAAACTTTAAGAAGGTGATGAATAATTGTGAAAAATACAATTATTAAATTTA
Organism: Andricus quercusramuli; assembly: GCA_932178445.1. NCBI lineage: Eukaryota > Metazoa > Arthropoda > Insecta > Hymenoptera > Cynipidae > Andricus > Andricus quercusramuli. The sequence goes on from CAKNXH010001193.1 coordinate 12,577, forward strand.
AACTCACCTGACCAAAACCGGAAGTGGCAGAGGGCCATGAAGTTGCATGTGCTGTGGAAATAAAATATACCTGCATTATTTTAGAGTATTGTCTTTTAGATTAGGGATTTTCTACGACTCATACAGACAATTATAACAATTTAAAACCAATTATACCATATTATTGTTATTGTTAATCACTGAGCCACGAATCTGATCAATGGTTTCAAAAGTCAATCAAAAAAATGTCATCCTGATTTTATAAGATCGATCGATCTATCTTACAGATAGGAGATACACGAAAAGCTATTGGTGTTAAAAAAGTTCCAGATGCCGTATATCATAACCAATTCAGAATTTTTTTTCAAATTAAAGCTAATCAATTTTCGAAAAAGATTACTGGGGCTTATTTTTCAAATGAAATTTCATTAACTGGTAATTTGAGTTAAAAAATAACAAATAACCACAGTCTTTTGTATCAGTATTCATACTTTGTTATGTTTCTTTTTCAAAAACATATAAAATTAGCAATAATTAACCATGAAAAAAAATTGAAAAAGGAAAATTGTTATTGTTAAAAAAATTCGCTTATATGGTATTCCTGGACATATAAACTCTTTATTTTTCACGGAATCTTTTCCTTTCATCTCAAAGATAATAACTTGAAACAAGACATTGTCATTTGATAATAGCTGATATTGTTGTGAACAGTTTTGATAAAAAAATTAATCATTATATTAATATTAAGTGTATAATATTTGAATAGAAAATATTTTGACTGAACGAAGTTACCATTGTTATTAAAAATCGTTATAAGAAAAATTATTTTCTTTTCTCAATTTTGAAACACAAAATATCACGAAATTTTATAATATTTTTAATACCGCTCAAAAATGTATTCGCGTCCGGAATGGCGAACTGCGAGAGGCAGTCGCTCTGATGTAAGGCGAAAGAGGAGGGGACTCATTGTGTCGCCCTGCAATACACATTTCTGAAAAATGACGTTATTAGTTGTCACAGAGCTGCAATCTTTCCAACAGAAGGATCATAATTCTATGTGAGGTTGAATCGAAAGCTTTCGGGTACTGAATCCAGGCCACAGATAGGTAGCGCTGGTAGAATGCTGCGTCTTGAGGACACATCTATCTATGAGCAGGTTCTCCCGACATGCTGCTACGCCTTTCTAAGAGCCTTGTTGTTCGTACATCTCTCGACACACAGGTACGATTATCCGAACAATCCTAATATTTAGGATACCTGTGAACATCTTATACAGCGTGTTCAGACACGTTATTGGCCTGTAATTCTATGGGTGAAATAAAATATATATCTTCGGCAGAAGTACCATGCGCCATTCAACTAACCACTCTGAAACAGGCTCTTCCGCCTTTAGATACAAGTTGCTAATGCCGGCCAGATGCTGGTGGTTTGGGAGACACTGCTTTCACCAGAAGGTCTTGACACCATCTACTCCAGGAGCGGAACAGTTCTTCATGCCCTTCGATACTTTTTTCACCTTCTCGGTTATAATAAGTGGGTATTCCTCCTCATCTATTATGAGAGCACTGCAGAGCACTTAGAAGCTATTTATGTTCTTTGAGTCTTCTTTCTGAGGAGCCCCACAATGTGTCGGACAACAATGCCGTCTACCCCGGAGTTGGGTGAGCCAATCAAGACAGAGCCAGTGCGAAGGACCGGCTGAAACACATTACTTTTAACGGACGCATCGACTTAAGGAGGACCTGCTGGAGTGCTACGATAGCAGTATGGCCCTTGAACAAGAAATTCACATGGCAGGACTGTATGCCCTGATGTACCAGAAGCACCCAGAGTGCTCGCATTTTTTTGCATCAACATCTGCGAAACCGTGCAGAGGAACTCCGGAAAAAGGGATATGTAAGCGAAGTGCCTACTCTACCGCAGCCAGAACAAGACGGCCAAAGAGAAAGAGAGGCGACACTGAAACGAGCCGCGGGCAGGCATCCACTAGAGGAAGAGCAATGCCTCAGGGCCCGGAGATACATCAACATACAGGTTTGTCTCAAGCCCAAGGATCTGGCTGAACTGGGTGACGAGATTTGTGAAGATTTTTTGGGCGAGTCCGACTTCTGGACTATCAATTGTAGTGTGTATAATCCAAGGAGAGCTCTGGTCGACGCAAACCGTAAAACAGTCAAGACATTCCCGATGATAACTGCAGAGCGTGTCACGCACTCCCCGAGCACCTAGGAAACATTATATATAGTTGCTCATATCTTGCGGGAACCACGTACATCCAAAGGCATAATGAAGCACTAAGAGTGCTTCATCACCATCTCTATCACTCTTACGACATTAGCTCTAATGCTGTTCGGCTAAACGATCCTAGGGAAATAGAGCCAATTGTCGAAAATGAGAAGTGCCGTATATACTGGATCTTCATATTCTTGACAATGTTCATTTTCAAGTTTTCTGCACCATCCGGCAAGAACATTACAGCCAAGGAGAATGGAAGGAAACTTGATGGAGCCAAGCTTTCACTGTTTAATAGCCTGAAAAGCATTCCTGCTTGTCAACGTCCCTGCTAAGACATTTGTTGCACCATTTTTTCAGTATTTTGAATCAAATGATCGTTATTAAAAAATTTTCAAAACAAAATATATAAAAGTGGAAGTTCTTTTTTTAGATTTAAAATTTAAAATAATAATTTGTACCTTATAACTAATCGCAAGCAATATATTATATAAATACGCTTTATTTTACCTAGGTTTCAAATCGAAGATTGGTTCAATAACATGTATACCAATGCGACACAAAATAGGAAAACCTTGGAAGTGAATGTATTTTTGCCGATCCAACGTTATCTTTGTCAAGGTTTTAATTTTTACTTGACTTTAGATTCATTTATAGTTACAGCCAACATAATGTTAAAAATTACTTTCTTCTTGGTTGATAAATAATTTTTCAACTGTAAATGTAACCTTTTCGAAGACCGTTGAAGGCTCCTATCAAAAGGACGAATCTTTTTTCCAGAAAGAAAAATGTTTAAAAATACTACAGTTACTACATTGTTTAAGGAAAAAGGCGAATTCTATGTAAAAAAGCTTATTTTTCAACTCAAACATGAATTTTTAACCCAAAATGATGAATTTTCTACAAAGCAGCTGAATTTTGCAATTGAAGAGAAAAAAACATTTTTTTTTGTTTGTAAAAAGCGGATTTGTCGAGCTTACTTCGAGAACGGCAAAAACTGCAACTTTTTTCATAAACAAAAGATTGATTATTTATCTGTAAAGCATACCAAAAGAGCAACCTTGGAGGCAAGCGATTATTGGACAACCATGAATACAATTTGCTAGATTTCCGATATTTTCGAACTGAAAACAGGAAGAACAGAAGTAATAATTAGATTTATGTCAGCATGAATATTGTAGATATCGATTATTTTATAATTTCATGATTTACTATTCAGCGGGCAGTCATTTTTTAAATTTGTCAATGAAAAAACTGCCTTTGTGGGAAAGCAAATTAATGATTCTATATGAGCATTAAGGAAGCAAACAATTGTTATGAATAAGAAACTTTAAGAATGTTATGAATAATTGTGGGAAACACAATTATTAAATTTAAACTCACCTGACCTAAACCGGAAGTACCAGAAGGCAATGAAGCTGCATGTGCTATAGACATAAAATATACCTAAATTATTTTGGTGTATTATCTTTAGATTAGCGATTTTCTACGACTCTTCCAGAAAACTTTAATAATTTAGAACTAATTCTATTATTGTTATTGTTAATCACTGAGCCACGAATTTGATCAATGGTTTCAGAAGTCAATGAAAAAAATATCCTGATTTTATAAGATCGATCGATATATCTTAGAGATATAAGATACAAGAAAAGCTATTGGTGTGTGTTAACAAAGTTCCAGAGGTATACTTTCTTCTGTTTTTTTTGTTCAGAAACACATAAAATTAGTAATAATTAATTATGACAGAAAATTAAAGAAGGAAAATTTTGATTGTTATAAAAAATCGTGATAAGCAAAATTATTATCTTATCTCAATTTTGAAACACAAAATATCACAGAATTATATAATATTTTGAATAACGCTCAAAAATCTATTCACAAAAATTTCTATCCTATCTAATACAACGCTGCTGATGGCTGGTGACCTTATCTGCATAAATTTAACAAGAATTATTGTAGTTATAGACCATTGTTTATTTTGACTAATTAATTATCAAAGAAAATTCAAAAAGATGAGAAAGATTTCTAGAAATTTTGAAAAAATGTGGAAGATTTAAAGGCAATTTTGGTAATTTTGAAAGTTTCTCCAAATTGTTTAGAAAAATGCAAGTTAGTTTAACATACTCATAGGAATTTTGAACAAAAAGCATATTTTTGAAGATAGTGAACAAAATATTTAGAAGCTTTTCACGTGTTTTGAAAGATTTCAAGAGAACAAAACATTTTCTTTATGTTCCTAGCAAAATACTTTACGTATACAAAATACGATTAGTAGTATTATTAGGTCACATAATTCTAGACTTACGTAAAATAGGAGTTGAGAGATATCTTTGACCCCCTTGATCAACAAATGAAAAGTAAGAGGATTTATTTAAATAAAAACTTTCGTTTGAAGTTAACAAACTATTATCTGTCCAGGTAAAAGATTTAATTTGAAAATTGAAATGGAAGAAGTTTAAGTTTGTTTAAATCAAACAGATCTCACTGACAAGGGAAAGGCCTCCTCTGTGAAATTCAAATTTTGACGAGACCATTGGGCCGTAGTTTTTTTTTTATAAAGTTCGAAATGTAACCACTTGGTTTAAAATTTACCAGGTCTGTTAAAAATTACTTTTTTCTTGGTTGATACATAATTTTTTAACTGTAAATGAAACGTTCCATTTTTCGCAAAAACTGATATTTTAAAATAAAAATGAATCTTTTATAGTTTAAAAATTACCATCTTTCTGAGTTAGCAATGCAGTTAAATTTTCCACAACATAAATTGATTTTTAACATTATGGAAAAAAAATTTTAATTTTTAAACAGAAACAATTCTTCAGTCAAGGAAGGAAAAAAATGGCAACCAGTTAATATATTTGTCAACGAAAAAGGCGGATTCTATAGAAAAAAGCTTGTTTTTCAACTCAAACATGAATTTTTAACTCAAAATGATGAATTTTCTACAAAGGAGTTGAATTTTGCCATTGAAGAGAAACAAAATGGTTTTTTTTGTTTGTAAAAAGCGGATTTGTCGAGCTCACTTCGAAAACGGCAAAAAGGGCAACTTTTTCATGAAAAAAAAGATTGATTATTTATTTGTAAAACTTACAAAAATAGCAACCTTGGAGGCAAGCGATTATTGGACAACCATGAATACAGTTTGCTAGATTTCCGGTAGTTTCGAACTAAAAACAGGAAGAACAGAAGTAATAAATAGATTTATGTCAGCATGAATATTGTAGATATCGATTATTTTATAACTTCATTATTTACTATTCAGCGGGCAGTCATTTTTCTATTCTATCAATGAAAAAACTGCCTTTGTGGGAAAGCAAAATAATTACTTTATATGACCATTAAGGAATTAAACAATTGTTATGACTAAGAAACGTTAAGAAGGTTGTGAATGATTGCGGGAAATACAATTATTGAATTTAAACTCACCTGACCAAAACCGGAAGTACCAGAGGGCAATGATGCTCCATGTGCTATAGAAAAAAATATACCTAAATTATTCTGGTGTATTATCTTCAGATTAGGAATTTTCTACGACTGTTCCATATGTACATATGGCGCAAAGAAGATCGATTGATTTTTCAGTAAATACTTAATTTTTCAAACAAAAAGCAAATTTTTAAACTTTTTTAGACACTCCGATGAGGATCCACTATTGTTATTGTTATTAAAAATGTAGTTAACGTATTCGTACACAGTATATATTATAGAATTTTAAACAAATGTTTTACAATTGAAGACATTATTATAAAAATTAAAATAATTATAATAAAACACTTTCTGTTTCACTGATATTTTCAAACAAATCCATACACCGGAGGAGTAAATAAAGTAGTAATTGACTTTCTTTAAATAATCAGCACTTCCGGCGAAATCCTTGTAACCTTTCAGCTGTAATACGTCTCAGGAACGTGAGATCGGTGGTTATAGTCTGCAATGGACTCAATAAGATGATCCAGAATAAGTCTCATGCACGCTGAAGACATAGAGCAACTCAGGGACGACTGCCATCTGCATTTCTTCTGCGTGTATCTTAGCTTTCCTTTGACACGCAGGGATGCTTTTCAGGATATAAACCAGTGAAAGCTTGGCACCCACAATGGCACCGATGGTGGGGGCGACTAGCTTAACAGAATATGCCGGGTAGAACTACCGCAACTCCCGTATAAGGTCTGTATAATTTCATTTTTTTTTCATTCTTCTTGGGTGTATTGTTCTTGTCGGCTGGTTTCGAAAATTCGATAACGAACATAGTTCGTTTCTCAAAGTCAAGGAGAACTATGTCAGGTCTCGAGTGCACAACCGAAACGTTTATCAGGAATATAAATTTTCAGTATATGCGAAACTTCTCATTTTCACCAATTGACTCTATTTACGGTATCAGGGTATCAAGGCTAATGACGCAAGAGTGACATTGATACTATGAAAGCTATCAACGGGCATGTCTTGGCCCAACATACACAGACAGTATGTTAAAGTGAAAATAAAACAGTCTTGATACGCCAAAATAAAACCCTCTGTGCCAGAAGGTTTTTCTCGTGTGCTTTCTTGATCCGAGACTTTAGAAGTCAGTACTTCAGATGGATAATGTGTGATGTATTTTGCTCAACACTTGTATTGCTGTCCAGGCCAAGTATTTCAGCTGCCTCCTCCGCTGCTTTGTACAGAATCGCTCATTTGCCCACTTCTTCGTGTTTTCTGACAATTTTAAGAAGAGGATCTCGGCCGATTGCGATTATATTTGCTGTACCCAGGATGATCCTGCCGTGAAGACATTCAAGATTCAGTATCCCGCGATGACCTTGACGGCGTGAGTAGTAAAGCCGCAGAACAGAAGACTTAATGTGCATGCTTTTGTTCATGTGTATAACCTTTCGTGACTGGATATCTTGGGTTCTAAACTCATCCATTGTCCACGGCACCACTTCAAATAAATACAGTAGTACCGGGGCAAATAGGCATGTTCACTACAGATACATTGTTTCGCGCCGACGGTTCGGAAGACCAAATCCGCCGGATAAGACGTTTGTATCTGCATCGGCGAATATCCTTTATGGATATCACGTCCTGAATGCGGGGCTCTGTGGCTCACCCATTCATGTGTAGGCCTTTCCGGCTTCAAGGTGTCGTATAGCGTTTCTGTCGACGAGCTCAGCGTCTTCGGGGATCCCATTTGGTTTTCCTCGCTTCAAGTGAATCTTGGCGCATTTTTCTAACCCACACTCCATTACAATTTCAGGAGTAACATTCGATTGTCAAGTTGGCTGCAAGAGTACCCTCCGGAATGGCGAAGTGCGAGAGGCAGTCGCTCTGATGTGAGGCGAAAGAGGAGGGGACTCATTGAGTCGCCCTGAAATACACATTTCTGAAAAATGACGTTATTAGTTGTCACAGAGCTGCAATCTTTCCAACAGAAGGATCATAATTCTATGGGAGGTTGAATCGAAAGCTTCCACGTAGTGAATCCAGGCCATAGATAGGTAGCGCTTGTCGAATGCTGTGTCTTTGAAGACACATCTATCTATGAGCAGGTTCTTCCGACATGCTGCTACGCCTTTCTGTGAGCTGTGTTGTTCAGGTCTGATTGTCCGAACAATCCTAATATTTAGGATAACGGCAAACGTCTTATACAGCGTATTCAGACAAGTTATCGGCCTGTAATTCTTAAGGTCAACAAAATGCCTATCTTTGGCAGACGCACCATGCGCCATTCAGGTAACCACTCTGAACCAGGCTCTTCCGACTTTAGATACAAAGTGATAATGCCGGCCAGATGCTGGTGGTTTAGGAGACACTTCCTTCACCAGGAGGTCTTGATACCATCTGCTCCAGGAGCGGAACAGTTATTCATGCCCTTTGATACTTTTTTCACCTTCTCGGTTGTAATAAGTGGGTATTCCTCCTCATGTATTATGAGAGCACTGCAGAGCACTTAGAAGCTATCTATGTTCTTTGAGTCTTCTTTCTGAGGAGCCCCACAATGTGTCGGACAACAACGCCGACTACCCCGGAGTTGGGTGAGCCAATCAAGACAGAGCCAGTGCGAAGGACCGGCTGAAACACAATACTTTTAAGGGACGCATCGGCTTAAGGACGACCTACTGGAGTGCTACGATAGCAGTATGACCCTTGAACAAGAAATTCACATGGCAGGACTGTATGCTCTGTGGTGCTAGAAGAACCTAGAGTGCTCGCATTTTTTTGCATCAACATCTGCGAAACCCTGCAGAGGAACTCCGGAAAAAGGGATCTGTAAGCGAAGTGCCTACTCTACCCCAGCCTGTCTTAAGCCAGATAAAGAGAAAGAGAGGCGACACTGAGACGAGCCGCAGGCAGGCATCCAATAGAGGAAGAGCGATGATTCAGGACCCGGAGATACATCAACATACAGGTTTGTCTCAAGCCCAAGGGTCTGGCTGATTTAGGTGACGAGATTCGTGGAGATTTTTTAGGCGAGTCCGACTTCTGGACTTTCAATTGTAGTGTGTATAATACAGCGAGAGCTCCGGTCGATGCAAACCGTAAAACGAAACAAACAGCTGATTATTATGCCAGCATAAATCCAGCACACACTGAAAGAACACACAGAGAACATACATAGATTCAAGGAGCTGTACAGTGCTTTCATAACACCTGAGGCGGAATGCCTATCTATCATTACCAAGGAGGTGAAAAAAGTATAAAGAGGCATCAAGAACTATTTCACTCCGGGACCAGATGGTATTAAGACCTTCTGGTGAAAGGAGTTTCGACAACCCATCAGCATCTGGCCCGCATTTTCACATCAAATCTAAAGTCGGAAGAACCTATTCCAGAGTAGTTTGCGGAAGGGCGCACAGAGCTCCTGCCGAAGGTAGAAAACTTAGCGTAGCAGGATATCGAGAGAACCTGCTCAACGATTGATGTGACTGCAAAGACGCAGCATCCTATCAGTTCTATCTATCGATGGCCTGAATTGCCTAACAAAATCTTTTGATTCAACCTCCCATAGACTTATCATTTGTGTGCTGGAAATCCTAAAGGATCATCTGCACATCGTGGGAGCATAGGGAGATTGATGCAGCTTTGGAAAACTATCTGGAAAACATGGTGTGTCAACAAACATCGTCACCTTTCAGAGAGGTGTATTCAAGGGCGGCACAATGAGCAAACCTGGAACTCGAATGCATAAGGTTACCTATGTATTTTTCATGGATGATCCTAAGATCCATGCTAAAACTAAAGAGCAATTAGTTCTAGCTCTAGGAATCGTCGAGAAATGCACTTGCGAGATTTGAATGGAGACCTTAAGTCTTCTGTTCAGCGACTGTGCATATCACGCCGTCAAAGTGGTCGCGGAATACTGAATCTTGAATGTCTTAACAACAGGATTCTTCTAGGTATAACACACATGGTCGCAAATGGTCGAGACCCTCTTCTCAAGAAGGTTAAGGGACACGACGAATTGGGCAAAGGAGCGTTTTCGTACAAAGCAGCGCAGGTGGCTGCTTTAACAATTGACCTTGACTTCAATATCAGGAATGATAAAAATTCATCAAAAGTAATCCATCTCGATTACTCAGGTCTGAAGGCCTGGATAAAGAAAGCATAGGAGAAAAACTTCCGCGGACAGCTACGTGATGAGAGTATGCACGGCATCTTTCACAGGAATGCGAAGGATAAGTCGATGTCATAGGAGCTAAGGTTTGCTTTTCTTAAATCACCCGGATTGAAGTCGGGCATGGGGCTTTCATTTTGGTGTTTCAAGACAGTGTCATTTCCATTTTAACACACCCTCGTCACATCTTGAGTCAAGACATTCCCGATGATAACTGCAGAGCGTGTCATGCGCACCCCGAGCACCTAGGAAACATTCTATATAGTTGCTCATATCTTGCGGGAACGACGTACACCCAAAGGCACAATGAAGCACTAAGTGTGCTTTATTACCATCCTGGTCCCTCTTACGACATTACCTCTAATGCTGCTCGGCTAAACGCTCCTGGGGAAATAGAGCCAATTTTCGAAAATGAGAAGTGCCGTATCTACTGGATCTTCATGATCTTGACCATTTTCGTTATCAAATTTTCGGCACCATTCGATAAGAACATGACAGCCAAGGAGAATGGAAGGAACTTGATGGAGCCAAGATTTCACTGTTCAATAGCCTGAAAACCATCCCTGCTTGTCAACGTCCCTGCTAAGACATTTGTTGTACCATTTTTTCAGTATTTTGAATCAATAGATCGTTATTAAAAATTTTCAAGGTATTATATAAATACGCTTTATTTTACCAAAGTTTCAAATCGAAGAACTCATAATGTAAAATTATTCGATCAAAAAAATTGTATGTTCATTTACATAGGAGTGACAAATGTAATACACTTTGTTAGTTATAATTACAATTAGTTATAATTTGTTAGTTGGTTCAATAACATGTATACTAATACGACACAGAATAGGAAAACCTTGGAGGTAAATATATTTTTGCCGATCCAACCTTATCTTTGTCAAGGTTTTAATTTTTACTTGAATTAAGAATCATTTGAAGTTACAGCTAACATAATGTACAAAATGCTATAATTGATATTAATCATTTTTTCTGGAATTTTAATTTTGGAGGAAATTTTAATTTTGGCGGAAATTTTAATTTTGAAGGAAATTTCAATTTTGGAGGAAGTACAAAAACCGTGGGCGTGGCGCGAGATCCAACAGAAGCGCGTTTGAAATTCAAGCATTTGGTTACAAATTGATCTTTCATAGTTCTAAATGTAACTACTTGGTTCAAAATTTACCAGTTCTGTTAAAAATTACTTTTTTCTTGTATGATAAATAATTTTTTAACTGTAAATGTAACTTTTCCATTTTTCGCAAAAATTGATATTTTAAAATAAAAATTAACCTTTTATAGTTTAAAATTTAACATTGTCTTGAGTTAGCAATGCAGTTTATTTTTTAAACAAAAGACGAATTTTTTGGAAGAAAGTTGAAGTTTCGTATGAAAAGGACAAATCTTTTATCAAAAAAGAAACATGTGTAGCAATACAGTTAAATTTTCTACAACATAAATTGATTTTTAATCTTATGGACGAAAAATTTTAATTTTCAAACAGGAACAGTTCTTTAGTCAAGGCAGAAGAAAAATGTCAACCAGTTTTTACATTTTTTAACGAAATAGGCGAATTTTATGAAAAAAAGCTTATTTTTCAACTCAAACATGAATTTTGAACCCAAAATGATGAATTTCCTACAAAGCAGTTGAATTTTACAATTGAAGAAAAAAAAATGTTTTTTTGTTGTTTGTAAAAAGCGGATTTGTCGAGCTTACTTCGAGAACGGCAAAAACTACAACTTTTTTCATAAAAAAAAAGATTGATTATTTATCTGTAAAACTTACCAAACGAGCAACCTTGGAGGCAAGCGTTTATTGAACAACCATGAATACAGTTTGCTAGATTTCCGGTATTTTCAAACTAAACACAGGAAGAACAGAAGTGATAATTAGATTTGTGTGAGCGTGAATATTGTAGATATCGATTATTTTATAATTTCGTTATTTACTATTCAGCGGGCAGTCATTTTTTAATTTTATCAATGAAAAAACTGCCTTTGTGGGAAAAGAAATTAATGAGTTTATATGAGCATTAAGGAATTAAACAATTGTTATGAATAAGAAACGTTAAGAAGGTTATCAATGATTGCGGGAAATACAATTATTGAATTTAAACTCACCTGACCAAAACCGGGAATGGCAGAGGGAAATGAACCTGTATGTGCTATAAAAATAAAATATACCTAAATTATTTTGGTGTATTATCTTCAGATTAGGAATTTTCTACGACTTTTCCATCAAATTTTTACAATTTGGAACTAATTCTATTATTGTTATTGTTAATCACTGAGCCACGAATCTGATCAATGGTTTCAAAAGGCAATGAAAAAAATGTCATCCTGATTTTATATCTTACAGATATGAGATACAAGAAAAGCTATTGGTGTTACAAAAGTTCCAGAGGTCGCATATCCTATCCGATTTAGGCATTCATTTTTGTAGAAATTAAAGCTAATCAATTTTCAAACAGGGTTATGTGGGCTTATTTTTCAAGCAAAATTTCATTAACTGATAATTTGAGTTCAAAAATAACAAACAACCACAGTTTTTTGTATCAGTGATACATACTTTCTTATGTCTATCTTTTTTTTCAAAAACATATGAAATTAGTAAGATATAATTATGACGAAAAATGAAAAGAGGAGAATTTTGATTGCTGTAAACAAACTCGCTTATATGGCATTCCTGAACATATAAACTTTTTACTTTTCACGTAAACTTTTCCTTTCATCTCAAGGATAATAACTCGACACAAGACATTGTAATTTGATAATAGTTGATATTGTTGTGAACAGTTTTGATAAACAAATTAATTATTATCTTATTATTAAGTAAATAATATTAGAATAAGAACTATTTTTAATGAACGAAATTACCATTGTTATATTAAATCGTTACAAGAACAAATCTTTTTTCTCAATTTTGAAACACAAAATATCACGGAATTTTATAATATTTTGAACAACGCTCAAAAATCTATTCACAGAAGTTCATAAATTCCACATCACAGCATTCCAAAGAATTTAAAATATTTATTGTAGGTATTCCCAAAAATTTAGAAGATGGAACATATGAACTCCTGTCTAATACAACGCTGCTGAAGGCTGGTGACCTTCTCAGCACAAATCACCAACCAATTGAGACTCACGGTTTCCATTATCAGTCCTCACTTCTCCCCCTCACCCCAGTAACAGAAGTTTTGGTGGGACTAACGGTACAACTAGTCTCTCCACCGTACGACGAATAAAAAGTCGTGTTATCATTCAACAAAAAGTATTGTAGTTATAAACAATTGTCAGCAAAGGGTCTAGGCAGATAAGTATGTGAAAAGTGCGTATATCGCGGATTGAAACTTTGAAAATTCAGGAAACATATCCTAGCAGGAAAAGTCTTCCATTAGATCTTAAGGATTGTTTCAATTTTTTTTAGTTTTGATTATACTATGAGGTACTGAAATCACTTTTTAATCATTGTAAGAGCCACAGACTAGCAGGAAAAGTCGTTGGCCTTTTCTACTGGTTGTTTTGACACCCATAAAAGATTGAAGCAAGGAATCGGACTTTTGATAATAACCAAATTATCGAATTTCTCACGTTAAGGATCATTCAACTATTACGTAAAATATTTGAATATTTAAGGTATCTTAAAACATACCTTAAATAATGAACGACTTCCCATACCAGAGTAAGTTCTCAACGTTTACTCTGAATTGAGTTTCGAACTAAATTTTAAATTCAAAAAATCGTTGATTGTTTTGATTCTTAGGAAATGTCCATTACCTTTCTTGAATATTTGAGGGATGCTACAACAACCATTAAAAAATATAGCGACTTGAATGAATCGGTTGATTCTTCAGCAAATAAAAATACCTCTGTGTATATAATACTGCTGTGATCTAAAGATTTCTATAATTAAACATTTTCGACATTTACCATTCTTAACATACGGAGATAAAAACTAAAAATCAGCAAAGCCTTGCAATTCTGAACTAGTTGATTATTGAAAAGTGGAACACTAATACATTTAAGTAAACCTGAATTACGAATTTATACATCAGTAAATGGTTTAGCATTCATTTTCAAATGTCACTGTGAAATTACTTTCAATATAAACTACCCTGGCGAAAGTATCGGATAGGAATTCCCTCCCAACCAATCCAAAATCATCCGAATCATTCCGGAATCTGTATCCGAACCAATCCAAGTCAATTCGAACTAATCCGAATTTTTTTTACATTTCGTTCGATCCAAATCGGTCCAAAATTAATCCGACTCAATCCCGTTCAATCCGAACTTACAATCCGAAATTGCAAACCGAATGAATCCGAACCAAATTTTCAATTCGAATGAATCCGAGTTCGGATTGAATCGGATTCATTCGGATTGAAAATCGTTTTTCGTCAATCCGAGTCCGGATTCATTCGGATTGAAAATTTGGTTCGGATTCATTCGGATTGGAAGTTCGGATTGAACCGGATTGAGTCGAATTAATTTTTGACCGATTTGCATCGAACGAAATGTAAAAAAAAAATTCGGATTGGTTCGAGTTAACTCGGATTGGTTCGGATACAGATTCCGGAATTTGAAATACAAGCATTTTTATTGATCTAAGGTTATCATAGATGTTCGGTACATATGCTGATACCTAACTTTACGCAATCATGTTTCTTTATTTCGTTTTCTGTCATTGTCTTTGAAGTATAAGATTCTGATGAAATTAGAGAAGAATGCGACCCTCAAGAGCTCAAGATACTAGACAGTAAATATGTGGGAACATTGAAAAATAATGGCTTTCTACGTGGAAGCGAGGAAAGAAAAAAATTTCTTCACCATGTTTTCAATCTCAAACATTCTAAAATTATATCTGACAAAATCCGGAAAATATTGTTAGGACTTTTTCGAGTTTGTTAAATTAACTGTAATCTTTTATACATCCGGAGAAAATTGATGTTAAAATTCAAACAAATTATTTATTTATTCTGACTTCAGGCAAATGAACAAATATGTGAGAAATGAAAAAAATCGCCGTTTCGGGTAAAAATCGGGTAAGCGCTTCTGGTAACCCTGATCAAGATTCTTCAATCAAATAAAAGTTTTTTCAAATGTACTCTCTAAATCTGAATTAGTGAATTTTCACTCATAGTTTTTTCAAAAATTTTCCACCTTTTATCCAACTTACAATTACAGTGAACTGCTATTCGTTAGTGTTAACAAGAATAGTAGTTTAAACAATCTATTATCATATTTAATAATATTATCCTTCAGGAATGCTTTAAATTGCAGTTTTTTCTGAATTATTAACTTTTTGTCCATTTTTTTAATTAGAGTAAAGTAACAATCTATATTTGTCTCTTGTGTAAGATAGCCTTTTTGTTTAAATACATTCATTTAAATATTGAGAAAAGAGAAAAAATAATTCACTTAAAAAAGTACGATACTATTTAAAAAATTATTTTTGTTCAGGTTCACTTATCATTTGTTCATAACAAAAAAGTCGAAGCAAAACTTCATATTTGAAAAGGGCAACTTTCTAGCATCATTTTAAGAGAAGATAATTGAAACATTAATAAAAAAAATTCTAGCTATAATTGTAAACCCTTAAAAATACCAAACGGATACAAGATCTAGTAAACGAAACGAGATTGGACCACATAGAAAAAAAGAACGTCCTTATTTATGGAAAATGTTAGCAGGATACAGTGACATTTTAACCTTGAAGGAGACCGTTTTCCGTATACCGATTTAGTAGAACATGAAATAATTATGAAACCCAGCAAGATAGTTAATGTTAAATCTTATCGTCCTCCCCAATGTCACAAAGAAAAAAGAAAAACACAAATGCATGACTTGAAAGAAAAAGGAATAAATATAATAAATAAAATAAAAAGAAATACGAAATTCAAATTCACCCTTTAATTCGACGATTTGTGTGGTCCCAAAAAAGGAAGACGCGTCTAGCAAGAAGAAATGGCGCATAGTAATCAATTTTCGAAAGATAAACGAGGACATGGAACAAGATGCATATCCGTTACCTATCATCGAGGAAATTTTAGATCCATTAGGAAATGCAAAATTCTTTTCTGCCTTCGACCTCAGCTCAGGGTTTCACCAAATCCTAATGGATGAAACATCAAAGAAATACATGGCTTTCTCGATATCTGAAGGTCATTTTGAATTTAATAGATTACCATTTGCTCTCGAAAATGGGCCTGCAACGTTTCGAAGGATGATGGACAACTCCTTGAGAGGATTAATGGGAAAGCAATGTTTTGTTTATCTCGATGACATTGTCGTATTTGGGTCAAACTTTAAAGAGCATAATGAGAATTTAATAAAGTTATTCGAAAGACTAAGAAAAACAGGGTTAAAACTAGAGCCCGATAAGTGCGAGTATCTACGTCCGGCACTCGAATAGTTGGGGCATCTCATAACCAAGGACGAGAGATTCAGAGTGTTTTGGGACTTGCAGAGTACTATAGGAAGTTCATACAAAATTTCTCACAAATTGGTAAGCCGCTCACAATTCTAACCCAAAAGTCAACCATTTCACTGGATAAAAAATTGCCAAGAATCTTTTGATAAAATAAAAGCATTATTATGTCCAGCATCGGTTTTGAGATTTCCGGACTACAAGAAGAAATTCACATTAACAACAGACGCATCTTATTATGGATTAGGAGCAGTACTATCCCAGAACGGCCACCCTTGTTGCTATATATCAAGAACGTTGAACAAAGCCGAGATCAATTACACTACACTATTAATATGTTTACACAACGTAAAGGATGCCTCTCCACGATTGATAAGATGGAGATTACGTTTGGCGGAATATCATAGTAGGAGCTGAAACGTCCACGAAAAGGGAAGAGTCACCAGCCTCAGATATAGCTAATGCTTCTAACGACCGTCCTCAATGACGCATGGATGCAGACCAACTTATCTCGGATGAGGAAGGATTAACGGATGGGAGAGAAAATTTGTTAAGAGAATACAAAAAATACATCACAAACAGAATGCCTAGCAGCGAAAATGTTAAACCTACCGCCAGAGGAAATCTCTGGCACACTATGTCCAAAGAAAGGAAAGGAATTCAGGATACATCTCAATATAAACCACCCCGATTTAACGAGGCTAAATGGCTGGTGGTATTGGATAGAATAAACCGAGAGGCCATGGCCTCTAAACTAATAATTACACATTACCACTTCATAGACCCAACAATTACCCCTTAGAAAAGGGCAAGATCCGGGACTATCTCAACTTCTTGAGCAAAAAGCATGAAGACCAGCAATTTCACACATGCTCAACGCCACGAGCAGAGCTCACTCAGGATGAAAGGAGGAAATTATAAAGGAATCACATGAATCTATTACGGCACAACATTTTGGGGAGAATAAAACCATTGAAAGAGCTAGAACTCTTGGAGAATGGGAAAATATGGAACAAGAAATCATCCACTACATGAAACGATGTCCCGTTTGTCAACTATAAAAAACGGTTAAAATTAAAAGACAATGTCCGGCAATTATTCCAGATACGCCTGCCAACCCCAACGATAAAATAGCCATGGACATTTTCGGACCCTTGACACCTTCAAGAAACGAGCATATTCTCACCATCCAAGATATGCTCACAAAGTACTTAATCTTGATACATCTCAAGAATGCGGGATCCGAAAGCATTAGAGAAGGGTTATTCAACCACTACATATATCTACTCGAAGCACCAAAGAATATCTGAACAGATCAGGGACAAAACTTTGTATCTGAACTGGTACAGAATTTTTAAAATCTATTCAGGATTAAGCACATAAAAACTACAGTTTATAATCCACAAAGCAATGGAGCACTCGAAAGAGCCCACTCGACTATTAAAAATTTACTGAAAACCAGCATCGAGGATCGTAGCACTGAATGGGATCAAAATTTGAAAATAATTTGCAGGACATGCAATACTATGAAACATCAAAACACCGGATAAACACCCTTTCAACTGACCTTTGGTCGATATGCAAATTTGCCCTCGATGTTAAGTACCACGCCAAATGTCAGATACGAGGAATTACTTAATCTATGGAAGAGAAAGCATGAACACTATGTCCAAAAGGCAAAAGAAAAAATAGGGATACAAACAATCAAATACAAAAAGTTACAAGATTCAAAAATCTCTATACCACAAAGTATCTTCGAGCCTGGGCACCTGGTCAAGTTTATTAAGAACCATCCAGAGAACAAACTTTCTCCCTCCTGGAAAGGCCCAGCTATAATTATAGAGAGACAGGAGAACAATAATTATACAATCCTGTTTAACGACAAGCTAACTAGAATACATGCGAATCAACTGATGCCCTATTACCAATGAGGTTTCAGATGATGTCCCTAAGCTTATTATGGATGTTGAAGATCATCTCGGCTGAGGTCATCACAACTGACCTAACCAGGGTAACTATTTACTCGGAAGAATTAGGGCTGGCTCAACTCTATCACGACATCTTGAATATGGTACTAGGAGTAGAGACCAACGAAATAGACGAGCGATATGAATCACTGCAACACATTTTCGCATCCGTGTCACATCAATGTTTGCATGTTGATAGTGGATGAATTGGGTGAAGACATCAACTTACTGGTAGATGCGACAAATGACGGAAAAAACCGAATAGTTCATCCTCAGCTCCTAACACCAGCAATCCTGATACTTGAGATGAAAGAATTAGAAGAAAAGTTCAACGTCAAATACACCATCCCTTTGAAACGGACAAACTTCCAGCATATCGTAGACGTCTCGACAGTCAACGTGGCTATCACAAAGAGTAGATTTGTTTATCTAATCCACATTCCTATCCCAGAAACTTAAATCTATGAAATGAAACACTTAATTCCTATTCCCAAACAAATTGGTTTAGTTTTCCCTGCCATAATTCCTGACCACGAATACCTATTGATGGGACAGGGGCACACTACATACGTACCTATCGATAAAACAATATTAGAACTATGTAAAAATTATGGTCAGATGAAAATTTGTAAACGAACGCAACCCATATATTCAATGTACGAAACTAATAGCTGCGAGAATAGCATATTAAGGATGAATGTAAAGACAGTCAAGGATGAGTGCAAATATTCCCCCTTTAAAATTATGAATATCGCTTTTATACTACTTATGAGTGGATACATTTTAATACCCCACGAACCACTAGAGGTTGATGCACTGTGTGAATCAGGTCATGATGAAATTAAAATCCAGGGCCCTACGAATATTGTGAGTAAAGACTAAATGTAAATTTATATTAAACGGATTAAATATTATATTAAAATTAATCTTTACCGACACACTAATAAGAGAAATAAGATATAGGAAAAATATATCATTACCATATACTGACAAACAATTAGATTCTATAAAAGACAAGCTAATACCGTTGACACAAGAAATAAGGCCTCTGAATTTGAATAATTTAAATTAATCAGTCGACGACATCGAAAATGTAATAGATAAGGTCACCAGAGACAGAACAACGCGAACCTGGACTCAGCAGGCCATCAGTTGGCCTTCTTCTTCTTTTAGCAGTACTTAGGATATACAGTAATTGCTGCAATCATAGTTTTTATGTGTTACAAATGTGGAATCTTTGCCCGACTTCGTGAATGTATTCCAAAAAAGATTTGTATATTTTGCGTAAAAACCCAGGTCACCGCAACACCAACAGTGCATTACACTGTCGCTCCTACTGCAACTACTGCAGATATAAAAGATGTAGATCGTAGAATTAAGACTACTAATGTTAAAATAAAAGCTATCAAAAAGGCTTAGAGACTAAACCTAATCTAAGAAGGGGATTGTAACAGAAATGTCAAAGGATCGTCCATTCTTTCTGTCACTAAAAGGTTCCAAACGCCTTTTTCGACCCTTTAGTGACAGGGGAAAAGCACTGTCATTAAAAGATGCACAGGTTTCACTAACCCATCCACTCATATGAAGCACACAGAAAATCAATTATTATCAGCAAAGAATGCGGACATTGCTGCTATCATGCTTTGACTATTAAAAAACGAATACTTCAATTATACTTGCTAAAAAACTCGTGGTGGAAGAGTATACAACAGTGAGAAGCTAAATCTTGTACTCTTGAAAACTAACAGTGTCACTAACTGGTGTCTTTACAGCCCTTCGTTTTTGTTATGGTGGTTTGCAAGCGGATATTGACACATTGAGTATCTCATTCAATGTGACCACCCCCCTAAACTGTGGGTGTAGAGCGATCGTGCTCATGGCACTTTGCCACCCAGGGGTTACGAAGGTGTCTTAACGGCCTCTCGGCGACACCGGACTACCTCCCCGAGTAATTGTAGTCTTACCCCTGCATGCGGGGCTCTGCAGGGGCGGACCTTTATTTCCCTAGCTTCTCGTGGGATAAATTATGGACATGCTAAATGATGGATAAGGAGGAGGGGGAAGAAGGTAGGTGGCGGAGGGGGTGTAAGGGGTTGGGCCTTTACGGACCCAACTTAACCCTTACCCCTCTATCTCCCTCTCCGGCAAGCCAAGTTCAGTTGATGGCTGTGCCCCCAGTTCCCTCGGGAGCTGGGGGATCGATGGTCCCTCTGAACGAGGCTATGGTATTGAGAGAGGCCAATCGGCCCTCCAATAAGAAAAATTGTATCAACGGTTCCCAGAAAAGGAGACTGAGGAGGGAAGCGCGGCAGGCTAGAGAAGCAGCTACGGGAGCTGGAGCGTAGGCAATTGAAGGGCTGACATGCAGCACTGAGGCCCAGAAGAGAGGTAGAGGCTCGGAGGGCACCCCACCAGGGGGTGGCTGGGCCTATGAAGAGGCACAAGCCGGCCCAGCCGCCGTCGAACGGAGTCGTCGGGAGCTGGACTGACGGCCGCTCACAGGACCAACCACCTGACGGTGGTGGTGGCTGACACCAACTACCCGGACTCATTGTTCACGGAGGAGCAGTTTGAGATCTTCAGGGAGGCCACCTAGAGGGCGCTTGGAAAAGTGTCCCCAGAGCAGTGGCCAAAATTTGTGAACTCCTTCTGCAGAAGAGGGGTCTTTGTATTTGTGGCAGCCGACCCAGCGGCTAAAGCTTGGCTACTCAAAGCGGTGGTCGAGACAGAGTCGTGGGAAGGTGCATCCCTTAAGGTGAGTGGAGTTGAGTTGCTCCAAAAGTGGTTTCCGGGCAAACCGGAAGACCCGTCTGAGGTGCTCCGTCGCTTGGAGGGATTCAACCCCTCACTGAAGACAGCGTTCTGGCGAATTGTCAGGCACGAAAAGCCTCAGGAAGGATGCACAATAAGAGGTACTAGGCACCTCCTAGTTGTGTATATTCCTAGGCCCCAAACTAGGGCCCTTTCGGCCCTCAACAACAGGCCTTGCGATTGGAACCTTTATGGATATCGAAGGGGCCTTCAATAATACCTCTGGAGAAGTGATCAGGGCGGCCATGATTACACATGGTGTGCCTACTGCAGTCGTGGGATGGATGTCCGCAGGGGGGAGTTTTGTCGCCCTTGCTGTGGTATCTGGTAGTGGATGAATTGCTTCATCATCTCTCGAGTCAGGGCCTTCACGTCATGGGCTATGCGGACGATATATTGGTTATCGTGCGTTGTCAACATCTGGATGTGCTCCTCGGAGTAATGCAGCAAGCACTGACGATAGTAGACTCATGGTACAAGAAAACTGGATTATCGGTTAATCCGAGTAAGACAAATGCGGTTGTTTTCAGCAGAAGGTACAAGTGGGGAACTACGAGTACTTTGAAACTTGGAGGACAAAAACTGGAAATCAAGGAACGAGCTAAATATCTAGGAGTAATTCTGAATGAGCACCTGGAAAATAAGTGCAAGAAGCTAGTAGCGACCCTATGGCTCTGTGGGAGAGCCATAGGGAAAAGCTGGGGCTTGAAACCGGAGACACTTATGTGGATTTATACAGCGATCTTGCGACCCAGGTTAACCTATGCGGTGGTAATCTGGTGGAGCAAGGTCGAGCTGTCCACGGTGAAGTCTCGACTGGAAAGGATCAGGGGACGGATTTTGAGAGGCGTCACTGGAGCCTCGAAGTTGACACCCACGATGGCACTGGGGGCACTAATAGGCTAAATTTGGTGAATGACAGAAGGATCTCGACAGCAGTGAAGACCCCAGTCTACATCACGAGAAGACCGACCCTGAACATGCCCAGAGACAAAAAGTATCGAGTTAGCCTATTCACAAAGGAGGAATGACGGAGGAGGCGACGCATACCTGCCCTGTGATGGAGACAACTGGTTTACATATGGCTCCAGGAACGAGGAGAATGCAGGAGCCGGCGTATATCGTAGAAGGAATGCAATGGGCTTCACAATTGAGTTGGGGTCCTACGCCACAGTTCTACAATCTGAGATTATGGCCATACTCCAGTGTGCCTACAAGGCAAGGGAGTACGGCGATAAAAGGAACATCCGTAACTGCTCAGACAGCAGGGCTGCTATATTGGCCTTGAATCGAACAACGACTACGTCGCTATAAGTATGGGAATGCTTTGAAGCACTAAATACGTTAGCGACCGAAAACCGAGTCACTCTGCTTTGGATCCCTGGACACAGTGGTATCAAGGACAATGAGATATCGGATAGGCTAGCCAAGCTAGCAGCAAGAAGAAATTTTACTGGACCCGAGGCAGTGGTACACTGTTCAAAATGTTTGGAATTCTCCAACACTTCTACAATACAAGCGTAAGGCCAAATTGCAAACACGGTGTTGGAATGCCAAAATTGCAATACGTGTATTGTAGCGTTTATAAGTCGAAAATTGTGCGCATGCGCCTCATCCGACCCATGTGTCGCTGCATGATCCATTGCATTGGAATACTACAACATTATGTATTGCAGCGTTACCCTACATTTCGGAAATAAACTTCCAATACATTTAGTGGAAGTCTTATGCGGAAATTTTTAACAATGTAGGTATTTCCAGCAGGTTAGTCACTGAAGTAATTAACAGTTGGCTGACTGAGGAACATCAGAGTGAGTGGGATTTGGTTCCTGGTTGCAGACAGGCCAAAACACTCTTGGGCCTAAAGCTTGACTCCAACCGAGCTAGGGAAATACTCAAGCTCGGAAGGAATGAAATCAAAGTCCTAACAGAACTATTCATAGGACATGGGAAGTTAGGATATCACAGACATAAGATAGGGCTTGCAGAAAGTCCCTTCTGTCGTCTGTGCGGAAAGGAAAGTGAGACATCCACTCACAGCCTTTGGTACTGCCCTGCGGTTGCGGGGAAACGTCTAACACTCACAGGTAATTATTTTATCAGTGAGTTGCAGATATCAGCCAATAGCGTGGCTGCGGTCCTCTCCCTATGGAGAGGGCTACGGGGTCATACGTAGGCTCACAAGGGGACGCAACGGGATTACCCAAGCGTCAGGGGCTGCTAAGGTCTCAACCCAGAACTAATAATAATAAAATACTTGAAAATTTAATATTTAAATGAAAAAGATTAGTTTTCAGCCAAGCAGTTGCATTTTCAACCAAAAAAGATTAAACATCAACGTTAACATATGGATGAAGTTACTTCTTCAAGTAACGTAAGTGCAACCAGTTGATTTTTTTTTTATGTAACGTATATGTAACGAAGTAATTTAAAAACACAGCAATTACTTGATTGGCTTGAAGGATGTTGGCTACCCTGATGATAGGGCATCATAGGCAGAGGATAGGGCATCATATCTTGATGATGTTGGTGCATCATATCCTGAGGATTGGGTATCATAGCCTGATGATGTTGGTCCGGTGAAATTAATTCTGTGAGAACAAATAGAAATGAATGTATTTTGAATTTTGAATATTGACAGTGAAAAAAATATGCTAAAGAAGTTGCAGTTTCATTCATTCAAGCTTATTTATTGTTACGCTGCAGATTTTCCAACGCACTCTCTTAAAATGAACCAATGAAACCACACTGATTTCCAGTGGAATCTAGCTGGCTGAAACAGCCAGAAGTGTGTCACTGGCAATCAGTGAAAATTCACTGGTTCACTCAGTGAAATTCTGTTGCAAAATTCTCTTTTAATAACCGCATTTTCAATTTTTCTTCGCAAGCTTTCCAAAATCTTTACAATTTCTAAAAACTTCAAAATTTCTGAAAAGTTTCAAATTTCTGAAAATTTATCAAAACTTTAAAAATTTTCAAAAATTTGATGAATGCATCTCACGTAAAAATAATAATAAGCAGAATTTAAACAATTTTTTTTATATGAAGAAATAGTTAAAAATTAATATTTTGGATTAAATCAGATAAATTAAATAGTTAATTGCGATAAGAAAGTTTCAATGAGTAAAATTGAAAAAAATTCCAGCAGCAGGATTCGAGCCGGGTATATGCGGTTACGAACTCGAAACCGCCTGATCAAACTGGAAGTTGAAAAACTCTCATATTGCGGTCCATGTAACACCCTTGTATTTTTTTAATCCGTTTTTTATAGAATAAGTGACAATCGCATCTTTTTACTTGAGCATATCACAAGTTTGGTAATGACGTGAGCGATTAGAATAAACATATTTATCACCTCCAGTATGCGCATGCTGGTAATGATCAGATCCAAAATTAGAACTCTCTGCTCTCCTGACGTTTCTCGTTGTTGGTGTTTCCTGTGTAACTGAAAAGAACAACAGAAATGTATCAAGTTTAATGAATCATCAATTTTGCTTCCTCATAGAGGAAGCTTGGTAATGGTAACGTTTTCCAAAAAATTTTAATTCATTTAATCAAACTTTATGTGCTTTGAGAATTTAATGAGCATTTATGAGCATTTTCAATAAGGATTTTCAAAATCGTATTTTCTACTTTTAATCAAATTCTTTTAGGTATAATAACAATAATACACCTAGAAGAATAATAGTGTTATGCAAAATAAATTTTGCTTATAAATATATTTAAAATACTTTTTAGTTGTGTTTCCAAGTCAAAAAGATAAATTATCAACCAGATAAATGAATTTTCAACTAAAATTCTGAATCTTCAGCAAAAAATAGTTGAATTTTCAACCCGAAAGATAAATTTTCTACATAAAAAGAACCATTGTCAACAAATGAGATGACTTCCATCTAAAAAAATCAATTTTCAACCAAAATTAGAATAGTTAAAATGTCAGAAAAATAAATACTCAACCAAAAAAAAAGAAGAATTTTCCACAAAATAGTTTTGTTTTTCATAACAAAGAAAAATGATTTTTTAACCAAAAATAGAATAATTAAATCTTCAGTCAAGATAATCATTTTTCACCCAGAAAAAATGAATTCTCAACAAAATAATTCAATTTTAAACTAAAAAATATAAATTTAAAAACCAAAAATATAAGATTTAAATTTGCAGTTGGAAAAGTGAATTAAAAAAAAACGTTTTTTCCACAACTAAAAAGAAAATAATGAAAGATGATTTTTCTATCAACGAGAAAACTAATTTTTAACTAGTTTTTTTTTTCAATAAGAGAAATGAATTCTCAAGAAAGAATAGAATAGTTCAATTTTTCACTAAGTAGATAGTTTTCTAATGAAAAAGATTACCTTTCTATCAAAAATGGGTAAATTTTCCACAAAAAATTGAATAGTTAAAGTGAATTTTCAACTAAAATTGTGAATCTTCAACTAAAATAATTTAAATTTTAACCACAAACATGAATTTTAAACTGAAAATATAAATTTTCTACTAAAAATGAAGAAGGATAATTTATAGTTAGTGAAATAAATTTTCAACTAAAAACCAACCGAATTTCTAACAAATGAGTTTTCAACCAAAGAAATTAAATTTTTAACCGTGAAGGTAATAGTTGAATTTTTACCGAAAAAAGATAACTTTTCAATTAAATAGTATAATTTTCAACCAGGAGGATCAATTTCTATAAAAAAAATATGTTTTCGACAAAAAATGCAAGTCACATTTTCAGTTAAAAAAATTAATTCTAAATCAGAAAATTTTCATTCTCAAGCAAATATTTAAATTTGTGAAGGAATTTACAACCAAAAAGATGAATTAGTCACCCGGAAGATTTTTTCGAATTTTTAACATTAGAAGATAAATTATGAACCGAACATGTGCGAGTTAAGTTTTTAGTTAAAAAAATTAATTTTCATCTAGAAAACATAATTTTCAACGAAATAATTGAATTTTGAATAAAAGAAAGGCCTTCAAGCTAAAATGATGACTCGTCAACCAAATAAGTGCATTTTTACAAAGTAGTTCAACTTCCAAACAAGTAATTGAATTTTTTACCAAAAAAGATGAATTCTCAACGAAAAACGTGCTATTTTATATTTTGACCGAAAAGGATTTTGATTTTATACCAAAAATAGTTGAATTCAACCAGAAATGATGAATTTTCTACAAAATGGTTTAAATCCTCAAGCAAAACAGATTAATTTTCAACCAACTTCAGGCCTTAAGAATGAAAGGGTTTTGCTATAATAATTCTGAATGCAGAATTAAAAATTAAATTATTCGAAATTAAATAGTAAAAAATTGTTTTCTTAAAATAAAAAAAATAAAAATTCTAACATTGCTCCCTCCGTCATTTCATAATTTGTTTAATTTTGAATGTTCACAATTTTACAGTCCTGGATTTGCATGTTGAACACTGAATTTACAATTTTTCCCGTCCATAATTTTTAATTTCGCAACTAAAATTGAAATTGTTGAATTTGTAAAATTATAACAAACACTATGGTAATTATTTTAATTTATTGAAAATTCGTATCCTTTTTTATTAAAAATTAATTTCTCTAACGTAAAATCATCTTTTGATTAAAAATTAAACTACTTGTTTAGTTGAATGTTCAACTCTTTTGATGAAATCCATTTTTTTTTGTTCGAGATTCATCACTTTAGCTAAAAATTTATTCTTTTTGTTAAAAATTTAATTTTTGTTCTTGAAAATTAGTTTTTTTTTGGGAGGATTTCGAATAGATTTTTGCAACTGAAAATATATGCAAATCCATTTTTGTTTGAAAATATATATCTTTAACTAAAAATTGATCTTTCTTAGTTAAAAATTTGAATATTCTTTTAAAAATGCATGTCTTTTGTTAAAATTTCATCTTATTTGCTAGACAATTCATCCTTTTGCCTTAAAAGTGGAACTTTTTGGTTAAAACTAAATCTGATTTGGTTGAGGATTCAACTCGTCTTTTTTGGTTGAATTCAACTGTTTTTATTACAAATAAAAATATTTTTAAATTTCAATCATCATTTCAGTGGAAAATTTACCCGTTTAATTGTAAATTAACATTTTTGTTGAAAACTCATATTTTTTCTCCAAAATTTGTATTTTGATTTAAAGATTCAACTACATGAATTAAAATTTTTTTCAGGTCAAAATTTAAATACTTGTTGAAGATTTTTCTGAAAATTATTATTTCATTTTTGGTTGAAGGTTTATCTTTTATAAGTAAATAATTCAAATATGGAATTGAAATTCATATTTAACAATTTTAAAGAAATGTTCTTGTTGAAGATTTATCTTCTCCGGTTTAAGAGTCAACCGTTTTCTAAAACACTCGAATTTTTGGTTTGGAAACTTAACTCTTCTGTTGAATTTTTTTTTTCGCTAGAAAATTGATCTTCTTTGTTGAAAATGTATCTAGTTGATTGAAGATTCAACTATTTTATTGAAAATTCGTCTTTTTTATTAACTTCAATCAATCAATAAATTTTTTTTTGTTGAAAAGTGATTCTTCAAACTCAAAATTGAATTTTTTCATTTTTGGTTGAACACCTATCTTTTTTAATTGAAAATTTTACCATTTTATTAGTAATTCTTGATTATTGTTTAAAATTCAATAAATACGTATTCAATAGTGCGAACAGTTATTTATATTCCACCTAGTGATAGGTCCAAGCATGTTACATGGACCGCGATGCAAGAGTATTTTAACTTCTGGCTGCCGGAATTATTGGACAATTTCCTTTTTGCAATTCATAATTAAGAATATTCAAATCATCCTAAAATATTAATTTTCAACCATATCTTTTATATAAGGCACAGGGACGACTGAACAATCCTAAAAAATAAAATTCCTGACACTGTAAAATTCCTGGAATTATAGAACTGCCGAAATATTATTTACTTATTAAAAATAAAATAAACGAATATTTCTATTGAAAACAATTTTTTGTAATGTTTGAAGTTATCTAAAATCATTTTCTGATTTAAAATAACAATGATTCAAAAAATATATATTTCTGTAGCGCATGTGTTTTTATATTTATTTTTCTATGTATTTTTCATATAATTTTTATACAATTATTGTTATTTTCAATTCAAAAACACATTAAGCACCTTAAAAATAAATAATATTTATTGCAAAAAATAAATCCCAAAAAATAAAATTCCCGACTCTCTACGATTCCCGAAATTATGAAACTTCCGGAAGATAAAAATTCCAAATTGGAAAATTCCAGAATTTAAGCAATTAAAATAATTGTTTTTTTAATCAAAATTATTCATTTATTAAAAATAAAATTACCAAGTATTTATATTGAAAACATTTTTTCTGAAGTTTAAAGTCTTTAAAATTATTCTTTGATTTCAAATAACAATAATTTAAAGAATGTGTATTTCTGGAGCGCATGTGTTTTTAAATTAATTTTTGTACAATTTTTGTGCAATTATTGCTGTTTTAAATAAAAACATAGAATTAAAAAAAAAGCTTTGAACATGAAAAAAATTCTTTCTTTAAGAAAAGGATTTGATTATTGTGTTTTTAATAAAGGAATAATATTTATATTTGAGCATATTTGAGAATATTTTATAACTGAGCAATTTTCTGTCGGGAATTTTATTACTCCGGAATTTTTAAATTCGGAAGTTCATTATTCGTAATTTTCACATTTCTGCGATTTTATAATTTGAGGAATTGTATTATTCGGGAATTTTAAATTTCGGGATTTTTGTATTTCGGTAATTTTATTATTTCGGGAATTTTATTTTTCGGGAATTTTCCAATTCGAGAATTTTGATTTTCGGGATTTTTCAGTCGTACCTAGAATTGTATTATTTGGGAATTTTCAAATTCGGGATTTTGTTATTCGTGAATTTTCAAATTTCTGCAAAATTTTATTATTCGGGAATTTTAATTTTTGGGATTTTTCGGTCGTCTCGAGAATTTTATTATTTAGAAATTTTTATATTTCCGCAATTTTATCATTTCGGGAATTTTAATTTTTGCGATTTTTAATCGTCCCGGGAATTTTATTATTTGGGCATTTTCAAATTCGGGATTTTTATATTGCGGTAACTTTATAATTTCGCGAATTTTATTTTTCGGGAATTTTCCAAGTTAAGAATTTTAATTTTCGGGATTTTTCAGTCCTCTCGAGAATTGTATTATTCGGGAATTTTTATATTTCCGTAATGTTATAATTTCGAAAATTTTAGTTTCTTGGATTTTTAGTCGTCCCGGGAATTTTATTATTCGGGAATTTTCAAATTCGGAATTTTTCTATTTCCGCAATTTTATAATTTCGGGAATTTTAATTTTTGCGATTTTTAATCGTCCCGGGAATTTTATTATTCGGGCATTTTCAAATTCGAGAATTTTAATTTTCAGGATTTTTTAGTCATCCCAATATTATGAACTGTTCAGGAATGTTATTATTCAGAAATTTTCCAATTCGGGAATTTTATTATTCGGGAATTTTTTAATTCGGGAATTTTAATTTCCGAGAATTTAGATTTTTGGGATTTTTCGGTCGTCCCGGAAATTCCGTTATTCGGGAATTTTCAAATTCGGGAATTTTATAATCCGGAAATTTTCTAGTTCGAATATTTTGCAGCTGAGCAATTTTCTGCCGGGAATTTCATTATTCGGGAATTTTTATTTTCGGGATTTTTTAGTCGTCTCAAAGCAAATTCCTAACCCTTTTTGTTCTTGTTAAAAAGGATTACTCGTTACTGTAATTTCAAAATATGCATATCATGATAACACTGGAAAATGTTTTTTATTTGTGTTCTACTTTAGATCGTTTTCATCCTTTTTTTATTTCATGTAAAAATAATAAGCAAACTATTAATGTTAAGTTGAATGAAGAGAAGCGAATAATTTGTATAAAAACAATTTTTCCTCCATTAAAAGTGGTGAAAGTTAAAACAAAACAATGTTTCCATATTGAAAATTGTTAAAAATGAATATTTTCGATTAAATCAGATAAATGTAATAATTAATTGCCATAAAAATATTTGAATGAAAAAACGCGAGCAGCAGGATTCGAGTCGGGACTATGTGTTTATAAACTCGAAACTGCCTGATCTAACCGGTGGTTGAAAAACCCTTGTATTGCGTTCCACGTGACCCCGCGGATTTTTCAAAAGGCGTTTTTCCCGAAAATAGCTGAAGAACGCATCTTTTTCCTTTAGCATATCACAACTCTGGCAATTACCAATGACTTTTGAATGAAAATACTCACGACCGGAACCACTCCCTCGCCGATTAAATGAGAAAGATTTCAACTTCAAGGAAGAACCCCAGGCCTTCCTGTTTGGTGTTTCATCGCCTGATTCTGTAAAAGGACAAAGGAAATGTATCAAGTTTAATGAATCATCAATTTTTCATATGGACCTGCACAAAAAAAACTACGTGTACTCTTTACCCATTTTTCAGAGTAATCTTTACCTGTAAGAAAAAATACATTCACGTGGTGAGATTTACTATCATCTTTTGTTCCGATGGAAAAATATTGAAATTTACGCATTAGAAAATTGGCCGAAATAAAAATTCACTTCTGTTTCCAGGGTTTCGTAGGTCCGGACAGAAACCCTCATAATTTCAGTCGGGTGTCCATTGGTCGTACTTTTTTATAGAAGAGGAAATAAGAAGAGGGGAAGTAGGGGAATGGAGGAGAAATTAGGGGTGGGTAAGTATGGGAAATGTGGCAAAATGAGGGTAGGTGATGTGGGGGAAGTGGGGAGATATTAGAGTACGTGAAATAGGGAAAGAATGGGGAAAGAGAGGAGATGGAGTAGGGAGCTGAGGGGTAATGGGGGAAGGGGAAATAAGGGATGGAAAGTAGGGGGAGTGAGGGGATATGACGAGAGGGTTATTAAGAAGAAATAAGGTGAGGAAAGTAGTTTAAAAGTTCTTGAATATATTGAGTTATTTTCACAGATTTCAAAGAATTTCAGGAGGCTTCAAAACCTTGAAAGGATTTCAAAGAACTTTGTACATTTTCTACAGATTTTATCAGATTTTTAGAGAAGTTTAAAAAATAAATGGAATAAACTGAAATTGCGAGGCATTTAGGATATTTCAAGGAATTTCACAAGATTTGAAAAATTTCGAAGATTTCTAGATATCACCTTCTACAGATTTCATCGACTTTGAGATTTTTTAAAAAGATTTCAAAGGATTTAAGAAAATTTCAAAAAAATCAATGAATGTCAACAAAAATCCTGTAGGATTTCTAAAAATTTCTAAGGAATTCAAAGGAATTCCCTAGAATGATAGTATTGTCTTGTCTTTCCAAGTATTTCAAAGTTTTTAGGGAATTTCACAAATTTTATGGTATTTTTAATTTTCATAAGACTTTGAATGATTTCTACAGATTCTTAACTATCACAAAGATTTCAAGAAGATTTCAAAGGAAATCAAAAAAGATTTAATGATTTGAAGGGATTTCTATGGTTTTAGCAGAAGCTAATTAGGTTAGTATTTAAGATAGAAGGAATTCAAGAGATAGGGGTTACGGCGAGAGAAATTAAAGCAGATGGTGACCCAACGGAAGAGAGAACAGTTTCAGCATGGAGTTACGAAATTCTAAAAATTATTTTTCATTTTGCCGAGAATCAATCCAGCAATCGATGATCTGTCATTTTTCATTTGTAAAAATCAGTATACATCGTTTCAAAAATTTTTTCAGACACTCATTTTAAAAAAAAATGGTCGCTATGGATTTCTTAATTGTTTATGATTTTAATTTTAGGGAAAAGCAAAGTAAATGAAAAATGCTAAAGTCGTCACGAGAGTGAGAAGAGTGGCGGCACTCATTATCAGAAAACAAAGGAGCCTGTTTGTTGATAAATTTTACCTTTGTCGGTATATACAGGGTGCGGCAAAGAAACTTGCTGATTTGTTTTTGACGCGATGCGGCGAGGAGTGGTCCGATGAGGGTTTGGAGTTTCTCATTCAGTAGGGGACGTCCTGAACTTTCGTTTCCCCCACAGTCAGGCGACATTATGCATTGGACAAAGGAGCAGCGCGCACTTGCCTACGGTGCTTACTTTTCCAACCTGCAGGATGAACGTTGAACCGGATACGGAAGGACGATGAAACGACCGTTGGAATAGTAAGCCTCGCAGGCAAACGCGCGCTGCTCCTTCGTCCAATGCACGATGTCGATGGACTGCAGGGAAAACGAAACTTTAGGACGTCCCCTACTGAATGAGACCCTCCTCACGTTTAAGGTGTTCGCACAAGAAAATCCGTTGCAGTGCGCTGGAAACGTCTCACGGACGTGCCGTCCGCGCATTAATACATAATGCCAACCAATCGCGTGCAACCTGTCGTGCTGCTACGGTCCGTGGCAGCACGTACTCAAGTGTGTTGCGAATTAGTATAAGTAGCGACATACTTGTGTGCGTCACCGCTCGGACCGCAGCAGCACGACAGGTTGCAGGCAATTGGTTGGCGTTATGTGTTCGTGAGCGGACGGCACGTCCGTGAGACGTCTCCAGCGCACTGCAACGGATTTTCTTGTGCGAACACCTTAATCCGACCACTCCTCGCCACTTGGTGCCAAAAACAAATCAGCAAGTTTCTGTGCCGCACCCTGTATATACATACAACCCCACTCTTCAGCCATATTGCACATGTTCTAAAGTATGACAATTAGTTCAACGAAGCTTTTATTATCTGCTTGAATTGTTTGTGGCGGGCTGGAAATATTGCGTGGTATTAGAGGATTAAGGAATTTGTCAATATTCTGCACATTGTTATAACATTATTGAAAATTGAAGCACTTTCAAGAGATACGTGTAACTGAAATTTCATGTACCGAAAACTGCTGATGGTTTTAATTTTAATCTGAGACTCGACTCTTTTTAAAACACCCCATTTTCCAAATGGCTGATTGAATTATAATGGTTTTTTTAAGTTCAGCGTAAACATCCTCAAAAATACTGTGGACGTCTATCGACGTCACATAGAAGTGCTAAGTTGATGCATGAATTCCTTCTTTCACCAAATATTGCATACCAAATATTTAATTTTAAGTTTATTTTTCATTCAAATATCTGGCACTGAGGAGTAACCCTATCCGTGATCGAAACGTTTGCCAATTCAATTTTTTTATAAAATGCATGTTTGTAATTATATATGTAACTTATCATAAGACACTAATGCCAATACAAAAATCTTCCTAGAAAATTTTAATAATTGGGTCTATTAAATTGACATCTTTCAAAAAAGCAGTAAAGATGTCACTGAACAAATTTCAGAAGAAACCACAAGTTTCTAGCATTACTATAGGAGAAGTTAGTTTAATATAAGAACACATTGTTAGAACAAATACTTTGTTAACTTCTATTAATATTTTGCTTCTCCCTAATTAAAAAGTTGTGCCAAAATTTTAAATTTTAAGAAGAAACTCTTATTCAAACGTGGACAGAATGTAGCAAATTTCTGAGGAAGCTACAATTTTCCTAGCATTATTTTAAGAGAATATGGCTTATTATGAAGAGAAATATTGAAGGTCAATTTGATACACCTAATATTGACGATTCTGAATAAAATTTACAAAAAACGTTTTTCTTCCTCATGGAAAATATGTGTTTAAATTCATGGGGCTTACGGGACCTCTGAATATCTTTTTAAAAAAAAAACACGCATTTCCTTTTTTGTTAAAGATGGAAGTTTTTTTATTCTCTGCAATTTATTTTTCATATTATTTCTATTAATTGAAGGAAAATGAAAAAGCAAATATTTGTCCCTGTTTATAGACGTCCACAGTATTTTTGATAATGTTCACGATTTAATATTATAATTGGTTCCTAAGAAATGACATTAAATTAATTTTGTCTTCAATCTGCTGAGCCCCTTATTATGAACTGCTTGTTTTTGAGCTTCATTAAAAACGTCTATAAACTGTACGCTAAACCTAAAAAAAGTCATTAAAATTCAATCAGCGGTTTGGGAGATAGGGTGTTTTAAAAAGAGTCGAGTCTCAGATTAAAATTAAAATCAACAGCAATTTCCGGTACATGAGATTTCAGTTACACGTATCTCTTGAAAGTCCTTCAATTTTCAATAATGTTATAAGAATGTAAAGAATGTTGACAAATGCCTTAATCCTTTAAGACCACGCAATATTACCAGCCCACTACAAACAATTCAAGCAAATAATAAAAGCTTTGTTGAACCACTTGCCATACTTCAGAATATGTGCAATATGGCTAAAGAGTGGCGTTGTATGTATATACAGGGTGCCCCAGACTCAAGTTTCCGGACTTATATGGCCGTATACAAATTAAGAAAATAAATCTAAAACTCCTTTTCCAAAAATCAGTTGAAGTTTTAGTTTTTGAGTTATAAAACATTTAAACTGGTTCGATCAGGGCTACAACCATACTGCAACCATATGGGTCTCTTAGTGTACAGAAGATAGAAGAATAAGCATTAAAACATGAAGTTATATACAAATATTTTCCATTTGGGAACGAATTTGACAAGAAGCCGATTAGATTTCTCTCCGAACCAACGTTTTTTCTATTAAAAGACTAAACATTATGTTGCCTAAAACTCGCAGAAGATTGCAAGCATCATGGGGAAAAAGCCGCGAGCCCCAAAAAGTGAATATAAGTAGAACAATTATGAGCATAGTTTGCCAAATTACACTTACCAACAAAATCCAAATAGTTCGCAAATGTAAGAATTAGAAAGCAGCTGGTGATCTTCATTTTTTGTTTTATCATGAGACAGATTTCATGAATGACAACGTAGCACTTTCTGCTAGGTGTTGAAAACTGCCACTGTCACGTTGTAAATAGGAACTGTGTGTTTTGTAAGTATCGCTTCTAGAAACTGTTTAATGCGTAAACACCTAGCTATGAAAAAATCACGTGATAATCAAGAACTGAGGCTGAGGAAAAATATAATTTATTTTCCTGCCACTGAATATTTCTGTGATAATTGGCACATCGTATTTGTTTAAAGTATGAATGCGTATACTTTCAGCGGTAGAGATTACCAAGTTTAGCGCTTTTTTTAAAAAGCCAATTTTGGCAACAACAAAAAATTCCGTAGAATTACTCTGGATCACGTAAAATGTTGGATTACTCGGCCTAAACTATAGACTCGCAAATTTTCAACAAAAAGGACTGCTTTTCACAAGATTCTTAAATTTCCAACAAAACAGATGAATTTTTAACATATCAGTTAAAGATTCAACCAAAAAGATTAATTTTCCACTGAAAAATCCTACAAGATTTTTTTGACATTGTGAACATTTTTCAAATCTCTTGAAATTCTTTGAAATCTTTAAGGTAATTGAAAGTTCTTTAGAATTCCTTAAATCTTGTGAAATTCTAGAAAACCTCTTGAAATATTTGGAAGTGTTACAAAATTATTTGACCTTCCTTGCAATTTTTCACATCTCTTGATCGGTATCTATTGAAATGGCTTAGCATCTTTAAAATCTTGTAAGTCCTTTGAAATAATTGGAAAGCCTATCAGATTCCTTAAATCTTGTAGAATTTTTTCAAAACCTTGAATTCTTGAAGTATAAGTACAGGTTATTATGTGTTTATTTTCAAGGATTTCACAATTACCAGGAAAATTCAAATTTCAATAAAACGGAATTCTGTAATATTTGAACACTTGTCAAAAAATTTTCTCGCAAGAAGTCAGCAATTTCACAGTACCATATAAACTCCCATCTAATACAACGCTGCTGATGGCTGATGACCTCAGCGTAAATCATCAACCAATTATGACTCTCTCGGTTCCAATTTCATCCCCCCTCAATTAACTGAAGTTTGGTGGGACTGACGTTATGATTAGACTCTCCACTCTGCAACAACTAACAAACTTAATTTAGGACATGATTTCAACTTGCAAAATAAATTTCTCGCATGAAGGTGGTAGTTGGACGTACAATTCAAACAATGATTAATACAAACAATAAAATAGCCTCGGAATAGCATGCACACGGTAAACGTAATGGTCAAGTTTCAGGCATTAAATAGTGACTGGGTGTTTGGAATGCTAGTGGGGTGAATGATCTTATGGTAAGAGAATTACGAGAATCTATGCAAGTAAGAAAGCTAGATATTTTCTGCGTACCTGCGACAAAGAAAGAAGGATGCGAAAGTAGAAAAATAGAAAATGGAGTGTTGAAGGGCGGCTTTTAAATATGGTCAGGAGTAGGTAGTGAATCACATGGTTAGGCAGGGGGTCGGTTTGATTATGAATAAAAAAGCAAGACAACATCTCAAAGATCATGATTTTGTATCTCGCAGATTGTTGTGCGCTAGAATGAAGGTAGGAATCAGAAGATTATTTATCATAGCGGGCTATGCTTTAGTTGATGGTGATCCGAGAGAAGCCAAAGATGCCTTCTAGAACACTTTAAATGATACAATAAGTACTTGCGATCATGGTGAAAGAATTATTCCGCTAAGAGATATGAATGGCTGGGTCGGCGGCCAACGTCAAAAGTCAGGAAACAGAAGGGTGCTGGTAATTTTTGAGATCTAGAAGAAAATGATAACGGGAAAAGATTAATTAGCTTAGGTTCAGTTGTTGTTGTTGTTCAGTTATCGTTGCGGATGAACGACTAGGAGAGTTAGTCAAAGATACAAGTGTCAAGAGAGGTTCTGAATGCAATACTGATCATTACCTGTTGGTCTCCAAAATAAGCTTAGGGCAGGGGTGGAGACGAAAGAGAACCAAAAAAACAAAACAAGCGCAAATCAAGATTGAAAATTTACAGAAACTGGAAGTGCGAATGGATTTTTGGGATAAGACAAACGGGCAAAAAAGTGGAGTACAGTTTTTCCAAAATAAATCAAGTCAGGTTTAGTTTACATTGACTATGCCAGAGGATGAAATAGAGTCTATAAAATTCTACGTGGATCTAAAAAAAAAGTATTTTAGACCTATTATTTTGGGAATTGCAGGGTTTCAAAAATTTCATTTTTTTTTTAATTTTTGACTAAAAACGCGAAATTGGTGTTTTTTCGAAATACGTCGTTTCCCGTGCATCCAACGACAAAGTTTATATAAAGCAAATGAAAGTGGAGTCAATTTGGCATAATTTGAAGAAAAAAAACTGTCCTAGCCCTAATAGGTCCCGAGATATGACCTTGGAAAGTGCACTATTCCTGCATAGAGGCACCTGAGCGTACCGTAAAGTAGAACTACGATCATATTTCGAAGTTTTTGTGATTATAATTGATTGAAAATCTGTGATGTTTTTTGATCAAAAAACAAATATTTTGTATTAAGAATTGTTTAGAACAAAATCTTGCCATAGCCACTTCTGGGTACTTTTTGAGTACCTTTCTAACAAAAAAGTAATTATATTTGATTAAAAATGTGATATATATTTTTTATCAATAAACGGATAGTATGAAAAGTACTTAAAAAGGCAAAAATGTAATCAAAAGTGGCGATAGAAAGCTTTTGTTATAAACAATTATTTATGTATCAAACGCAGAATACCTTTTATACATGACAAATTAAATGTATATACTTACTTGGGACAAAAACTTAGAAATATAAGCGTAGTTCCACTTTACGGTACGCTCAGGTGCCTCTATGCAGGAAGAGTGCACTTTCCAAGGTCATATCTCGTGACCTATTAGGGCTAGGACAGGTTTTAATATATAGAATTCCTGAAAAGACAAAAAGAATTCAAACGATTAAATTTGGACAAACACTACAAAATGCTCCTATTGCAATTCCTAAAAAAAACAGGTTTTTTTCAAATTACGCCAAATTGACTCCACTTTCATTTGTTTTATACAAACTTTGTCGTAGGAAGCACGGGAACCGAGGTATTTTGTAAAAACACAACTTTCGCGTTTTTAGTCAAAAATTTAAAAAAAAAATGAAATTTTTGAAACCTTGCAATTCCCAAAAAAATAGGTCAAAAAGACTTTTTTTTCAGATCTACGCAGAATTGTATAGACTCTATTTCATCCTCTGGCAGAGTCAATGTAAACTAAACATGAATTGATTTATTTTGGAAAAACTGTACTCCACTTTTTTTGCCCGTAAAAACAGGCAAAAATGGCCAACTTTGAGGGGTCATAACTTGTGACCTATTATAGGTAGGACATTGTTCTTTTTTTGAAATCACAGCAAATTCAGTCTACTTTCACTCACCTGTGGAACACTTTTCCGTGTAGGAATTAGGTGCAAAGGTACACAGTTTTTGTTGAAAACTAGTGATTTTTTGTCGAAAATCCAAAAAAGTGGGGCTTTTTCAATATATCCTAACTTGAAACCTATAGAACATGGCGGATTATTTTTTTCAACAAATTGTCTTATAATTTGGCCTCTTTCTTCTTTCTGTTGGACATTTTGCTCTAAAATGAAATGGGAATTATCAGTCCACGCAAAACTAAATTTTGGAACTGTTTTCGAAAAAAAAACCGGGTTTGCAACTGATATGTTCTAGAGTTTTTGATATGTTGAAAGGGACCCTTCAGCGAAACTTTCTCATTAACCCTTGTTATACACACTATAGTTTTATAACGAGGTATACACACTGGGTTAGGTTCACCGGGCAAACTTTAACAGCTCATATCTTCGTTTCTAATTGAACAATTTTTCCTCTTTTTTTTTTTTTTGCTTTTTATAGAGAAAATCCTCAAGAATTGAACACTACGGGTTTGAAAGTGATAAATACGAAAAAACATATAAATATTTTTACTTAAACAAAAACCCACATTTCTTCTTGTTTCGAAATAACAGATGATGCAAAATCCCGCCGGGTTAGCGTAACCCAGTGTGTATACCAAGGGTTAAAAACATTTCGTCTATGAGTTATTGCGGAATTTCACTCATTTTTCCGACGTAATGCCTGGACTGATTGACTGGATTTTAAAGAGGTAAAAATACTTAAAATGAATCAAAAGCGCATGTAAAGCTGTATTTAATGTTCTGGTTATTTGGTAAGAAATTAAAACTATTCTGATCATTTTTAGTAGAAGGTCGTGGAAAGAACCAGTGTACATATGAAATGGTCGCGGAATGTTTCGCTTCACATACTCAATTCTTGTGGAAACGACCACTGCACATAGTGGAATTCATATTTATTAGTTATTACAGAAATTCTTAACGTGTTACTATCTTGAATATTAAACAGATCATTCATATTGTACCACTGATGTCCTGCCTTACTTCCCTTAAAAGCGTTTAATTACCATAAAATTTGTTGAATCTTGAACCATTTTTATCTATTATATAATCGAGACCTTAATATATGTAAAAGGATTATCTTATTTCCTAGGAATGTTTCCTCCTGCCAGATGTTGGATATCTCAAAACATTTCAAGAATTAGAACCATAATGATTAGATCAGATTGGATGAGATTATAAAGATATGGAATCAGAAGTAGAAATAGAATGCATGCAAAATTCCGCCGATTTTTAGCAAAATATCATGATTATTCTTTAAATTTTCTCTGTCTCTAATTAGTGAAACCTCTTTGGTAAAACATATTTTTCAGAACGCAATCATAAAAATGGCGTCTTGTCTGGTTGGTCATGCTTTCTTTATTCGAAATCTAATATGGGCTGAAATAATGACCTTATTCCGAGAAATTTCTCAAATCATCCATCGGTTATAAAAGATATTACATGCGCCGAATGGGGGAGAGACTTTTTCGACTTGTGTACGTTTTCAGTGCTCGCCTACGACTTGTACTGAAAAGATATACTCCTCGGAGAAGTCCCTCTTCTCCCCCCGGGTGCATAATATACTATTTTATAATATAGGAAAAACTTCCTAGAATATTTAAATCCAGTGGAGGGTTTATATATTTGCCGCCCTAGTCTAATAGAAATTTGCCGCCCTTAGGCTAACATAAATTAGCTATTTGATTTTGAATCCACAGTAAGACATCTCATATCGCACGAAAATTCTGCCGCACCCCGAATGTTTCCACCCTGGGCTGCAGCCTATGTAGCCAGTATGGGAAATCCGCAACTGTTTGAATCAAAATGCTTTAAGATATCCTACGTCTAATAGGGGTAGAATTCCTAGGAATTAGGACAATTCATTTATTTATATATATATATATATATATATATATATATGGGGCATTCTCCGTGAACCAGACACCCCGCCCGTCCCAGAGTAATTTTCATCCGATTGAGGTCTTTGAGGTCTCAAATAAAAGGTAAAGTTGTATACTTTCGAAAACCACTTGGCACTTTTTGATTCGGAAAAAATTGAATCCAATATGGCGGCCAGAACTAAAAAAAACGCACGAACATGGATGTTTTCCAGCCTCGTACCAGAGTAATTTTCATCCGATTGAGGTCTTTGAGATCTCAAATGAAAGCTAAGGTTGTATACTTTCAAAAGCCACTTGGCACTTTTTGATTTGAATAAAATAACTCCAATATGGCAGCCGGAACTCGGAAAAACGCACGAACGTGGACGTTTTTCAGCCTCGTCCCACAGTAATTTTCGTCTGATTGAGGTCTTTGAAATCTCAAATGAAAGCTGAGGTTGTCTACTTTCAAAAGCCACATGGCACTTTTTCGACCATGAAAAAATGAAGGTGAACAAAAGATGATTCAGAATAGAAACTTTTGGAAGAATATTTATAATTCATTCAAAATATTCCACTTGGCTCGGAATTACTTTGAACACTTACTTTAAAGGTTTGTCTCTCTTTCATCATTACCCAGAGCTCACGACGTGGACGTAGAGAGATGATGGAGCTCCATATGTTTATTTTTTTCTTTTTTTTTCTTTTCTTGTTTTTTTTTTTAATTTTTTATGTTTTGTATTTTGTGTGATCTTTTTCAATCACCCATTTGATTTGCATCTTCTTTTCACAATCTCTTTCCATTGTAAATAATGAGATATGTCAATCACTCAATTATGCTAAGTAGCTCAATCTTTAACAAGGTTGACCTTGACTCCTTGAACAGCATTGGAATATTTTTTGATGATTAATTCTGATTTTTGTTGCACTATGAAGCCATGGTTTTTGAGAATCTGTGGAACCGGTAACGCTAATTCAAATCTTTTATTGAGATTCCGAGTCATAGCATTGTGTTCTGCTTGAGTGTACCGGAAGATTTTTATCGTTTTGAAGTGTTCTTTGGCCCACGTATATAGTCTCTCGAAGGTCAAAAGTGGCACTTTCAATCCATGTGTGAGACTTGTTCTGTCAGCTTCTCTTTTGAAGTTAGCTCCAATGCCATCGTAGTGGCTCTTCCCATGAGCTGTTGCACAATAATGCCATTCAGCATCGACACCAAAATCTTCCGTTTGATGTATCAAGTTTCAAATTTGATATTTGTTTTTAAAATGGTGTTTAGCACCATCGGTGTTATAAATAATTTTCCTTAAGCACCTAGCTTTTCCTTTGATTTCTTCTATCAATTTTCTTTGGATGGTGGCAACTGCACACGTATCGTGTTTCGTGCTGTCAGATAAGAAAACACAACTCTGGTGTTTAATCTCAGATCCATCCCTATAATAGTAAATCACGGGGAAGACGGTGCATTGATCATTGTTGAAATGGAAAGCCTGTGATGCGTTCTGAACCACATAAGAATAATTCTCTGAGAAATCGAACATTACTAAGACTTCCCCATTGGATAAATTTTTCTTCTTCTCAGCGATAAAGAGTGACTGCTGCTTTGCTATGAATGAGTGTGGTTTTAAAACCGTCAATTTCACACATAGATCTTCAATAAAATCAGAAGCATCAGAAGTGATAGTTTGTAATGTTGATCTGTCCGTTACTGTCCAGTTATTATACTGTACCTCTGAAATATTCTTCTTCTGTAATGTATCAACAAGTTTAGATGATAAATGATCAAGTCCTGGACATTTTTCCCATTCATTTAGATAGCTCTCAGGACTTTGACTTTTGCAAACCATCATACTCAAGCAACTTTTATAATCATGAACGGGTTCTTCCCAGTCCTTGGTGAGTTTTTCTATATTGACCGCATCTAACATTAGTTTACAATTCTCATGTATCGTACAAACGCAAACACTATGGGTGCCGCTTGTACCGGGTAAAATGCAATTTTTTGGACGAAGTTTAGCGAATTTGCTGAATCCAACCTTATCGTTTGGGTTAATTTCTTGATATGACGCATACAACTCTTTGAGTCCCAAAAACAACAGATGTCTTTGAACAAGAGTACGTTTGCCATTTAAAACAACAGACTGGACATCTTTCATTCCTGGCATCATGCGACTATTCTGGTCATCCTCGTAAAATTCGGTAACTTTTTTCACCAAATCCGGAGATAAGGTTCTACCACTCCTCGGAGCTATATCTGGAAAATTCCCTGAGACAGATTTGAGGTCTCTAGCGTTCTTTGCCAATCGCCTAGATGCCCCAAATTCATAAGCTACTTTATTTATACTCCACGAAGCGGGAGCTACTGTTAATATCTGCATTCTCATTGGATCACTGACTGCTAAACTATGAAATTTATCCTTGAACCCTTGCAATAACTCCTCTCATTCCATTTCACGAGTAGATATACTCTCACAATCAGTTTCGTTTCGTAAACTGATATACGAAACTTGAGAGTTCGCAGAGTTTTCAGGGTTATTCGCAGGGTTGCATACATTAACGCTATCAATACTTTCATTCCTGTCACACACCGAAATATCTGTATCAAGGGAGCGTTTGAGTTTCTTCCTACAATTTCCACATACTTTACAGTTCTCAAGTAAATCTGACCTTAAGTCCAAAATAGACTTGGTAATATTGCGCAAATCTTTTCCCACGTGACCGGCATTAGCGGAGTCTTTAAAAGGATCGATACACCTATCTGAGTGACGGGAAATTGGTAATTTTGACATGATG
This sequence comes from Andricus quercusramuli, assembly GCA_932178445.1. Taxonomy (NCBI): domain Eukaryota; kingdom Metazoa; phylum Arthropoda; class Insecta; order Hymenoptera; family Cynipidae; genus Andricus; species Andricus quercusramuli. The sequence goes on from CAKNXH010001193.1 coordinate 55,433, forward strand.
GTACTACAAGGATGTATGCAAAAACCCGATATACAATGTGAATGATTTTTAGAAAGTGGATGGTTGCGAGTCAGACCCACGCACCATATGGCTCATCCCGGTTTCGTACGGTATAACACAATGTTAAAATTTTCAAAAATTCAAGAATATGGTGAAATTTAGTAAAAACTCGATACAAGAGATTCTTGGGATTTGGAAAATCATCCCCCAGGAGCGGATATATACCCTCAAAACACCCAATTTTCGGAAACTCAACAATACGGTGAAATTTTATGTGTCGTCGCCAAAACAATTAAAGTGACCAAACAAATTAATGCGTACACGTACTATGGAAAAACATACGAAAATCGACAAACAATTTCCGGAAATTCAACAATACGGTGAAATTCTGTGAAAACTTGATATAGGGGGTATTCGGGATCGCTGATTACGAATCTGCAGTGAGATGTGAAAAATTCATCCCCCAGGGGTGTCATCAGCGACCCCGAAAATTCCCCGACCTGTGTTTTCATCGATTTTCGTGATCACCAAAAAATTGGGGCGTTTCGAGGCTTTTTGGGGAATGGAGAGGCCTTTGGGGCACGAATTTGCAAAATCTAATATCAGAATCGTCATCAGCGTTTTGAGTTCTGGCCGCCATATTGGATTTAATTTTTTCCGAATCAAAAAGTGCCAAGTGGTTTTCGACCAAGAGCGAAAGTCACCTTGGCCAAGAGCGTTAATCGGAAACTGTAATTCATGATTATTTACCTTCCTATATTTGTATGCTTTCATGTTAAATAACATCCATCTGTGAAATTGAGTTCAACAACAACACCATGGTAGTCAGAGAGCGGTCGTCGTATAAGAAGTCACCAGTACCTACTAACGCACCCTGGATAAACACTTAGCACTAACCATATTCCAAGCGTCCCACGTTCCCACGGTAACCGGCTACGATCCAAGCTGGCGGGCTATGAACGCTACATATAACTAGCAAAAAAGGCGTGACGTCACAAGAACATCAAGTTCAAGAAAGCCAAGGGTGGCTAGGTGCAGCAGAGGGTTCCTTGGAGTTAGTCAACGCACCCTGAGTCAGAGATCTGCCACCAATCATGCTTTTATTACTCTACGCCGCCATCTTCCTGATCACAATACAAGATGGCGGGCCCCGAAAATTCAGTAGTGATCTCGTTTCTGATCGCCATCTTTCACTATGCAGCGGTTTATTCCTTGACATCCGATGTGCAATCCACCATACACGATACAAGCTAACGACTGCATGACAAACAGGGCTGAGCCGCTATGTCAGAGGATTACCAAGGTTCTGGTACGCTGCAATGGTTACATAGGTGACGCCATCTTGAGGGAGTTTACGACTTCTGACCGGAAATTTGATAAGAGCAGTTTCAACGGTCATTGGCTGGGCTATCATCTGAACTTCAACTTCGAAATCCGACCGCGCTGCGAAAGACTACCGAGCAACACGCGCGTTGAAAACTGTAAATCCGGTAACTTATGCAGATTGTTAACCTAGGAATTAGTTAGGGTTATGTCTCCATGGGACCTTTCATCTAGCATAAAGGTATTCAAGTATCTATGAAAGGTTTCATGAGACAAAAAGTTCGAAATGCTACCCGATTCGGGTAGTGTTTCTAGGTGGATGAATACTACCAGTGTGGGTCCACCACACCCACGACGGGTCAACAACACGCAGTATTCCCCGAACGGTCACCCATCCAAGTACTAACCGCGCCCAACACTGCTTAACTTCAGCGATCTAACGGGAACTGGTGTTTTCAGCGTGGTATCGCCGTTGATCGTGTTAATCATAGACTGAATAATTTAAATAACTCATTTCCATGGATTCTAAAATGGATTTCAAAAAGGCACAATATGTGTCAAGGATTCAGGTACAGTCCATTTAATATCGGCAAATCATTTGGGCAATAGTTCGGCATAAGAGATTCAATCAACTTGAACTGTCGCCAAAGTGATTTGCCTCACTAAGTGCTCTCTGTGCGGGTCTAGTTTTAATCGGTGTAACTTCCTCTGGTAAAATGTCGGGTTTTCCTTATTCTTCTTCTTTTTATTTCGGTAGTTCTAGTAAATGTAGTTGGATAAAGTCTAAGGAAGGGTAGGCGATAAATTTGACTGTGGGTTACGGGAGATTACGTAGAATTTGAAGAGGGCGTCTGTAACCTCGAAATTTGACGCAATCCTAAATTCATATTAGCTTGAAAAGTTAACAAAATTCGCTCAGTAGGTTGTTGGGTTATGGAGTGAAAATTAAGAATAAAAACTTTGCATGTGGTCCACATAATTTTGAAATTGTAATGAAAGATATTCGGGGGTGGATCACATGCTTGTAAAATGGCAAGATTGTGACCATTAGATCGTTCTTAACCTTGGGAAATAACGCTCCGCAAACGGGCAGGGAGAAGTTTACTAACTTTGCCATAATCAGCCCGCGAATTCCATGTTCGTAGACTTCATCCTACTGTTAAAAAAAAAAAAACTTTATTGAATAAAATCTAAAATTTTTATTATCAAATGGTGGTCTCCAAGTTATTTTGTGGTTGGGCGGACCTCCCCCTTGAGATTGTTCCCTTTTTTTGTTTGCAATAACCGTCTCATCGATTGAGATTATACTTGCGTAACCGTAGATGTAATAAAATTTTGTCACTAGTGACGACTGTCGTAATGATCCTTCCCCTTCGCGAGTGGCTGGCGCCCTAGTACGTTGAACCAATAAACCAGAGATATCGTTACATTGGGAGATTGAAAAGAATTTTTTTTGCCATAATCAGAATATGATTCCGAAGCCGAATCATACTCTGATAATCTATTGAAGTCAGATGTAAGGAAAAGTGAACGAAGATATGATGGTCTACGTCTAGTGATACTTTGAAAACTTGAAGCTTATCGATTTGATTTTCAACATTTCTTTTTTCTTCCAAAATTAGTTCTTTTGATTCTTTTGAAAATTGTAGTTTAAGAGGACGACAGAACCTTGGCGACTGAGGCGACATGTTATTCCAGAGAATGACATTATTCGAAGTTGATAATCGCAGTGGAATATGGGTGGTAGAGAATAAATTTTCGTCTTCCAGTTCTACATCTTCAGAAACAGAATGATAGATTTGCTTATATCCAGAATGACCGGAGCTTCCGTCAAAGCCCCACGAACATATAAAAACCACTTCCACTTCTTTTCTATCGATCTCTTCGAAATGAGAAGATATTACTTCTGCTTGAACTTCAATTATTCTCTTTACTGTATGATTCAACAGCGACTGAAGACTCACCTCTGCTGCGGTTTCATTTATTGAAATTGAATATTTTGGTGGCCTGCATTCGGATTTGATTTTCCTGACATAATTATATAGTGACCAAATGTATGCTCCAGATATCTTCGACTGTAAGCGCATATCCTTGTAGACACTCTTGGACATGGAACTGTCTAGTAAGAATGCTAAAGCATCTTCAGCAGTCTTTTTTTGTATTTGCGGTGTCTCCAACAACTTTCGAATTTTCCGTGGCTGTTCCAGACTTTCAATGACCTTTCCAAGAACTGCACTTAGATCAGTTTCTTTAGAGCGCCTTGCGGCATAACGACAAGCCATAATCATTTTCTGTGTATCATGCTGAAACTCAGCACTGATTTTTGCAATTTCTAGTATTTTCGAACGATCGCGCTTATCATGAAATTTAACACTTGGACGACCAGGATGTGAAGCATTAACGACGTTTCCTTTTACTAATAATTTATTCAAGTCGACCTTAAATTCTGGATTCAGCCACTCTACATTTTTTAATTCAAACCTTTCTTTCATTCTTTTTGCAGCATTGAATATTCCATTGTATTTGCAATGAAAAGTTCTTAAAGAAATTTTAAGGCGACTCAGTTCTTTTTGGCAGACACTGTTCACATCAATACCTAATTTTGTTAAAATGTACTGAACGGTTATGTCAATATATCCTGACTTTAAAATCTGTTGTACAATTTCTCTCTTTGTGAACTCAATCATGATCGCAGTATTTAGAAATTGAATTATTTTTACCACTATATATACGAACCTGCTTCGTGAAACTTTTATCAGACAAAATCCGGAAATAATTATGTTAAAAGGACTTTGGACTTGCTTAGACTTTTCCATGCTTGGAAATGTCAATCATCGAATGACATATTACAGGACTGATATCCTGCAGGCGGAGCGAATTGACCTTTTTTTTATTGGCTAATCTGTAGGAAAATTCCACAACGTAAGTGTTGGAATCTCCCACAATCCTCGCTCTGAAGAACATGCACCATGGGGGCCGTGTGAGACGGACATCTTCCGTGTTCATCTATTCTACAGTTTTCTATCGTTCTACTCGCTCATTGTGATTCAAGTGTAACAAGTGCTCTTTAATTTTTGCTATTTATGTGTGAAAAACCACCTTCTTGGTTTCAATGGTTCTCGACACCACGACAGTGAGATAGAATAAAGAAGAATTTAAGCTACAATCTCAAAGGAGTTTTGGTCTTTTACGAGAGAAAACCCCATCCCCATCAAGCGATTAACATTTTGGTCCTTCGAGCCGCATATAGCTGAGTGGTGAGAGAGAGGTTGCTTTGACACAGTGAATCGCCTTTCGAGAATAATTGCACAAACACAGCTCTAAAGTTCCTTCAATGCGCACTCCAAAAAGGTTCGTGCTCGTGATTTCTATGTGACTTGCCTCAAAATATAAAATCAAGCAAGATGATCTGATTGCCTTTTCCTTCTGGTCGAAATCAATGCGCAATTTTTATGGAAAAGGGGAAGGAATGTTACTGTCACACATCTTCTCATTTACACATGGTTAATTGTGCCTTGTCAACGAGAAATTTGGTAGCTATGTTTCTTTGTGAAAGGGATCAAATGGGACAATACTCATGAACAAAACTCCGCTCAATGGGAGCGTCGAGATGCTTATGTGACACATTAATTTCAGGTCAGAGACTATGGACGAGCTGATCGTCATTCAACAGGCCCTCGTGAAGGTGATTCGGAATTTCACGTCAACTGTGATCACTTCTCCCGACGATCGATGGACGATTGGTCTGGTACAGGCAAGGCTGGAGTAGTTACGCTCTTATTGGGCGGACTTTCAGAGCAATCATCTGACGATTCTTCAAAGCGATATTGGTGACGACAACGGATACCCTGGCGACGCAGTCTACACGGAGATCAAGCAAGCATACATTGAGTCTCAGTCCAAGTTGTATGACATCCGTCAGAGGCTGACTCCCACCACTTCTGGGATGCAAACTGCTGCTGGGAACGAGAGTTTGCCTCTGCAACGAACAGGTTCGACGAGTGTACGCCTGCCTCGAATGGAAGTTCCAACATTCTCCAGCCAAAGAGAAGAGTGGGAGGTTTTTCGAGACGCTTTCCAGGAGCTCATTCACAAAGACGAGCAACTTGGCGATATTCAGAAGCTCTTTTATTTAAAGTCATATGTACAAGGGGAAGCGAAGCTGGCAGTCGACTCATTTCCTGTCACGGGAGCCAACTACACTGCTGTATGGGATATGCTAATTGCACGCTATGAACATCCAAGATTGCTTGCCCAAGGCCACATCAATGCGCTGCGCAATCTTCGACCTTTGAGAGACGAGAACGCCAAGGAACTGCAGCACCTCTGCGACACTCTGGAACGGCACCGAAAGCAACTCAAAGCTTTGGATCGTCCCGTAGAGTACTGGGACGATTGGTTCATCTCCGTGGCTACTAGTTGTATGGATCCATTAACTCGACGAGCATGGGAGGAAGAATTGGAGAAACACGAAATTGATCCGGTAATGAGACCTCCAAAAATGCCTATCTTCGACACACTGTTCGAGTTCTTGAGTCGCCGATGCCGTACAATTAGCTTACTGGAGAGCAACAGAAGCAACCGCGCAGCTGTCAATCGATCATTTCTGCCACCTGGTCCATCCCAACCGACACCTTGAGGGTATCGCACACTTGCTACTCAAGGCAACGAGAACTGTGGCTGCTGTGGAGGAACTCACTACACCGGTCACTGCGAAAGATTTATTGCCTTGGATGCTCAAAAACGTCGAGACATCGTCCGCCAGTCGCGACTGTCCTTCAATTGTAAACGTTCTGGCCACGCTGCTCGGACTTGTCCGTCTCGCTCAAGCTGTTCAATTTGCGGATCTCTACACCACTCGCTTTTACATGAGGATGCACGCAAACGTGAGGGCGCACAACTTCCTGATACCATTCCATCCAAACGTATCAACAGTGCTGCTGGCCGCCAAAACGAAATTGAACTCCATCAAGAGCCTTCAGCCTTCCACCAGAGCGGAGCCCAGGATGGCGATTCCACGGCTCGAGTTGCGAGCCGCCTTACTTTCTAGTAAACTGCTTCGCACTATTGCCGATGATCTATGCGTTCCGCCAGAGAAATATTATGCTTGGTGTGACGCTCAGATCGTGCTTCATTGGCTCCACTCCAGTATACCAGTGGGCAATTCATTGATCGATAATCACATCAGCCATATTCAGGAAATCGTGCCATCGATCAGCTGGAGACACGTGCCGTCTCAGCTGAACCCAGCGGACGTGGCATCTCAAGGAGCTGAGTTGACCACACTCATTCATGACAAGTCATAGTTAGAAGGACCTGGTTGGCTGCGCGAGTCACCTTCCAATTGGCCATGTAGTTCCATTAATTTTGCCTGGGTCAACGTCAGGCAAATCGCAGCCGATGCGAATGCTCCACCTACCTCTGCTGATGAGATTCTGGCCAAGTTTCCAGATTTAAATGTACTGCTGCGGTCCTTGGTTTTCAACAACGCCTTTCACGCATGCGTGATTCTAAGTCAACGTCATCACTTTGCACCGGAGCTAGCGAAACTTCAAAAGAAAGAAGGTCACCTCTCGCGCCGAAGCGCCCTCAAAGGCCTCCACGTGTTCGCCGATCCGATGGGTATCATGCGAGTGGGAGGTCGTCTCCAGCATTCGTCGCTCTCATACAACGCACTTCATCCGCCGATCTTATCCAGTGCAGACCCCCTGGCTAAGTTGGTGATCACTTGGGCCCACCACCGAGCACTTCATGGTGGATTTCGCTCGACATACGTTCACGTCGTTCGCCGCGCATGGATTGTTGGTGGAAAACGTCAAATTCGAGCGCACATTCATCGGTGCGTTGTATGCACCCGAACTCAACCCAGACCCATGTAATAGGCAATGGCACCTTTGCCGCCAGAAAGAGTGAATTCAGTTCGAGCCTTTACGCGGACCGGCCTTGATTATGCTGGGCCCTTCCATCTGCATGCCACCAAGGGACGTGGATCACGTACTACCAAGGGCTACGTGGCGGTTTTCGTGTGCCTCGCTTCCAAGGGAGTGCATCTTGAGGCTGTCGGTGATCTCACCACCGAGAGTTTGCGGGGTGCATTACTCCGATGTTGTGGCCGACGTGGAAAACCGGCTGAGTTATGGAGTGATAATTCAAGTCACTTTCATCGCGCTGATTTATAGATGAAACAAGCACTTGGTGGGATTGACTGGGATCGCGTCGCTAATTCAATGACAACCAAAGGCATCCCCTGGCGGTTCATCCCGCCAGCTGCTCCCCACTTTGGAGGAATTTGGGAAGCTGGGGTTAAATCCTTTAAAACTCATCTAAAACGCATAGCCGAGCCCAAGAACCTGACCTACGAAGAATTCTCCACCTTGCTTTTGAACATCGAAACAGGGTTGAACTGTCGACCCCTCTCGCCTCTCTCCAATGATATCGAGGATCTAGACGCCCTTACTCCTGGGCATCTGTTGATTGGAGGACCTCTAGGAACCATTCCGGAAATTCACATCGAGGCGACAAATCTTGATCGACTGACCCACTGGAAACTTGTCAAGGGAATGCGAGATCAGTTCTGGAAGCGCTGGAGCAGCGAGTATCTGAATACTCTCCAGCAACGACTCAAGTGGACCCGTCAGCGCCCCAATTTAAAGATCGGAGATCTCGTTGTCGTATTGAATTCGTCCCTGATCAGATCTGACGGAAGATGGCATCTCGGTCGCGTTACTCATACTCATGAGGGATTTGATGGACTTGTGCGCGCCGCCACGATCAAGACTTGCACTGGAGAGTATGTTCGGCTCATCGTGAAGCTTGCTCTTTTGCCAATCGTCCAGGCAACGGCAGAGGAAGACTCGTCGTGATTCGTCGTAGAAGAGATCATATTTGGCGGGCGGTGTTCAGTGACGTTTCGTTCAAGGAACGAGGCGGGCGGGTTGTTCGAATCTCCCGCAATCCTCGCTCTGAAGAACATGCACCATGGGGCATGCGCCGAGCAGTAGTGCGCCTCGCCACTGCTGGTGCTGCCCTCCTGCTTGTCTCGGCTGGATTTTGGGCTTTCAGTCAGTCACGACTTCGCCGCCGTGTGAGACGAACATCTTCCGTGTTCATCTATTCTACAGTTTTCTATCGTTCTACTCGCTCGTTGTGATTCAAGTGTAACAAGTGCTCTTTAATTTTTGCTATTTATGTGTGAAAAACCACCTTCTTGGTTTCAATGGTTCTCGACACCACGACAGTGAGATAGAATAAAGAAGAATTTAAGCTACAATCTCAAAGGAGTTTTGGTCTTTTACGAGAGAAAACCCCATCCCCATCAAGCGATTAACAGTAAGCAATGTGATTGGTTCTTGGTCGAAGAGAGGGAATAAGTTTCCTCATATTTATAGGTTATAATGAAATCAAAACTAAACTATTAAATAAATCTTGTGATTCAATAAGCATAAACAATGGTGTTTTTATTCAAACTTAACATATTTTTGCGGCAGTGGTTTCTACCACTCGACGGCAGCATTCCGAACTATCTTTCAACGACTCAAGAAATGTCTGCAACGGAATGAAATTCAGCTGCAGATCCTGGCCCTCGTGAAAAGGAATACCACTTTAAGACCAGTTCCAAACAAAGTTTGGTCTTTTTCTGGTCTATACCCTTGAACCTATACCTGCATCATTTTTAGGTAGAGATAGAGAATAACGTCAAACGTCGCCGACCACTTCGATCATCTGACCGATTTCCGGTCACCTGACTGTCTGACCGGACATTTTGGAAAAAGTGGAAATCATCTTATAAATAGTTATTGGAATATTTCTCACTAAATAATGTAAGATGAAAACAAAAATGGAACCTTTTTTTATGTAATCTCAGGCTGCTAATCTCGTCAGACGACGAAATAAACAGCCATTTTTTTTAATGTATGAAAGGGATGAAAGGTGTGATAACGCCAGTCCCTAATAGCGCGGAACGTTCCGCGGACACCTTCGGAACGTTCCACTGGAATTTTCTTGGAACGTGCAAAATGTCCGCCCCTTGGGAACGTTCCAGGAAAGTTCCACTGGGCCCTGAGGGGAACCTTCCATTATTGTTATTTTTAGCTACAATTATCCCGTAAACCGTAAGAGATAGGTAAGCGTAGATTTCATTTTTGAGTTTTGAGTATCGCATATACTACACTATAATATGATATCCGTATCATAAAATAACGTCGATTTTGAATTACCACTTACGGCTTACGTGATAATTATTGATAATAATAAGAACAACGTTAGTTTGTGTTTGGAACGTTCCAGTGGAATATTCCTGGAACTTTCCCAAAGCGGCGGACATATTACACGTCCCGGGAACGTTCCGTGCTATTAGGCGTCCCTGGCGGACCGAATGAACGGAATGGATACGCTATAGCATATCCTTATAGTATCCACATCGTATCCTTTCTGTATCATGCAAGAAAAACTCATTAAAAAGCAAGATGAACATTTAAGTTGTTAAAATTCGGATTCTACGTGAAATTTTGCGTAAGAAGGTCACGGAGTAATTGCAATATTTTTTCTTATAACATTAAAAACTTATAAAAAATATAATACCTATCGACAACGTGGGCTGAAGGCGACTTCAAGCGCATCCATAATCGCGTAAGTACATAGCAGTACTGAAGGACGATGCGTTTGTAGTCGCCTTCAGCCCATAATAATAACAGGTATAATATATTTTTAAAGTTTTGAACGTTGCAAGAAAAATTATTGCAATTACTGCTTGACCTTTTAACGGGAAATTGCACCTAAAATCCAAAATTCAACAAGTTAAACGTTCACCTTCCTTTTTTAATGAGTTTTTCTTGCATGATATGCAGAGGATACGATGTGGATACAATAAGGATACGCTGTAGCGTATCCGTTCCGTTCAGTCGGTCCGCTAGGGGTGCTATTTCAAAAAAATGTTTCACTCAATTTTTCTAGAATATTTGGTTAAATTAATATTTAATTTCTGCACAATTTATGATGTGTCTTTGGAAAAATGCACTTACTGCTTTCCACACCATTCGAAAAATATTTAATAATTATTTTTAGTGATTTATAACCTGTGACAATTTATTTTGTGTGGCGAATGTAGCGCTTCAGCTATTTATACTATTTACCCACAACTTTGTTCCAATGAAATACACTCCAGTTTGGGGGCCAGTCGTTTTTCTTTTGCAGACGGTTCGTAACCGTATTCATTCCTACTTTGTCTAGTCCGCTCCCTACAAATAACGCATTTGTTAATCAAGTTTATTCATAAAAAATAAGCACATGTCCTCTTGTCAAAAATTGCACAACTACGTTAACAATGGGTCAAAAGTGGATTTTTTTTAGTTTATAAATACATGAGATAATAGAAATTTGTTAAAAAAATGGTTCTCAATAATAATAACTGTCGATTGTTATCGAAATATTCCTACAGGTTCATAAATCAGTTAATAAAATTTAATTACGTTGAAAGAACTAAGTTAATACGTCGGAAAATAGCCCACCAATGCATTCGTTGATTAAGATTATTTAAAAAAGCATCAATTGTTATTAACTGACTGAATATCATAACTAAGTGTCATTGCCAAGTAATTTTTGGTTGATTACTGCACATGTGGGTATTTATATTTGATAAGCATTACTGTAATTCTCAGTGTGCTACTTTCTAGACTACAGTACTTAATGTATATTTTATTAAATGTAAGTATAATATAAATAAATATAAAAATGTATATAATATAAATAAATATAAAAATGTATATAATATAAATATTTAATCAAATATATTTAATGCTCTAGCTAGCAATACAATAAGAATGTCTGTAATGCCTATTAAATATATATTTCCTATTATATACATTTCACACAATCAGCAGTAGCTGAGCATCATATCGAAACAGGACATAGTATTTTATTTGACAAAACAACCGTCATCGCAAAAACGTACAATAAATTTTCAATACAACATAGAGAAAAAATCGAAATTTTGAAACACCCTAATAACATCGATAGGGACAATGGATATAATACCAATCCGATTTGGCTTTCCGAGGATAATTCCAGATTCCACCATAAGATATTATATATTTGTATCTATAAACATACGAATGTACTCATAATCCTAATAATTTAAACAATAATAATTTCAAAGTAAAATCCAAATATACGGAATATAAGTACATAAGTGTGCTTAGACTAAAGCAATAATTTTATTGATATATTTCACACTATTAATATACAACTCAAAAAGTAAGTGAACGAAATTATTTATAGCCGGAAAATGCAGTACTCAAGAGCGTCTCGCTAGATATATGGAAATACAGATAAATAGCATCTAGAATCCCTATTCATGAAAGGTCAAGGGTGGAGATGCGCCACCACTGACCATCGCGGTGGACGGAAATTATTAGGTCACTCGTGTGAGCCACTCGAAGCTCAATATCGTAAGTCGCGTGTATCAAACGACATCTCACTGATTTATAGAAGAGCGTGCCATGGCTCACTTTTGTCATCGCGCGTGCCGTCGCTCACTTTTGGCGAGGTATGCGACATTTGCCATGTACTTAGCGTATATAAACCCCAGAGCCACCCCTGTTAATCGTCTTACATTGCGTTCTCTCTCCGTGAACCAAGCAACGAATTATCAAGTTGTGAACTCACTCCCTTCCGTTGAGAATGTTGGTCGTCGCATGAGTCTAATTCCGGGTAAAGTCCGCAGTGTTATACATCCGCCAAAAGAACTCGTTAGTGGATTCGGTAGCTGTTTAGGACCATGTATCGCTCTACTAAGTGAACGGTGATCGTACATCCTTTTCGCTACAATAATCGAAATAGTATCAAGTAAAGTCAAACCAATATCTGGTAGAGTTTCGTCGCAAATATCACTAAATCCTATTCTGCTTATCAAATGAAATCAATTTTAAGGTCAAAATCAATCAATTTTGGAAGCAGTAATTATTCAACTAGAAAAATTTGTTTCGAAAGTTTTTTTTTACACATAATCATGTGAAAAGCTTATTCTTTCGCGAATCAATTTAAATACACTCATATTCAATTCTCATAAATAACTATCATAAAAAGTACAATGAAAGCAAAAGAAATATATAAAAATAATTGATGTTCACAGTTTTTTTACAAGTGTCATTCTAATAAGAAATACTTCGAAAGTATGTTCAATTATGAAAAAGTTAATTTGAGTTAATCACTTTAGTGGCTCTATACATTTATTATTATAAATTTGAAATCACACTCATACTGGGAATATCCATTAAAAGATAGATAGATATTGTATTTATTATAACTAGAATATTGTAAAATGGGAAGCAAAAGAATTGAACCTACCTATCGAGCAATAACCGCCTGTACTTATTGTACTCTTACCAGCCGATCCGAAGAAAACCCAGCAGGGTTCGTGAAACCATTTCTTGAGAGGAAAGTATTCGGAAATCAATCACCGAATCCCCAAACCTGTTTTTCAGCTGGGTGAAAAGATTTATAAATGAAAAAATGGAATAAAAAACGTGTAAGTCTGAATCAAAAAGTTAAGATCTCATAATATTTAGTTTTCTTAATACATCTTTATTATTTATCTTGCAATGTAGAATGTTCTAAATGTAATATACTTAAATCATCTACATACTTGAATAATAATATTCTATAGGCTTTTGTGACGTCAATAGGAAACTACATTTATATAAAATTAATTTTAAAATATGGGTTATAATGATACAGTTCAGAGATTTTTCCGCGAAGAATAATTTTAACACATAAATTGATTTTTTTCAAAAAGGGCACGATCGATTATTTTAAATTTGGTCCTAAATTGTTCGTGCAATGCCAAAGATCTGCAATCTTCAATAAAAGCCCGTTTGGAAAGAACTTTAGTTAAGAATTAGTTCAGCCACACCGTACATAGCATAGGTATCTGTTTGGATAATACGCAATTGACTGAAAGTTTTACTTTTTGTTGCCGTAGCTTTTCTCTAGAGAATTTTGGTCTGTTTCTTCTATTCTAAATTCGCTATTTATATGGCGGTTGCCGCCTACTAGAACGTGCTTTAACTCTTCATCCTCCATTACTCTAGGTCGTTCTGAGCGGTCCGTTATGTGTAATTTCGAACGCTGTTTTTTAAACAGTGTGGAATGCAGTCCCAAATGTAAACCTGCAGGCATCACCATTGCAAGAGCCCAATTTTCGGCGTTTACTATTAGTATTTGTTCTCCGGCTGGTAGGGGCAGGTATATTCTTGGTGTTCCTTTTTTCTGTTGTATACAAAGCTGAAGTGGCGTACCTGGATAAAAAGTGTATTTTCGAAATGTGAGTTCTACGTTCTCATATTTCCTAGGAAAAAACCGACAAAACCCAAGTCGACTAAGCGGACGACCAAATATAGGAAAATCAGAACTGAGATATATGGGTCCAGGGGAAGTATCGCCAGGACGTGGGTCACGGACGGGTAATCGAGGCCACTCGCCAAAATCGATAGGCGCTGGCTGTGAACTTGGTCCTGCAAGAAGGAATATCGGATTAATTTATTTTGAAATAACTATTTTTATTTTGTGATATTTGCTATCCAATGTGTATTGAGTTGTTCGAAAAAAGGTTTAATGGTTCGGGAAATTGTTTGATCTCTAAATAAGGGATGAGAAAAAAATCCTTACACCCCATGGGGTAAATTTAGATAATTGTCCTTTGTATGCTGATTTATATGTTATGTTGAACTATATTATTGTTTGGTGAATGTCCAGTACAGACCGAATCCGTTTCAAATCATGCAGGCCAATATGTTTAGTATTACCTTGCCAATGAAATATGTTTTTGTACGTGGAAAGTAAGGAGGCACGTATTTTTTCAAATTAACATGCTGCATAAAACTAGATAAACTAAAACAAGAAAAACCTTCATATCTAACAAAAATTACCAAAAGAAAAGTTTTTGAAAAAAAAGATTTAAATAATCTATCAGGTGGTCAGTTATGACACTTACCGTGCATCACTATTGTGGTAACATTCGCAGGATTATCTTTTAAAACCCGCACTGTACTCTCAGAAAAATGAATGAATGCCGGGCTGCAATATAACGGGATATAATATGATGCGCCTAATTGTAGGAAGGTCGTTATGTCAACGTGTCGCGTCGATTAAACTCAAACCCAGACGGCTGGAGGTTCATACCTTGCCTGCGTGGAGCGCTATATCACTGGTTCAATCTATCATTTGGATTCACTGGTATATTCAGTAACGCTATTTTAGTTGAGTCATATACTGATTCACCCAGCCAAAGTGAGAAATTCACTGGTTCACGAGTGATAATTCAAAATACTGATTCAAACAGTGAAAATTTCACTGGTTCAATTTAAGAGAGTTGTCGGGAAGATATATTTCTTTAATTAATTATAATGAAACTGTTTAGTCTTTATGAAAGTCCTCCAACCTGGTTTGATTTTTGCTTTAAAAAATACTTGTATGGGTCACTGTAGGAATATGTACATTATCTAATTTTTTGCCACTTATTTTTTGTATTGGTTTCTGAATTAATCTTACCTTCCTGTGGTGTACCATGAGATTGCGCGGCAAAAAGAGGCGTACTGAAACCGGATCCGGAACCGCGGGATGGTTCCCTCAATACTGCAAGAAGAAACAGATTTATTTTCATGATTATAAAGCCGCCGAATATAATACCATCGACGGGCTTTTCTGTTGATTCTATAAATCAAGTTAAAGATTGAGTAATATAGAGCATAATTGTAGACCTTCATCTTCATTGAAGATGATATTAATTAAACACAATTTAGTCTGATATGGTTTTTTAAATTACTTAAAATTTTGTTGTCCAAAATGATTCATCAAGCACAGCAAACTAGGTAATTGAAAGAAGTATGGTTGTCGATTTGAAATAGAAACCACGCGCGATTGATGGCGTGCGCTTTTTTTCATTGCGCTATGTTTGAATATTAAAAAATGTACATGAAACTTATGTACTTTCTGAGAAAATTACATATCGACGGCTCTACTGCAGAGTGCTACAGTTATGGTTGCGTCCGTATATCAGTCCTGGTGTTTTCTTTACGTTTACAGATTTTGGTAACCATTAGAACATTCTTCAGAAATCTTTTTAGAATTAGAATTAAACTTAGAATTTATTTTAAATTTAGAATTAAAATGTTTTTAAAATCCAGAAATACGTTAAAAAATAATGCAAATGGGATTTGTAGATAGGACATCTTAGTCACCAATGTACCATAATTCACAAAATCCGCTGGAAAATAAATGAAAACGGAACTAGGACCAGAGGACTTTGCAGTTGAGCCGACGATATTTGAGACAGTTTTTTTTTAATGTGCTACGCATTGTTCATAATAAACAATTCTCAAGTAACTGTTTCTCATGTTCAAATAATTAATAGATATACAAATTTAGTAGTAAATCAAAAAATCTAATTATATGTATTTTAGCTCAGTTTATATTTTCGTTGAAAATTCTGTTTACAAATACAGGCCTACCCTTATAAAAAATATATACTTATTAAAATATACTTATGAAAAAGTTGGCTTATACAAATATGAGATGAAAGCCTGAATATGTGGAAATTTCATTTAACACAGAAATGATTGAAGTACACTGTGCATACACACTTCTATTCAAATATGAAGTACTGCTTCGCATTTTAAACATATTTAGTGCTAGTAATTATTGAGGAATATGATCCTATTGAATTTTAGGTTTAAAAAATAAATCTAACAGCCTCACATCGATCTTACATTTAGACGTGAAATTCAAAAGACATTAAAAGAATGTTTTAGTAACTGTCCTTAGTTAGGAAAATTAATTTTCTGAAAATTTCTAATGTCCCAATTAAGTTCTAAGAAATGTAATGTTCAGTGTGTTTTCAAGCAGCCGTTATCAAACTAGAAATCCAAATTAAACAAAAATAATAATGAAGCGGCAGCTCCAATGTGTTTAAGCAATTCATAGATTTTTTTGTTCTGTTTCTTTTTCATAAACTCAATATAATCTGTAATAATAATAATTCCTATGATCTATTGACTTGAAAAAAAAAGTCTGAACCAATCTTTATAATTAACAGCCAAATACTTAAACTTTCAAGCAGATGAGGCGCAAAAAAGATTGATTGATTCTTCAGTAAGTAGGTAATTTTTCAAGCAAAAAGCAAATTTTTTAACTTTTTTAGACACTTGGATGAGGATCCACTATTGTTATTGTTATTAAAGATGTAGTTACCGTATTTGTAAGCAGTATATATCATAGAATTTATACAAATATTTTACAATTAAAGATATCGGGGGTTACAGTCTGCAATGGACTCAATACGATGATCCAGAAAAAGTCTCCTGCACGCTGAAGGCATAGAGCGACAAGGACGACCACCTCCTGAATTTCTTTCGCATGTATCTTGCATTTCTTTGACACGCAGGGATGCTTTTCAGGATATCAACCAGTGAAACAGAAACGTTTGTCAGAATATGAAGTTTCAGTATCTGCAGAACTTCTCGTTTTCACTAATGGACTCTATTTACGGTATCAGGGTATCAAGGCTAATGCCGCAAGAGTGTCATAGATACTGTAATATCCTTAAAAAGGGGAGGTGTACCAGAATAAAGACTCAATGATCTTTAATGAATGTCCTTCATTGTTACCGGCGATTAATTAACTCCGGAACAAGAACGTTCACCTTATCACACGGGTTCGCTAGGACTGGCGAGACTTGGTCTCTCGTTCGCGCTCGACACTACTGTGATATCCATAGATACTACAGATACTAAGAAAGCTATTATCGGGAATGTCTTGGCCCAAAATGTGGCCACAGTATGCTAAAGTGAAAATGAAACAGTCTTGACACGCCAAAATGAAACCCTCCGTGCCAGAAGATTTTTCCTGTGTGCTTTCTTGATCCGAGACTATAGAAGTCAGTACTCCGGATGGATAATGTGTGATGTATTTTGCTCACTCCTTGCATTACAGTCCAGGCCAAGTATTTCAGCAGCTACCTCCGCTGCTTTGTACAGAATCGCTCATTTGCCCACTTCTTCGTGTTTTCTGACAATTTTAAGAAGAGGATCTCGTCCGCTTGCGATTATATTTGCTGTACCCAGAACGATCGTGCTGTGAAGACATTCAAGATTCAGTATCCTGCAATAACCTTGATGACGTGATTTATGAAGCCGGGGAACAGAAGCCTTAATGCGCATGCTTTGGTTTATGTGCATAACCTTTCGTGACTCGATATCGAGGGTTCTGAACTCGTCCTTTGTCCATGGCACAACTTCAAATAAATAGAGTAGTACCGGGACGAACTAACATGTTCACTACAGATATTTTGTTTCGCGCCGATGGTTTGGAAGACCAAATCCGTCGGATAAGACGTTTGTATCTGCATCGGCGATTATCCTATTATCCTATTATTGACATCATGTCCTGAATGCAGGGCTCTGTGGCACGACCATGTATGTGTAGGTCTTTCCGGCTCCAAGGTGTCGTATATCGCTTATGTCTACTTTAAAATTTTTATTGTCCTGATGAGGAAAACTATGGTTTTCGAAACGTAGATACCTACAAATGACGGAACGAAGGATCCAACAACGAATTCCTGTTTTGGTCTGAAGTATGTCATTAACCACCATTAACATTATATATTTTTATTTCTTTACGAATACCAGATATGGATAATTGTTCATAAAATTTGTTGATAAATTACAAATTATTTATTAATATTTATTAATCGAACAAAAAGCTCTTTTTATCCATACATTGTAGAAGTTTTTGACGAACGTGACAAATCGCTGCCCAAACCTACAAAGCATTTTCATTCGCTTACTTGTTTATAAAAAATTAATTACATTTTTTGAACTCTGTGTTTATATTGAGTTTCTAGTGGGTAGCTGTTTAATGTTTTCTAGATATTCCACAAGGAATATACATATAGAGTAACAAACGGCACATTTGAATATTAAGAACATTTATTTTTAATTTTTGTTATTAGATAAACAAATAATTAAAATTCTTTACAAAAATCAGCCAAAAGAGTTTGATGCGAAATTTCACTATAAAACTTAAGTTTGAAAGCTTCTCAAGCTCTACAAATGTATTTAATACAAATATGCGGGTTAGGCTTGTGAGCAGAAATAAGGAGTCGTTGAAATTCAATGATAGTTTTCACATAGTGAAAAATTATTTTCACAATCAAATATAAAATACACAAAATATCGCCTAAGCTAAGCTAACTCTTGTTATATATATATTCGGTAAATTGTACTTTTATTCGTAAAAGTCTAAAACGTAAAATTTATCGTAGTCCGTGGACTTAAAATATCTATCTATCGTAGAATATACTGTTTGTATACGTAAAAAGTCTAAAACGCAAAATATCGAAGTCCTTTAGACTTATAAAATATCAAAATATAAATTCGCGGTCCGTAGACGTAAAATACACAGTATTTTCTTAGTTGAGTCCGTAGACTAAAATATCGCTCTCGCGTCGAAGTCCGTAGACTTAATTATTTTACAAAAACAGTCCGAAGACTAAATGGATTCTTCAAGAATCAAGTCCGAAGACTAAAAAGTCACAAAATGACAAAGTCCGTAGACTTAAGAAATCGGTCACAGAGACAGTGTCTGAAGACTAAAAATTTCGGTAAATAATCGAAGTCCGTAGACGTAAAATCTCTCGCTCAAAGGCGGTGTCGGAAATTCGAGTCCGAAAAAGTAGAGTCGCTAAGAGGGTAGGGATCGCTCGTGTACGCTCGCTCACGTAGATTCTTTGACAGACTAAGACGTTTTGAACTGACTCGAGTTATTGAGTACTCTCGATTGATACAGTTTACTTAGAGTTTCGGCGGTACAACCACCTAGCCCGTCCGCCTCTTCTGTATCAATATTCAAAATAGAGATTCCTAAGACCAAAAGGGAACTTAGGAAAATATCTATTTTTATAGAGTATGCAATCCTACGAGGAAGTTGCGGAAGGTCGCGCCCAGAATCTTTCAAATTCAAGCGAGAGAGCCTTTTGCGTTTACTAAGCCAAAGGATTGACTTAAGAAACAAGAGTCTGTTGACACTCGGTGTCGAGGATGCAATCCTCTAGTCTGTATCCTCACCGACCCTAGTTCTCTCTCGCTCCCCAGCGAGCCCCCCAATACCGATCTGGGGCGCAGCATCCCTTTTTATCTGCTTCGCGCCACCCTCGCCGCGTTTGAAATTGCGTTGGTGGGATGTTACGCGACTGCGCGTTGTCCTTGCGCCTGGATGCTGGGCCTCCAACTCGGGCCTGCGATTAGGGTTGCGTGTTGCAAGGGTTGGTATATGAATTACCTTACAAGTTTCTTTCGCTTACATGCCCAGAAACTTTGAGTTTTTGCTTCTGATTAGGCATTTATAATTTTTTCGATATTATTTTCAGTTTTTTGACTGTTTGCACCATTTTTTCAGCATTTTCAATCAATAGATCGTTATTAAAAAAATTTCAAAACAAAATATAGAAAAGTGGAAGATCTTTTTTTAGAAGCTTTTTTGATTTATTATTGAGATAATGAGTAGAAAATATTGTGAATGTTATATACAGCCAGCGTCACCATGCTTTATTGACACAAACTGTTCTGACTTCAAGTCACATAAAGAGAGATTAAAACATTTGATATTTCTCCATTAAAATTGAAAATAATAATTTATATCTTATTACTAATCGGAAGCGACATATCATATAAATACGCTTTGTTTTACCAAGGTTTCAAATCGAAGAACTCGTAATGTAAAATTATTCAATCAAAAGATTTTTAAGTTCATTTATATACGAGTGACAAATGTGATACACTTTGTTAATTGTAATTATAATTAGTTATAATTTGTTAGTTGGTTCAATAACATGTATACTAATACGACACAAAACAGGAAAACCTTGGAATTAAATGTATTTTTGCCGATCCAATGTTATTTTTGTCAAGGTTTAAATTTTTACTTGACTTTAGAATCATTTAAAGTTACAGCTAAACTAATTTACAAAATGCTATGATTGATACTAATCATGTTTTCTGGAATAACAAAAGGGTGATGAGAATGTGTTCGTCAAAGCCGAAGAAGCTTTAACAAAGGAGAATTCACAATCACCAACGTGCTCGAAAAAATGCCTAGCAGGCTAACGAGTGAACCTGAAAACCGACAGGTGCGTCTGCAAAGACGCAGCTGCCCATCAGCGTGCCATTTCGAATGCCTGGATTGACTACCGGGAAACTTTCGATTCAACCTCTCATAGACTTATCATCTGTTTGTTGGAAAGCTTAAAGGTGCGTCCACACATACGGAGACACATAGAGCGAGCGACAGAGAGAGAGAAAGACATCGCGCATGGTGACAACACTTCCGCATGTCAGGACGTTGTCATTTCCACCTTGGTATGCCGCGACCGCATTTTATGTCAGG
The DNA here is from genome assembly GCA_932178445.1 of Andricus quercusramuli. NCBI lineage: Eukaryota > Metazoa > Arthropoda > Insecta > Hymenoptera > Cynipidae > Andricus > Andricus quercusramuli. The sequence continues at coordinate 76,190 of CAKNXH010001193.1, forward strand.
AAGTTCCAGCAATAGGTGCAGAGCGTTTCATGCACACGCTGAGTACCTAAAATACACGCTACCTGGATGTCACTCTTACACAGGAACGACGTATCTCTAAAGATGATTGTGGGCTTAAAATGCCTTACTACCGTCTTCGTCGCTCTTACGCTGTTGGCTCCGTCCATGCCCCGACGAACGCTTCGAGAGTGATAGAGTCAATTTTTCTAAACGAGAAGTGCAAGTTTTTTTGGAAGTAAGTCTTCTGGAGAGCAGTCAACTACAACATCGCTGGCAAGGAGCAACCTCAGTAACCTCAAAGCCATAGTCGAATGTCAAAAGCATGCCAAGGTACTTGCGAGATGGATGCAGAAAGCTGTCATCCCTGGGTCGCTTAGTGTACTCAACACACGCGAGTGTATATCCGGCCTTTTGGTGTGATTTTCTCGTGCCCTGCTGGCACACAGCTCACGGCCGTGGGACCTGGTCACTGGCAATCAGTGAAAATTCACTAGTTCTCTCAGTGAAATTCCGGCACTGGTATAATCAATGATGCTCGCGGGTTTCTTAGTACCAGTAGTCATCTTATCGTACGCCTTATCGTCTGTCAGCTGGTTAGTAATGACACTTATCACTCATCACTATTGTGGTAACAGTTGCAAAATTATCTTTTAAAACCCGCACTGTACTCTCAGAAAAATAAATGAATGACGGGCTGCAATATAATGGGATATAATATGTTGCAACTAATTGTAGGAAGGTCATTATGACAGCGTGTCGCGTCGCTCAAACTCAAACCCAAGTGGCCAAGTGGCCTTCCCGCTTTCAAGCGAAAGATATATTATCTGCTTATTGCAACCTGGCGCCAAATATTTATAAAACAAATACTAGTACAGAATAAAGTTCGTTTTCACTCGAGAAATGCCAAGACCTGGCCGGCTACGCGCGCGTACCAGACGACTGGAGGTTCATGTCTTGCCTGCATGGATCGCTATATCACTGGTTCAATCTATCATTTGGATTCACTAGTATATTCAGTAACGCTATTTTAGTTGAGTCACATACTGATTCACCCAGTCATAGTGAGAAATTCACTGGTTCATGCGTGATAATTCAAAATACTGATTCAAACAGTGAAAATTTCACTGGTTCAGTTTAAGAGAGTTGTAGGTAAGATATATTTCTTTAATTAATTATAATGAAACTTTTTAGTCTTCATGAAAGTCCTCCAACCTGGTTTGATTTTTGCTTTAAAAAATACTTGTATGGGTCACTGTAGGAATATGTACATTATCTAATTTTTTGAACTTATTTTTTGTATTGGTTTCTGAATTAATCTTACCTTCTTGTGGTGTACCATGAGATTGCGCGGCAAAAAGAGGCATCCTGAAACCGGATCCGGAACCGCGGGATTGTTTCCTTAATACTGCAACAAGAAAAAGATTTATTTTCATGATTATAAAGCCGCCGAATATATACCATCAACGGGCTTTTCTGTCGATTCTATAAATGAAGTTGAAGATTGAGTAATATAGAGCCTAACTGTAGAGCTTCAACATCCTTGAAGATGATATTCATTAAACACAATTTAGTCTGATATGGTTTTCTAAATTACTAAAAATCTTATTGTCCAAAATGATTCATCAAGCACAGCAAACTAGGTAATTATAAGAAGTATGGTTGTCGATCTGAATTAGAAACCACGCGCGCGTGATGGCGTGCGCATTTTTTCATTGCATTATGCTTGAATATTAAAAAGTGTATATGAAACTTATGTATTTTCTGAGAAAATTACATATCGACGGCTCTACTGCAGAGTGCTACAGTTCTGGTTCAGTCCTCATATCAGTCCTGGTGTTTTCTTTATGTTTACAGATTTCGGTAACTGTTAGAAAATTTTTCAGGAAAGCTGATTTATGCTTAAAATGTTTTTAAAATCCAGAAATACGTTGTAAAATAATGAAAATGGCCTTTGTAGATAGGCCAAGCTCTTACCTCAATATTTTTGACAAATGTTTGCTAATAAAAATGTTTGATAGTATGAGAGAGGTTATAATCAAGCAATGACTTATCCTCATGGTAGAACATATTGATTATTATTTCAAATAATCAATACCATAAAACGCAAAATATGACATCTTAGTCACCAATGTACCAAAATTCACAAAATCCGCTGGAAAATAAATGAAAACGGAACTAGGACCAGAGGACTTTGCAGTTGAGCTTTGCGTTGAAAATTCTGTTTACGAAAACAGGCTTACCCTAATAAAAAATATATACTTATTAAAATATACTTATGAAAAAGATGACTTATACAAATATGAGATAAAAGCCTGAATATGTGAAAATTTCATTTAACACAGAAATGATTGAATTACACTCTGCATACACACTTCTATTTAAAAATGAAGTACTGCTTGACATTTTAAACATATTTAGTGCTAGTAATTATTGAGGAATATGATCCTATTGAATTTGAGGTTTAAAGAATAAATCTAACAGCCTCACACGGATCTTACATTTGGACGTGAAATTCAAAAGACATTAAAAGAATGTTTTAGTAACTATCCTTAGTTAGAACAATTAATTTTCTGAAAACTTCTGATGTCCTAATTAAGTCCTAAGGAATGTACTGTTCAGTGTGTGTTCATGCAGCCACTATCAAATTAGAAATCCAAATCAATCAAAAATAATAATAAAGCGGCAGCTCTAATGTGTTTAAACAATTCATAGATTTTGTTCTTCTGTTTCTTTTTCATAAACTCAATATATATCTTGTATGTGGGACAAGTTTTTCTTTAACTAATTAAAAAGAAACTTTGCGGTCTTTAAGAATTTTCTCCAACCTGGTGTTATTTTTTTTGTTGCAAAATACTCGTATGGCCCACTTTAGCAATATGTATTTTATCTGATTTGTATCACTTATTTATGGTATGGGTTTCTAAATTAATTTTACCAGGTCGTTGAGTGGCACCCAAATCCCCAGGAAGATGAGCCATCCGGGAACTGGAGCCGGAACCACTGGACGGTGTATTCATGCCTGCAATAAGAAACTGATTAATTTTCATAATTAAAGAGCCGCTGAATATAATACCATCACCCAGCTTTTCTGTCGGTTTTATAAATCAAGTTAAAGATTGAGTAATATTGAGCTTGACTGTAGACCTAGAACATCCTTAAAGATGATATCAAATAAACACAACATAGCCGCATATTAATTCTAAAAATATTTTACACTTTTTTATCCAAAATGATTGATCAAATAAAGATAAATGTTTATTGTCAACGAAATGTCCCTAAAGATTTAGAAATTAGTTATTTCCAGTTGTTTACGCCAAAATAACGAAGTTTGTAAATCCGAAAAGTGCCAAAAAGTGCATGTGTTAATTAAGCAGTTTAAACCATTGTCAATTTTTATTTGGTGACCAAATATGATTACTTTGGTTTCATTTTCATGTACTAAATGATCAATTGTGTATAATTTTGTTTATTTATTTCTTAGATTAGAAAAGATGTTTAGGCGATGTTGTTTGTCTGAGTGATATAAATTCATGAAAATATATAATGTTAATGGTGGTTAATGACATACATCAGACCATTTACAATGTGAACAAAATTAATAATTCTACAATTTCAAATTTACAATATCTAAATCCATTTCAAAGACGCAATATTATTTCAATAAAAGTTCAACTGAAAAATGAAGAGTTAGAAGAGAGATGAAGACGAGAAATAGGAACCTTTAAAATCTAAGATGTGGTTAAACTTCGCTACTTAACAAATTTTGATTGTCCTGATGAGGAAAACTATGGTTTTCGAAACGTAGATACCTACAAATGACGGAATAAAGGATCCAACAACGAATTCCTGTTTTGGTCTGAAGTATGTCATTAACCACCATTGACATTATATATTTTCATATATATCATTTCTTTACGAATACCAGATATGGGTAATTGTTCGTAAAATTTGTTGATAAATTTCAAATTATTAGTTAATATTTATTAATCGAACAAAAAGCTCTTTTTATCCATACATGGTAGAAGTTTTTGACGAACGTTTATAACAAATTAATTACATTTTTTGAATTCTGTATTTATATTGAGCTGTTAGTGGGTACTTGCTTAATGTTTTCTAGATATCCCACAAGGAATATGCATATATAGTAACAAACGGCACTTTTGAGCCATGAGAACATTTATTTTAAATTTTTTTGATGTGAAATAAACAAATAATTAAAATTCTTTACAAAAATCAGCCATGAGAGTTTGATGCGAAATCTCATTATAGAACTGAAGTCTCTTTAGCTTAAATGACCAGAAACTTCGAGTTGATTATTTTGATTATTTATTTGTTGATTATTATTGATTATTTATGTGTAAAACTTACCAAAATAGCAACATTGGAGGCAAGCGTTTAATGAATAACCATGAATACAGTTATTTTGATTTCCGGTATTTTCTAACTAAAAACAGGAAGAACAGAAGTATTAATTAGATTTATGTCAGTATGAACATTATAGATATCGATTATTTTATAATTTCATTATTTACTATTCAGCGGGCACTCATTTTTCTATTCTATCAATGAAAAACCTGTCTTTGTGGGAAAGTAAAATAATTACTTTACGTGAGCATTAAGGAAGCAATCAATTGTTATGGATAAGAAACTTTAAGAAGGTGATGAATAATTGTGAAAAATACAATAATTTAATTTAAACTCACGTGACCAAAACCGGAAGTACCAGAGGGCAATGAAGCTCCATGTGCTATAGAAATAAATAAATAATTTGAGTTAAAAAATAACAAATAACCACAGTCTTTTGTATAAGTATTCATACTTTGTTATGTTTATATTTTTTCAAAAACATACAAAATTAGTAATATTTAATCATGACAAAAAATTGAAAGAGGATAATTTTTATTGTTAAAAAAAATCGCCTATATGGTATTTCTGGACATATAAACTTTTTATTTTTCACGGAATCTTTTCCTTTCATCTCAAGGATAATAACTTGACACAATACATTGTCATTCGATAATGGTTGATATTGTTGTGAACAGTTTTGATAAACAAATTAATCATTATATTAATATTAAGTGTATAATATTGGAATAGAAATTATTTTGACTGAACGAAGTTACCATTATTATAAAAAATCTTTATAAGAAAAATTATTTTCTTTTCTCAATTTTGAAACACAAAATATCACGAAATTTTATAATATTTTGAATACCGCTCAAAAATCTATTCGCGTCCGGAATGACGAACTGCGAGAGGCAGTCGCTCTGATGTGAGGCGAAAGAGAAGAGGACTTATTGTGTCGTCCGGAAATACACATTTCTGAAAAATGACGTTATTAGTTGTCACAGAGCTTCAATCTTTCTAACTGACAGATCATAATTCTATGGGAGGTTGAATTGAAAGCTTTCGGGTAGTGAATCCAGGCCATATATAGGTAGCGTTGATAGAATGCTGCGCCTTTGAAGACACATCTATCTATGAGCAGGTTTTCCCGACATGCTGCTACACCTTTCTTTGATACGCATTGTTCATATATCTCTCGCCACACAGGTCAAATTGTCCGAACAACCCTAATACTTAGGATAACTATGAATGTCTTATACAGCGTGTTCAGACAAGTTATCGGCCTGTAATTCTTAAGATCAACTAAATTGCCTATCTTCGGCAGGAGCACCATGCGCGATTAAACTAACCACTCTCTACCAGGCTCTTCCGACTTTAGATACAAAGTAATCATGCCGGCAAGATGCTGGTGGTTTGGGAGACGCTTCTTTCTCCAGAAGGTCTTGATACCATCTGCTCCAAGAGCGGAACAGTTCTTCATGCCCTTTGATACTTTTTTCACCTTCTCGGTTGTAATAAGTGGGTATTCCTCTTCATGTATTATGAAAGCACTGCAGAGCAATTAGAAGTTATTAATGTTCTTTGAGTCTTTTTTCTGAGGATCCTCACAATGTGTCGGACAACAATGCCGACTACCCCGGAGTTGGGTGAGCCAATCAAGACAGAGTCAGTGCGAAGGACCGGCTGAATCGCAATACTTTTAAGGGACGGATCGACTTCAGGACGACCTGCTGGAGTGCTACGATAGCAGTATGGCCCTTGAACAAGAAATTTACATGACAGGACTGTATGCTCTGTGGTGCCAGAAGCACCCAGAGTGCTAGCATTTTTTTGCATCATCATCTGCGAAACCGTGCAGAGGAACTCCGGAAAAAGGGATGTGTAAGCGAAGTGCCTACTCTACCGCAGCCAGAACAAGACGGCTAAAGAGAAATAGAGGCGACACTGAAACGAGCCGCGGGCAGGCATCCAATAGAGGAAGGGCAATGCTTCAGGACCCCGAGATACATCAACATACAGGTTTGTCTCAAGCCCAAGGATCTGGCTGAACTGGCTGACGAGATTTGTGGAGATTTTTTGGGCGAGTCCGACTTCTGGACTATCAATTGTAGTGTGTATAATCCAACGAGAGCTCTGGTCGATGCAAACCGTAAAACAGTCAAGACATTCCCGATGATAACTGCAGAGCGTGTCACGCGATCCCTGCGCACCTAGGAAACATTATATATAGTTGCTCATATCTTGCTGGAACAACGTACATTCAAAGGCACAATGAAGCACTAAGAGTGCTTTACTACCCTCTCTGTCCCTCTTACGACATTAGCTCTAATGCTGCTCGGCTAAACGCTCCTAGGAAAATAGAGCCAATTGTCGAAAATGAGAAGTGCCGTATCTACTGGATCTTCATGATCTTGACCATGTTCGTTATCCAATTTTCGACACCATCCGACAAGAACATTACAGCCAAGGAGAATGGAAGGAAACTTGATGGAGCCAAGCTTTTACTGTTTAATAGCCTGAAAAGCATCTCTGCTTGTCAACGTCCCTGCCAAGACATTTGTTGCACCATTTTTTCAGTATTTTGAATCAATAGATCGTTATTAAAAATTCTTCAAAGCAAAATATATGAAAGTGGAAGATCTTTTTTTAGATTTAAAATTTAAAATAATGATTTATATCTTATTACTAATCGCAAGCAATATATTATATAAATACGCTTTATTTTACCTAGGTTTCAAATCGAAGAACTCGTAATGTAAAATTATACAATCCAAAAATTGTTAAGTTCATTAACAGAGGAGTGACAAATGTGATACACTTTGTTAGTTAGAATTACAATTACTTATAATTGGTTACTTAGGTCAATAACATGTATACTAATACGACACAAAATAGGGAAACCTTGGGAGTATATGTATTTTTGCCGATCCAACGTTATCTTTGTCAAGGCTTTAATTTTTACTTGACTTTAGAATCTTTTAAAGTTACAGCTAACATAATGTAGAAAATGAAATGATTAATATTTATCATTTTTTCTGGAATAATGAAAGGGTGATCAGAATGTGTTCGTTAAAGCCGAAGGAGCTTCAGCAAAAGAGAATTCACAATCACCAGAAGACAGTTGTCGATGCTTGACCATTTATTTTAAATTTGGAGGAAATTTTAATTTTGGAGGAAGTATAAAGACCGTGGTTGATAAATAATTTGTTAAATGTAAATGTAACTATTCCATTTTTCACAAAAATTGATACTTGAAAATAAAAATTAATCTTTTATACAACTTACCAAAAGAGCAACCTTGGAGGCAAGCCATTATTGGACAACCATGGATACAGTTTGCTAGATTTCCGGTATTTTCGAACTAAAAACAGGAAGAACAGAAGTAATAATTAGATTTATGTCAGCATGAATATTGTAGATATTGATTATTTTATAATTTCATTATTTACTATTCAGCGGGCAGTCATTTTTTAAATTTGTCAATGAAAAAACTGCCTTTGTGGGAAAGCGAATTAATGATTCTATATGAGCATTAAAGAAGCAAACAATTTTTATGAATAAGAAACTTTAAAAAGGTTATGAATAATTGTAGAAAATAAAATTATTGAATGTGAACTCACCTGACCAAAACTGGAAGAGGCAGAGGGCGACGAAGCTGGAAATGCTGTAAAAAAAAATATACCTACATCATTTTAGGGTATTATCTTTAGATTAGGAATTTTCTTCGCCTCTTCTAAGAAATTTTAAGAATTAAGAACTAATTCTATATCCTGATTTTATAAGATCGATCGATCTATCTTAGAGATATAAGATACAAGAAAAGCTATTGGTGTTAACAATGTTCCAGAGGTCGTATATCCTAACCGATTTAGACATTTATTTTTGTTGAAATTAAAGCTAATCAATTTTCAAACAGAGTTATTTGGGTTTATTTTTCAAGCAAAATTTCATTAACTGGTAATTTGAGTTAAAAAATAACAAATAACCACAGTTTTTTGTATCAATGACACATACTTTCTTCTGTTTTTTTTTCAATCCGAGAATATGAATTTTCAACAAAAAAGTAAATATAGAAATAATCAGTTGAATTTTGTTTTTAAAAATCATTTTTAAGCATCATTTTCAAGCGAAACAGAAAAAAAAACAAATTTTCAACTAAAATTATGATTTTCCATCCAAAGAACATTAAGTTTTAAGATAGTAGTTTGAAAAAATATATTTCAATTAAAAATAAAAAACAGTTGGATTGAACAAAAAAAGACGAATTTTCAGCAAATTTCTTGAATACTCTATTGAAACAGACTAATTTTCAACCGTAAAGTTGCATTTTTAACCAAAAAGAAAATTTTTTCCCAAAAAAGACGAATTTTCAAACAAAAGGATGAATTTTCCATAAAATAATTCGATTTTATTTGACTTGATTTTTTATTTGATTAATTAATTAATTTTTAGTTTATATTTTTCTCTTTTCTAACATTTTTAGCTAAATGATTGAATTTTTAAACTAAAAAGAAATCGATTTTTAAATGAAAATAAAGTTCATATTTTATTAGGGATAATTAATTTCTAATGGAAAAAAGGAATTTTGTACCAATCATTTCAGTTCTGTACCGAATAGTTGAATTTAATACCAAATTGTGGAATTTTCAATTTCAAAAAACTAAAAACGAATTTTCGCTACTTAAATTTTTAGCCTAAAAATATTAATTGACATCAAAAAATGTAATAGTTAATGTTTAAACCAAAAAATTATTTTCTACTAAAAAGGACGAATTGCCAATCAAATACACATACTTTCTCAAAAATAAAAAATAAAATATTTTCAGGAAGGAAAGACGAATTTTCAACAAAAATACATACATTTTTAACCAGTGAGTTCAATTTTCAACCAAAAAGGTGAATTATCAAGAAATCACATCAATTTTCCACAAAACAGTTGATTTCTTCACTAAACAGTTGAATTTTTCACGTGAAAATACTAGTTTGCACCAAAAAATGTAATAGTTGATATTTTAAATCGCAAACGATCTTATTTTTGAATAAAAACAATTTAAATGTAACCAGAAAAGATGAATTTTCAAGAAAGTAATTGAATCTTCAACTAAAAAAGACTAATTTACAACGAAAACTAGAGTAGTCAAATTTTCAGTAAAAAAAAATAATTTTCAATAAAAAGAAAACGAATTTTCTACAAGACTTACATTTTTAACCTGTAAATTGTAATTTTCAACGAAAAATGTAATAGTCGAAATTAAAAAAAAAAAAATTCTATAGTATAGTTGAATTTTCAAATAATATTAATTTTTTACCAGAAAAGACGAATTTTTAACAAAATACATGAAATGTTAACCAAATAGTTGAATTTTTTACAAAAAAAGGCGGATCTTTAACAAATTACATACTTTTCCAACTAAATATTTTGAGCAATGCATGTAATGTTAGCCCCAATTTTATTTGAGTAATTTTTAGTTTAAATTTTTGTCGTTTCTGAATTTTTTTAAATAGAATATTGAATTTTTAAACTAAAAAGATCGAGTTTTAACCAAAAATGGTATAGTTAAAGTTCTATTCCGGAGAATTAATTTTCAATAGAAAGGTTGAATTTTTTACAGGCCAGTTTAGTTTTGTACCAAATATTTGAATTTAATATCAAATTGTGAAATTTTCAAGTCAAAAAAAGAATTTTCATTGAAGCAGTTCAATTTTGAACCCGAAAATATGAATTTTTAGATAAAAAAAAATTGTTAACCATAAAAAAAATAATTTTGAACTAAAATTATGAATCATCAACGAAGGAGTTGAATTTTCAAATTAAAAAGATAAGTTTCCAACGAAACATGTCATAGTTGATATTTCAGCAAAAAAGATTTCAATTGAAAATAAAAACCAGTTGGATTTAACCAAAAAAAAAACGAATTCTCAAGAAAATGCTTGAATCCTCAACTGGAACAGATTTATTTTCAACCATACAGTTACATTTTTACCCAAAAAATTGATTTTCTAGAAAGAAAAGACGAATCGTCAACCAAATAAATATATTTTCTATCACAAAGTTGAATTTTCAAACAAAGGGATGAATTTTCTATAAAAAAATTTGATGTTTGGATTCAAAATTTATCTCTTTCGGTTGAAAAATAATCTTTATGTTTAAAAGCTCATTTGCTTGGTTGAAAATTCAACTATTTGGTTCAAAATAATTTTTTATTGAAGACTCATCATATTATAATAAAAATTTCTTTTCTTTGGTTAAACATTTAACCATTTTGTTGACAATTTTTTGTTGCTGTTGTTGTGAAATAATGTCTTTCACTGAAAGTTTAACTATTTGGTTGAAAATTTGTCTTTCTTTTGGTAAATAATTAAGTTTCTTGGTTGAAAATTCATTTCTTTGGTTAAAAATGAAACTATTTTGTTAAAAATTCTTTTTTTTTGCCTGAAAAATAATCTTTGTAACTGAAAATATAACTATTTCATTTTTGGTTGAAAATTTTTATAGTTGCAAATTCATTTCTTTGGTTACCATTATAAAGTACCGTTTGATTTCTGATTTACTGATTGTTTAGAAAGAAATTATTATTGTTAATGATAATAGTAATAATTTCTCTAAAACATATTAGTAAGTTAGCTCATTTATTTACCTTATAATTCGTGGAAACTTAAGAGTTATTTCGAAGTTTTAAAATGATTCAAGAATAATTTAAGACTTAAAAAGATTTCAATCAAATATTAACAAAAAGTAAATTTTTTCAGGTAGCGAACAAAACATTGAGAAGCTTTTCAAGAGTTTTGAAAGGTTTCAAGAAAATGACAAATTTCTTTAGTCTCCTAGAAATATTTCAAATAATCATAATTTTTCTAAATTAATTTGGAAAAATGCATTTTTTGAACATTTTGGAAGTCTTGCAAACTTGGCACAAAAAGAATCTGAAAGTATTTAAGGTGATGTTTTTGATTTTGCAGATTTTTTTTCAATTCGAGGAGAAATTCGAAATATTTTAAAAGATATTTAGAATGTTTCGAAGTGCTTAAAAAAGTTCAAGATTATTTGTAATTTGAAGAGAATAAAAAAATTTTAAATCAAATGTGGATTTTTGAACATTTCGAAAAAACGTAGGAAAACTTAAAATGATTTTTTATTTTTACTAATCAATTATTAAAGAAAATTCAAAAAGATGAGAAAGATTTCTAAAAATGTTGAAAAAAATGTGGAAGATTTAAAGGGGAAAGGCCTCCTCTGTGAAATTCGAATTTTGCGAAACCACTTTTAATCGATAGAGAATCGAAAATAAACGAAAGTACTTCTGGAATTTTTCCCATTGGGCCGTAGTTTTTTTTTTATAAAGTTCGAATTTTTTGGCAGTTCGTTGAAATTTTGTATCAAAAGGACGAATCTTTTTCCAAAAAGAAAAATGTTTAAAAATACAGTTAAATTTTCCACAGCATAAATTGATTTTTAACATTATGGACAAAAAATTTTAATTTTTAAACAGAAACAATTATTCAGTCAAGGAAGGAAAAAAATGGCAACCAGTTGTTATATTTGTCAACGAAAAAGGCGGATTCTATAGAAAAAAGGTTATTTTTCAACTCAAACATGAATTTTTAACTCAAAATGATGAATTTTCTACAAAGCAGTTGAATTTTGCAATTGAAGAGAAACAAAATGGTTTATTTTGTTTGTAAAAAGCGGATTTGTCGAGCTTACTTCGAAAACGGCAAAAACGGCAACTTCTTTTCATAAAAAAAAGATTGATTATTTATTTGTAAAACTTACAAAAATAGCAACCTTGGAGGCAAGCGATTATTGGACAACCATGAATACAGTTTTCTAGATTTCCGGTATTTTCGAACTAAAAGCAGGAAGAACAGAAGTAATAATTAGATTTATTTCAGCAGGAATATTGTAGATATCGATTATTTTATAATTTCATTATTTACTATTCAGCGGGCAGTCATTTTTTAATGTTATCAATGAGAAAACTGCCTTTGTGGGAAAGCAAATTAATGATTCTATATGAGCATTAAGGAAGCAAACAATTGTTATGAATAAGAAACGTTAAGGAGGTTATCAATGATTGCGGAAAATACAATTATTGAATTTAAACTCACCTGACCAAAACCGGAAGTACCAGAGGGCAATGAAGCTGCATGTGCTATAGAAATAAAATATACCTAAATTATTTTGGTGTATTATCTTCAGATTAGGAATTTTCTACGACTGTTCCAGAAAACTTTAACAATTTAGAACTGATTTTATTATTGTTATTGTTAATCACTGACCCACGACAACAGAAACGTTTAACAGGAATATGAATTTTCAGTATATGCGAAACTTCTCATTTTCACCAATTGACTTTATTTATGGTATCAGGGTATCAAGGCTAATGCCGCAAGAGTGACATAGATACTAAGAAAGCTATTATCTCGCATGTCTTGGCCCAACAGGTGGCGACAGTGTGCTAAAGTGAAAATTAAACAGTCTTGAAACGACAAAATGAAACCCTCCGTGCCAAAAGGTTTTTCTCGTGTGCTTTCTTGATCCGAGACTTTCGAAGTCAGTACTCCAGATGGATAATGTGTGATGTATTTTGCTCAACCCTTGTATTAAAGTCCAGGCCAAGTATTTCGGCAGCCTCCTACGCTGCCTTGTACAGAATCGCTCATTTGCCCACTTCTTCGTGGCGTGAGTTGTAAAGCCGCGGAACAGAAGACTTAGTGTGCATGCTTTTGTTTATGTGTATAACCTTTCGTGACTGGATATCGTGGGTTTTAAACTCATGCATTGTCCACAGCTCCACCTCAAGTAAACAGAGTAGTACCGGGGCAAACAAGCATGTTCACTACAGATACATTGTTTCGCGCTGGCGGTTCGGAAGACCAAATCCGTCGGATGAGACGTTTGTATCTGCATCGGCGAATATCCTTTATGGATATCACGTCCTGAATTCGGGGCTCTGTGGCGCGCCCATTTATGTGTAGGCCTTTCCGGCTTCAAGGTGTCGTATAGCGCTTCTGTCGACGAGCTCAGTGTCTTCGGGGATTCCATTTGGTTTTCCTCGCTTCAAGTGAATCTTGGCGCATTTTTCTAAGCCACACTCCATTCCAATCTCACGAGTAACATTTGATTTCCAAGTTGGACGCAGAAGTACCCTACGGAATGGCGAAGTACGAGAGGCAGTCGCTCTGATGTGAGGCGAAAGAGGAGGGGACTCATTGAGTCGCCCTGAAATACATAGATAGGTAGCGCTGGTGGAATGCTGCGTCTTCGAGGACACATCTATCTATGGGCAGGTTCTCCCGACATGCTGCTACGAACAAATCTAATATTTAGGATGACTGTGAACGTCTTCATACAGCGTGTTTAGACAAGTTATCGGCCTGTAATTCTTAAGGTCAACTAAATTGCCTATCTTTGACAGAAGCACCATGCGCCATTCAACTAACCACTCTGAACCAGGCTCTTCCGACTTTAGATACAAAGTGATAATGCCGGCCAGATGCTGGTGGTTTAGGAGACACTTCCTTCACCAGAAGGTCTTGATACCATCTGCTCCAGGAGCGGAACAGTTCTCCATGCCCTTTGATACTTTTTTCACCTTCTCGGTTGTAATAAGTGGGTATTCCTCCTCATGTATTATGAGAGCAGTGCAGAGCACTTAGAAGATATTTATGTATTGAAGGAGGAGCCCCATTCTGAGGAGCCCTACAATGTGTCGGACAACAATGCCGACTACCCCGGAGTTGGGTGAGCCAATCAAGACAGAGCCAGTGCGAAGGACCGGCTGAAACACAATACTTTTAAGGGACGCATCGACTTAAGGACGACCTACTGGAGTGCTACGATAGCAGTATGACCCTTGAACAAGAAATTCACATGGCAGGACTGTATGCCCTGTTGTGCCAGAAGCACCCAGAGTGCTCGCATTTTTTGCATCAACATCTGCGAAACCGTGCAGATGAACTCCGGAAAAGGGGATATGTAAGCGAAGTGCCTACTCTACCGCAGGCAGAACAAGATAGCTAACGAGAAAGAGAGGCGAGACTGAGACAAGCCGCAGGCAGGCATCCAATAGAGGTGGAGCGATGATTCAGGACCCGGAGATACATCAACATACAGGTTTGTCTCAAGCCCAAGTGTCTGGCTGAACTGGGTGACGAGATTTGTGGAGATTTTTTAGGCGAGTCCGACTTCTGGACTTTCAATTGTAGTGTGTATAATACAGCGAGAGCTCTGGTCGATGCAAACCGTAAAACGAAACAAACAGCTGATTATTAGGCCAACATAAATCCAGCACAGACTGAAAGGACACACAGAGAACATACATAGATTCAAGGAGCTGCACAGTGCTCTCATAACACCTGAGGCGGAATGCCTACCTATCACTACCAAGGAGGTGAAAAAAGTATCAAGAGGCATGAAGAACTATTTCACTCCGGGACCAGATGGTATTAAGACCTTCTGGTGAAAGGAGTTTCCTCCAGCTCATCAGCATCTGGCCCGCATTTTCACATCATATCTAAAGTGGGAAGAGCCTATTCCAGAAAAGTTTGCGGAAGGGCGCACGGAGCTCCTGCCGAAGGTAGAAAACTTAGTGTATCAGGATATCGAGAGAACCTGCTCAACGATAGATTTGACTGCAAAGACGCAGCATCCTATCAGTTCTAACTATCGATGGCCTGAATTGACTAACAAATTCTTTTGATTCAACCTCCCATAGTCTTATCATTTGTGTGCTGGAAATCCTAAAGGTTCATCCGCAGATCGTGAGAGCATAGAGAGATTGATGCAGCTTTGGAAAACTATCTGGAAAACATGGTGTGACAACAAACAACGTCACCTTTCAGAGTGGTGTATTCAAGGGCGGCACAATGAGCAAACCTGGAAATCGAATGCATGAGGTTACTCATGTATTTTTCATGGATGATCTTAAGATCTATGCTAAAACTAAAGAGCAATTAGTTCTAGCTCTAGGAATTGTCGAGAAATGAACTTGCGAGATTTGAATGGAGTTTGGGTTACAAAAATGCAGAAGCTCTATACGACACCCTGGCGCTTGATACAAACATGTCATTCCACGGATTTGGTCTCGATATCGGGTCACGAAAGGTTATGCACAGCAACAAAAACATGCACCTTAAGTCTTCCGTTCAGCGACTGTACATATCACGCCGTCAAAGTGGTCGCGGAATACTGAATCTTGAATGTCTTAACAACAGGATTATTCTAGGTGTAACACATATGGTCGGAAATGGTCGAGACCCTCTTCTCAAGAAGGTTAAGGGACACGAAGAAGTTGGCAAAGGAGCGTTTTTGTACAAAGCAGCGGAGGAGGCTGCTTAAACACTTGACCTTGACTTCAATATAAGGAATGAGAAAAATTCATCAAACGTAATCCATCTCGATTACTCAGATCTGAAGGCCTTGATAAAGATGGCATAGGAGAAAAACTTTCGCAAACAGCTACTTGATAAGAGGATGCACGGCATCTGTCACAGGAATGTGAAGGATCAGTCGATGTCATATGAGCTAAGGTTTGCTTTACTTAAATCACCCGGATTGAAGTCGGGCATAGGGCTTTCATTTTGGTGTTTCAAGACAGTGTCATTTCCATTTTAACACACCCTCGTCACATCTTGAGTCAAGAAATTCTCGATTATAACTACAGAGCGTTTCATGCGCACCCCGAGCACCTAGGAAACATTCTATATAGTTGATCATATCTTGCGGGAACGACGTACATCCAAAGGCACAATGAAGCACTAAATGTGTTTTATTACCATCTCGGTCCCTCTTACGACATTAGCTTTAATGCTGCATTAGCTCTAATGCTAAACGCTCCTGGGGAAATAGAGCCTATTGTCGAAAATGAGAAGTGCCGTATCTACTGGATCTTCATGATCTTGACCATGTTCGTTATCAAATTTTCGGCACCATCCGACAAGAACATTACAGCCAAGGAGAATGGAAGGAAACTTGATGGAGCCAAGCTTTCACTGTTCAATAGCTTAAAAACCATCCCTGCTTTTCAACGTCCCTGCTAAGACATTTGTTGCACCATTTTTTCAGTATTTTGAATCAATAGATCGTTATTAAAAAATTTTCAAGGCAAAATATAGAAAAGTGGAAGATCTTTTTTTAGATTCAAAATTTAAAATAATAATTGATATCTTATTACTAATCGGAATCAACGTATTATTTAAATACGCTTTATTTCACCTAGGTTTCAAATCGAAAAACTCATAATGTAAAATTATTCGGTCAAAAAAATTCTATGTTTATTTACATAGGAGTGACAAATGTAATACACTTTGTTAGTTATAATTACAATTAGTTATAATTTGTTAGTTGGTTCAATAACATGTATACTAATACGACACAGAATAGAAAAACCTTGGAGGTAAATGTATTTTTGTCGATCCAACGTTATCTTTGTCAACGTTTTAATTTTTACTTGACTTAAGAATCATTTGAAGTTACAGCTAACATAATTTACAAAATGCTATAATTGATGTCAATCATTTTTTCTGGAATTTTAATTTTGGAGGAAATTTAGTTTTGGCGGACATTTTAATTTTGGAGGAAATTTCAATTTTGGAGGAAGTACAAAAACCGTTCGTGTAGCGTGAGATCCAACAGACGCGCGCACTCGACGCGCCTTTGAAATTCATTCACTTGGTTAAAATCGATCTTTCATAGTTCGAAATGTAACTACTAGGTTCAAAATTCACCAGTTCTGTTAAAAATTACTTTTTCTTGGATGATAAATAATTTTCCAACTGTAAATGTAACTTTTCGATTTTTCGCAAAAATTGATACTTTTAAATAAAAATTAACCTTTTATAGTTTAAAATTTAACATTGTCTTGAGTTAGTAATGCAGTTTAATTTTTAAACAAAAGACGAATTTTTTGGAAGACAGTTGAAGTTTCGTATCAAAAGGACGAATCTTTTATCAGAAAAGAAACATGTTTAGCAATACAGTTAAATTTTCTACAACATAAATTGATTTTTAACCTTATGGACGAAAAATTTTAATTTTCAAACAGGAACAGTTCTTCAGTCAAGGCAGAAGAAAAATGTCAACCAGTTTTAACATTTTTTAACATTCAACATCTTTTAACGAAAAAGGCGAATTCTATGAAAAAAGCTTATTTTTCAACTCAAACATGAACTTTGAACCAAAAATGATGAATTTTCTACAAAGCCGTTGAATTTTACAATTGAAGAAAAAAAATGTTTTTTTGTTGTTTGTAAAAAGCGGATTTGTAAAGCTTACTTCGAAAACGGCAAAAACTGCAACTTTTTTCACAAAAAAAGATTGATTATTAATTTGTAAAACTTACCGAAAGAGCAACCTTGGAGGCAAGCGTTTATTGAACAACCATGCATACAGTTTGGTGGATTTCCGGTATGCTCTAACTAAAACAGGAAGAACGGAAGTATTAATTAGATTTATGTGAGCGTGAATATTTTAGATATCGATTATTTTATAATTTCATTATTTACTATTCAGCGGGTAGTCATTTTTTAAATTTGTCAATGAAAAAACTGCCTTTGTGGGAAATCAAATCAATGATTCTATATGAGCATTAAGGAAGCAAACAATTGTTATGAATAAGGAACTTCAAGAAGGTTATGAATAATTGTGAAAAATACAATTATTAAATTTAAACTCACCTGACCAAAACCGGGAATGGCAGAGGGAAATGAAGCTGCATGTGCTATAGAAATAAAATATATCTAAATTATTTTAGTGTATTATCCTTAGATAAGGAATTTTCTACGACTTTTCCAGAAAATTTTAACAATTTAGAACTAATTTTATTATTGTTATTATCGAACACTGAGCCACGAATCTGATCAATGGTTTCAGATGTCAATGAAAAAAAATGTAATCCCGATTCTACATCATCGATCGATCTATCTTACAGACATGAGATACAAGAAAAGCTGTTGGTGTTAAAAAAGTTCCAGAGGTCGTATATCCTAACCGATTTAGCAATTTATGTTTGTTCAAATTAAAGCTAATCAATTTTCAAAGAGTATTATTGGCGCTTACTTTTCAAACAAAATTTCAGTAACTGGTAATTTGAGTTAAAAAATAACAAACAACCACAGTTTTTTGTATCAGTGATACATACTTTTCTATGTTTATTTTGTTTCAAAAACATATGAAATTAGTAACAATTAATTATGACCAAAAATTAAAAGAGGAGAATTTTGATTTTTATGAAAAATTCTTTTATATGACATGCCTGAACATATAAACTGACTTATATAAAGTCCTGTTGTTCCTGTTGGAATAATTTCGAAATTTACACTTTTATCATATTATTCGTTGTCAGCTATTCTGTTATTGTACATTCTGTGATAAGTTTTATCTTGCGAAAAAACAAGGTAATTCAAACCAGGATAGAAACTGGTCCGAGCAAAGATTAAACTGGGAAATCACAGCAATGACGTGAATTATGTACGAAAACTTGCCATATAAAAACCCCAGAATCCGAAAGAGGATTCAATCTAGTTTTCAGCACTGTAACTTGGCCCCAATTCTATCGAACCGTTCACTTCAAGTTGCAAGTGCTGCACTCTGTTCAAATTTAAACCAATTTGTTCATTCATCCCTAACCGAACGAAGCAGAGACTGACAAACTTCACAGGAATTGTTAAAAATTCTACTTTTCGGTTGAAAATTCTTTTTTGTGTTTCCCTTGGTGGAAAATTGAACTATTTTGTTGAAAACTCATTTTTTACGGAAAATCAAACTTTTTTCAACTGAAAATTTAACTATTACATTTGTAGTTGAAAATTTATCTTCTCTCGTAAAAAATTCAACTGTTTGGTTAAAATTTATCTTTTTTATTTAAAAATTCATGTATTTTGTTGAAAGTTTATGTTTTTAGTAAAAAAAATTAATCTTATTAAATGAAAATTCATCTTTTTCGTTAAAATAGTGTCGGTTTAAAAATTCAAATGATTTGTCGGTAATTCATCTATTTTGTTGAAAATTCGCCTTTTTGGGTAGAAAATTAATCTTCTGATTTTTTTAATTCACCTTATTGGCTTTGGATACAAATAATTCGTTTAAAATTTGCTTCTTTTGGTTCAATTTAATTGATACAAAATTAGTTGTTTTTTTTTGTTGAAAATTAATTTTTTGAACTGAAAATGTATCTTTGGAAATGGTACAAAAATCTTTAAAATCGCTTGATATTTTATTAATCTCCTGAAATACTTTCTAATATTTTTAAAATATGGTAAAATTTCTAGAATACTTTCAAAGTTTTTGAATGCTCTGATAACTCCTGAGATCATTGAAATCCATAGAAATCAGTTTAAATATAATTTATATTATATTCCATAAATTTCTCTGAAAATTGGATAAAATCCACTGAAATCTTTGGATGTCTTACGAATCCATTAAAATAAGTAGCAGCGATTTGAAATACATTCAATATAGATTATACTAAACTTATTAATTAAAGTACTCTGGAAAATAACCGAATGACCTTTAATAGAGATATTTTTGGCATTTTGAAGAGAATAGACCTTGCGGGAAGATTGGAAGAAAAGCAAGAATTTCTCGATCGTGATAAATTATACTATTGGAATTGAAACTCAATTCAAATTAAATTTGGAAAACATATCCTAGCAGCAAAAGTCTTCCATTAGATCTTAAGGATTGTATCTGATTTTTTCAGTTTTGATTATACTATGAGGTACTGAAAACACTTTTTAATCATTGTAAA
>CAKNXH010001193.1:96295-144859 GCA_932178445.1 Andricus quercusramuli
GTTTAAAAAATTATTTATTTATTCTGACTTTTTGATATCAAGATTAGGGTTACCAGATAGGTCTCGTGAAAAATCAGCACATGTCGATCTGCAACCCGCCCCCCCCCCCCTCCAATACCTAGCAAGTAGATAACCAAATCAGACCTAGCCCAGCGCCATCAAAACAAAAAAATTAACCAGTGTAACTATTTACTCGGAAGAATTAGGGCTGGCTCAACTCTATCACGTCATCTTGAATATGATACTAGGAGTAGAGACCAATGAAATGGACGAGCGATATGAATCACTGCAACACATTTTCGCATCCGCGTCACATCAATGTGATGACTGTTTAGAAAAATTTGAGCTGAACTTAATAAAATCAAGAATACAGCGTTTAGACAATCAGAGAGATCTTTTAAACCAACTGCGAGGCAAAACGCGAGCTAGAAGCGGGTTTTTTAACTTCATAAGCGATGTATCGGCAACACTTTTTGGTACTCTAAGTGAAAAGGATATGAAATATATCAACAAAGAGCTAGATAAAGTGTTCAGTGACAAGAAAGTCATGTCACACAGTATTTCTAATCAAACTACGATGATAAAAGTATTGTTGAATTCAGCCTCTACCGATTTCAAGCCACTTGAAATACACAGTGGAGTAAATAATAATCGTATCAATCAAATAGTTCACGGAACCGACAGAAATACTGAAAATATAGCAATCTCAAACCAAAAGACGGTTTGCATGATGATAGTTGATGAATTGTGTGAAGATATCAACTTACTGATAGATGCGATAAATGACGGAAAAACGGAATAGTTCATCCTCAGCTCCTAACACCAGCAATCCTGATACTTGAGATGAAAGAATTCGAAGAAAAGTTCAACGTCAAATGCACCATGTCTTTGAAACAGACAAACTTCCAGCATATCGTCGACGTCTCGACAGTCAACGTGGCTATCACAAAGAGTAGATTTGTTTATTTAATCCACATTCCTATCCCAGAAACCGAAATCTATGAAACTAAAAACTTAATTCCTATTCCCGAACAAATTGGTTTAGTTTTCTCTTCCATAATTCCTGACTACGAACACCTATTGATGGGACAGGGGCACACTACATACGTACCTACCGATAAAACAATATTAGAACTATGTAAAAATTATGGTCAGATGAAAATTTGTAAACGAACGCAAGCCACATATTTAATGTCAGAAACTAATAGCTGCGAGAATAGCATATTAAGGATGGATGTAAAGACAGTCAAGGATGAGTGCAAATATTCCCCCTTCAAAATTATGAATATCGCTTTCATACCACTTATGAGTGGATACATTTTAATACCCCACGAACCACTAGAGGTTAATGCATTGTGTGAATCAGGTCATGATGAAATTAAAATCCAGGGCCCTACGAATATTGTGAGTAAAGACAAATGTATATTGAACGGATTAAATATTATTTTAAAATTAATCTTTACCGACACACTAATAAGAGAAATAAGATATAGGAAAAATATATGTTGACCATATACTGACAAACAATTATATTCTATAAAAGACAAGCTAATACCGTTGACACAAGAAATAAGGCCTCTGAATTTGAATAATTTAAAACAATCAGTCGACGACATCGAAAATGTAATAGATAAGGTCACCAGAGACAGAAGAACGCGAACCTGGACTCAGCAGGCCATCAGTTGGCCTTCTTCTTCTTATAGCAGTACTTAGGATATACAGTAATTGCTGCAATCATAGTTTTTATGTGTTACAGATGTGGAATCTTTGCCCGACTTCGTGAATGTATTCCAAAAAAGATGCAATTACTGCAGATATAAAAGATGTAGATCGTAGAATTAAGACTACTAATGTTAAAATACAAGCTAGCAAAAAGGCTTAGAGACTAAACCTAATCTAAGAAGGGGATTGTAACAGAAATGTCAAAGGATCGTCCGTCCTTTCTGTTACTAAAAGGTTCCAAACGCCTTGTTCGACCTGTTCGTGACAGGGGGTACTTCAATTATACTTACTAAAAAACTCGTGATGGAAGAGTATACTACAGTGAGAAGCTAAATCTTGTACTCTTGAAAACTAACAGTGTCACTAACTGGTGTATTTACCTTATTTGTTTGAAAAAAATTAATTTTTAACCAAGAAAACGATTTTTGAACAAAATATTTGAATTTTTAACTAAATAGTTCAATTTTCAACTATAGAAGATGAATTTTCAACCAAAAATGAAATAGTTTAATGATTACTTGAAAATTTCCTTCCCTGGGGGCTGTAACACCTTGTAGTTGGTGGGGAGGCTTAAGCATGTGGGACATAGGGGTCAAAAGGACCTCAGCCTGCATGCTCATGGATATGAATGAAAGGATCCTTATAAACGGGCTCTCCTGGGTGCAAGGAAAAGGATCCCTATAAACGGGCTCTCCTGGCATGTATGATTACGATATGGTAGAAGGGTGAAAGAGCCTAGCTAACATGGGCCTCTGGATCCCTGGGTCGAGGCCCCTCCCGGACCGACTTACAGTTTGTAATCGGGACAGGAATGACCTGCGGCCCATATAGCGACTAAGAAACAGCCCTCCGGTTTTTTCATCGTAGTTTGCAAGCGGATATTTACACATTGAGTACCTCACTCAATGTGATCACCCCCCTAAGCTTTGAATGTAGAGCGATCGTGCTCATGGCACTTTGGCACCCAGGGGTTACGAAGGTGTCTTAACGGCCTCTCGGGGACAACGGACTACCTGCCCGAGTAATTGTAGTCTTACCCCTGCATGCGGGGCTCTGCAGGGGCGGACCTTTATTTCCCTAGCTTCTCGTGGGATAAATTATGGACATGCTAAATGATGGATAAGGAGGAGGGGGAAGAATGGAGGTGGCGGAGGGGGTGAGGGGTTGGGCCTTTACGGACCCAACTTAACCCTTACCCCTCCATCTGTCTCTCCGGCAAGCCAAGTTCAGTTGATGGCTGTGCCCCCAGTTCCCTCGGGAGCTGAGGGATCGACGGTCTCTCTGAACGAGGCTATGGTATTAGGAGAGGCCAATCGGCCCTCCAATAAGAAAAATTGTATCAACGCTTCCCAGAGAAGGAAACTGAGAAGGAAAGCGCGGCAGGCTAGAGAAGCAGCTGCGGGAGCTGGAGCGTAGGCAGTTGAAGGGCTGAAATCCAGCACTGAGGCCCAGAAGAGAGGTAGAGGCTCGGAGGGCACCCCACCGGGGGTGGCGGGGCCTGCGAAGAGGGACAAGCCGGCCCAGCTGCCGACGAACAGAGAGTCGTCGGGAGCTGGACTGACGGCCGCTCAGAGGACCAACCACCTGACGGTGGTGGTGGCTGACACCAACTACCCGGACTCATTGCTCACGGAGGAGCAGTTTGAGATCTTCAGGGAGGCCACCTGGAGGGCGCTTGGGAACGTGTCCCCAGAGCAGTGGCCAAAATTTGTCAACTCCTTCTGCAGAGGAGGGGTCTTTGTATTTGTGGCAGCCGACCCAGCGGCTAAAGCTTGGCTATTCGAAGCGGTGGTCGAGACAGAGTCGTGGGAAGGTGCGTCCCTTGAGGTGGGTGGAGTTGCTCCAAAAGTGGTTTCCGGGCAAACCGGAAGACCCGTCTGAGGTGCTCCGTCGCTTGGAGGGATTCAACCCCTCACTGAAGACAGCGTCCTGGCGAATTGTCAGGCACGAAAAGCCTCAGGAAGGAGGCACAATAAGAGGTACTAGGCATCTCCTAGTTGTGTATATTCCTGGGCCCCAAACGAGGGCCCTTTCGGCCCTCAACAACAGGCCTTGCGATTGGAACCTTTATGCACATCGAAGGGGCCTTCAATAATACCTCTGGAGAAGTGATCAGGGCGGCCATGATTACACATGGTGTGCCTACTGCAGTCGTGGAATGGACGTCCCACATGTTGGCCAACAGGAATCTAACCACGACTAAGGGCGATGTCACTCTAAGTGGAACCATTGACTCGGGATGTCCGCAGGGGGGAGTTTTATCGCCCTTGCTGTGGTGTCTGGTGGTGGATGAATTGCTTCATCAACTCCCGAGTCAGGGCCTTCACGTCATGGGCTATGCGGACGATATATTGGTTATCGTGCGCGGTCAACATCTGGATGTGCTCTTCGGAGTAATGCAGCAAGCACTGACGATAGTAGACTCATGGTACAAGAAAACTGGATTATCGGTTAATCCGAGTAAGACAAATGCGGTTGTTTTCACCAGAAGGTACAAGTGGGGAACTGCGAGTACTTTGAAACTTGGAGGACAAAAACTGGAAATCAAGGAACGAGCTAAATATCTAGTAGTAATTCTGAATGAGCTCCTGGAAAACAAGTGCAAGAAGCTAGTAGCGACCGTATGGCTCTGTAGGAGAGCCATAGGGAAAAGCTGGGGCTTGAAACCGGAGACACTTATGTGGATTTATACAGCGATCTTGCGACCCAGGTTAACCTATGCGGTGGTAGTCTGTGGAGCAGGGTCGAGCTGTCCACGGTGAAGTCTCGACTGGAAAGGATGAGGGGACTGATTTTGAGAGGCGTCACTGGAGCATCGAAGTTAACACCCACGATGGCACTGGGGGCACTAATAGGCTTAGAGCCCCTCCATCTTACCATTAAGGTCGTGGTTGCGAAGGCGGCCTGGAGGCTAAATTTGGTGAATGACAGAAGGATCGCGACAGCAGTGAAGATCCCAGTCTACATCACGAGGAGGCCGACCCTGAACATGCCAGGGACAAGATGGTAACTCACCTCCTCTTCGACAAGAAGTATCGAGTTAGCCTATCGACGAAGGAGGAATGGGTTAACGGCGACGCATACCTGCGCTGTGGTGGAGACAACTGGTTTACAGATGGCTCCAGGAACGAGGAGAATGCAGGAGCCGGCGTATATCGTAGAAGGAATGGAATGGGCTTCACAATTGAGATTGAGTCCTACGCCACAGTTCTACAATCTGAGATTATGGCCATACTCCAGTGTGCCTACAAGGCAAGGGAGTACGGCGATAAAAGGAACATCTGCATCTACTCAGACAGCAGGGCTGCTATATTGGCCTTGAATAGAACAAAGACTACGTCGCTATTAGTATGGGAATTCTTTGAAGCACTAAATACGTTAGCGACCGAAAACCGAGTCACTCTGCTTTGGATCCCTGGACACAGTGGTATCAAGGGCAATGAGATATCGGATAGGCTAGCCAAGCTAGCAGCAGGAAGAAATTTTACTGGACCTGAGCCAGTGGTACACTGTTAAAAATGTTTGGAATTCTCCAACACTTCTACAATACAAGCGTAAGGCAAAATTGCAAACACGGTATTGGAATGCCAAAATTGCAATACATGTATTGTAGCGTTTATAAGTCGAAAACTACAACATTATGTATTGTAGCGTTACCCTACATTTCGGAATCAAACTTCCAATACATTTAGTGGAAGTTTTATGCGGGAATTTTCAACAGTATAGGTATTTCCAGCAGGTTAGTCACTGAAGTAATTAACAGTTGGCTGACTGAGGAAGATCAGAGTGAGTGGGATTTGGTTCCTGGTTGCAGATAGGCCCAAACACTCTTGGGCTTAAAGCTTAACTTCAACCGAGCTAGGGAAATACTCAAGCTCGGGAGAAATGAAATCAAAGTCCTAACAAAACTATTCATAGGACATGGAAGTTAGGATATCACAGACATAAGATAGGGCTTGCAGAAAATCCCCTCTGTCGTCTGTGCTGAAAGGATAGTGAGACATCCACTCACATCCTTTGCTACTGCTCTGCGGTTGCGGGGAAACGTTTAACACTCACAGGTAATTATTTTATCATTGAGCTGCAGATATCAGCCAATAGCGTGGCTGCGGTCTTCTCCCTATGGAGAGGGCTATGTGGTCATGCTTGGGCTCACAAGGGGACGCAACGCGATTACCGAAGTGTCAGGGGCTGCTGAGGTCTCAAACCAGAACTAATAATAATAAAATACTTGAAAATTTAATATTTAAATGCAAAACATTAGTTTTCAGCCAAGCAGTTGCATTTTCAACCAAAAAAGATTAAACATCCATGGTAACAGATGGATGAAGTTACTTCTTCAAGAACGTAAGTGCAACGAGTTGGTTTTTTTTATGTAACGTATCTGTAACGAAGTAATTTGAAAACACAGCAATTACTTGATTGGCTTGAAGGATGTTGGCTACCCTGATGATAGGGCATCATAGGCAGAGGATAGGGCATCATATCTTGATGATGTTGGTGCATCATATCCTGAGGATTGGGTATCATAGCCTGATGATGTTGTTCCGGTGAAATTAATTCTGTGAGAACAAATAGAAATGAATTTATTTCGAATTTTGAATATTGACACTGAAACAAATATGCTAAAGAAGTTGCAGTTTAATTTATTCAAGCTTATTTATTGTCCAGTGGAATCTAGCTGGCTGAAACAGCCAGAAGTGTGTCACTGGCAATCAGTGAAAATTCACTGGTTCACTCAGTGAAATTCTGTTGCAAAATTCTCTTTTAATAACCGTATTTTCAATTTTTCATCGCAAACTTTCCAAAATCTTTACAATTTCTAAAAACTTCAAAATTTCTGAAAAGTTCCAAATTTCTGAAAATTTATCAAAACTTTAAAAATTTGATGAATTCATCTCACGTAAAAATAATAATAAGCAGAATTTAAACAATTTTTTTTATATGAAGAAATAGTTAAAAATGAATATTTTGTATTAAATCAGATAAATTAAATAGTTAATTGCGATAAGAAAGTTTTAATAAGAAAAATTGAAAAAAATTCCAGCAGCAGGATTCGAGCCGGGTATATGCGGTCACGAACTCGAAACCGCCTGATCAAACTGGATGTTGAAAAACTCTCATATTGCGGTCCATGTAACATCCTTTTTTTTCAAATCCGTTTTTTATAGAATAAGTGACAATCGCATCTTTTTACTTGAGTATATCACAAGTTTGGTATTGACGCGGGCGATTAGAATAAACATATTTATCACCTCCAGTATGCGCATGCTGGTAATAATCAGATCCAAAATTAGAACTCTCTTCTCTCCTGACGTTTCTTATTGTTGGTGTTTCCGCTGTGACTGAAAAGAACAACAGAAATGTATCAAGTATTTTCTGCTTTTATTAATAATTATTATATTATTTAAATTTTTCGGGGAAATGTATTGCTTCAAATTGGAAAGGGTGCTAAATTTAAATGATAAAAAATCCAAGGCATAGAAAACATATTATTCGCAGTAAGCAGTGGCCTATTCAGGGTGGCTACAATATCCCAATTTCTAAATTCTTCTAGGTATAAAACCAATAACACCTAGGAGAATAATAATGATGTTATGCAAAATAAATTTTGCTTCTAAATATATTTAAAATACTTTTTAGTTGTGTTTCCAAGTCAAAAAGATAAATTATCAACCAAATAAATGAATTTTCAAATAAAATTCTGAATCTTCAGCGAAAAATAGTTGAATTTTCAACCCGAAAGATAAATTTTCTACATAAAAAGAATCATTGTCAACAAATTAGATGAACTTCCATCTAAAAAAATCAATTTTCAACCAAAATTAGAATAGTTAAAATGTCAGAAAAATAAATACTCAAGCAAAAAAAAAAAATTTTCCAAAAAATAGTTTTGTTTTTCATAACGAAGAAAAATGATTTTTTAACGAAAAAGAGAAGAATTAAATCTTCAGTCAAGATAATAATTTTTCAAACAAAAAAAAATGAATTCTCAACAAAATAATTCAATTTTAAACTGAAAAATATAAATTTACAAACCAAAAATATAAGATTTCAATTTGCAGTTGGAAAAGTGTATTGAAAAAAACGAGTTTTCAGCAACTAAAAAGAAACGAATGAAAGATGAATTTTCTATCAACAAAAAAAAACTAATTTTCAACTAGTTTTTTTCAATGAGAGAAATGAATTCTTAACAAAAAATACATGAATTTTGAACTAAAAATATAATTTTTATACCAAAAATAAAGTAGGATAATATACAGTTAGTGAAATAAATTTTCAATTAAAAACCAACGAATTTCCAACAAATGAGTTTTCAACCAAAGAAAATAATTTTTAACCATGAAGGTGAAATTTCAACTAATGAGAGTACTCTTTCAACAAAAAGACGGATTGTCAAAAAATAGTTAAATTTTTACCGAAAACAAATAAATTTTCGATGAAATAGTATAATTTTCAACCAGGAGGAATTAATTTCTATCAAAAAAGATACGTTTTCGACAAAAATGGAAGTCACATTTTCAGTTAAAGAAATTAATTCTAAATAAGAAAAATTTAACTTTCAAGCAAATATTTTAATTTTTAAAACGTGTGCGAGTTAATTTTTTAGTTACAACAATTAATTTCATTTAGAAAACATAATCTTTAACAAAATAATTAAATTTTTAATAAAAGAAAGGCTTTTAAGCTAAAATGATAAATCATCAAACAAAATGAATGCATTTTTACAAAGTAGTTCCCCATCCAAACAAGTAATTGTGTTTTCTACCAAAAAAGATGAATTCTCAACGAAAAACGTGCTATTTTATATTTTAACCGAAAAGGATTTTGATTTTATACCAAAAATAGTTGAATTCAACCAGAAATGATGAATTTTCTACAAAATGGTTTGAATCCTCAAGCGAAACAGATTAATTTTCAACCAAATTCAGGCCTTAAAATTGAAAGGGTTTTGCTATAATAATTCTAAATACAGAATTAAAAATTAAATGATTTGAAATGAAATAGTAAAAAATTGTGTTCTTGAAATTCAACAAAAAAAAATCTAACATTGCTCCCTCAGTCATTTCATAATTTGTTTAATTTTGAATGTTCACAATTTTACAGTCCTGGATTTGCATGTTGAACACTGAATTTACAATTTTTCCCGTCCATAATTTTTAATTTCACAACTAAAATTGAAATTGTTGAATTTGTAAAATTATAACAAACACTATAGTAACTATTTTATTTTATTGAAAACTCGTATCCTTTTTTATTAACAATTAATTTCTCTAACGTAAAATCATCTTTTAATTAAAAATTAAACTACTTGTTTGGTTGGATGTTCAACTCTTTTGATGAAATCCAATTTTTTTGTTCGAGATTCATCACTTTAGCTAAAAATTTATTCTTTTCGTTAAAAATTCAATTTTTTTTCTTGAAAATTTGTTTCTTTCTTTGGGCTTCGAATAGATTTTTGTAATTGAAAATATATGCAAATCCATTTTTGTTTGAAAATACATATCTTAAATGAAAAATTGATCTTTTTTAGTTAAAAATTTGAATATTCTTTTAAAAATGCATGTCTTTTGTTAAAATTTCATCTTATTTGCTAGAAAATTCATCCTTTTGCCTTAAAAGTGGAACTTTTTGGTTAAAAATAAATCTGATTTGGTTGAGGATTCAACTCGTCTTTTTTGGTTGAATTCAACTGTTTTTATTACAAATAAAAATATTTTTAAATTTCAATCATCATTTCAGTGGAAAATTTACCCGTTTAATTGTAAATTAACATTTTTGTTGAAAACTCATATTTTTTCTCCAAAATTTGTATTTTGGTTTAAAGATTCAACTACGTGAATTAAAAATTTTTTCAGGTGAAAATTTAAATACTTGTTGAAGATTTTTCTGAAGATTATTATTTCATTTTTGGTTGAAGGTTTATCTTTTATAAGTAAATAATTCAAATATGGAATTCAAGTTTATATTTAACAATTTTAAAGAAATGTTCTTGTTGAAGATTTATCTTCTCCGGTTTAAGAGTCAACCGTTTTCTAAAACACTCGAATTTTTGGTTTGGAAACTTAACTCTTTTGTTGAATTTTTTTTTTCGCTAGAAAATTGATCTTCGTTGTTAAAATGTATCTATTTGATTGAAGATTCAACTATTTTATTGAAAATTCGTCTTTTTTATTAACTTCAATCAATCAAAAATGTTTTGTTTTTTTTGTTCTAAAGTGATTCTTCAAACTCAAAATTGAATTTCTTCATTTTTGGTTGGACACCTATCTTTTTTAATCGGAAATTTTACCATTTTATTAGTAATTCTTGATTATTGTTTAAAATTCAATAAATACGTATTCAATAGTGTGAACAGTGATTTATATTCCACCTAGTGATAGGTCCACGCATGTTACATGGACCGCGATGGAAGAGTATTTTAACTTCTGGCTGCCGGAATTATTGGACAATTTCCTATTTGCAATTCATAATTAAGAATATTCAAGTCAACCTAAAATATTAATTTTCAACCACATTTTTATATAAGGCACAGGGACGCCTGAACAATTCTAAAAAATAAAATTCCCGACACTGTGAAATTCCCGGAATTATAGAACTGCCGAAATATTATTTACTTTTTAAAAATAAAATAACCAAATATTTCTATTGAAAACAATTTTTTGTGATGTTTAAAATTATCTAAAATCATTTTCTGATTTAAAATAATAATAATTAAAAAAATATATATTTCTGTAGCGCATGTGTTTTTAATTTTATTTTTCTATGCATTTTTCATACAATTTTTATACAGTTATTGTTATTTTTAATTCAAAAACACATTAAACACCTTAAAAATAAATAATATTTATTGTAAAAAATAAATCCCAAAAAATAAAATTCCCGACTCTCTACAATTCCCGAAATTATAAAACTGCCGGAATATAAAAATCCCAAATTGGAAATTTCCCGAATTTAAGTTATTAAAATAATTGTTTTTTTAATCAATATTATTCATTTATTAAAAATAAAATTACCAAGTATTTATATTGAAAACATTTTTCCTGATGTTTAAAGTCTTTAAAATTAATCTTTGATTTAAAATAAGAATAATTTAAAAAATGTGTATTTCTGTAGCGCATGTGTTTTTAAATTAATTTTTTGTACAATGTTTGTGCAATTATTGCTGTTTTAAATACAAACATAGAATTTAAAAAAAAACTTTGAACATTAAAAAAATTCTTCCTTTAACAAAAGGATTTGGTTATTGTATTTTTAATAAATGAATGATATTTATTCAAACAAAAATTTTTTATTTTTCAAATTCGAGAATTTTATAACCCGGAATTTTCAAATTCGGAAGTTCATTATTCGTGAATTTTCACATTTCTGCGATTTTATAATTTGAGAAAATGTATTATTCGGGAATTTTAAATTTCGGGATTTTTGTATTTCGGTAATTTTATAATTTCGGGAATTTCATTTTTCGGGAATTTTCCAATTCGAGAATTTTGATTTTCGGGATTTTTCAGTCGGTCCTACAATTTTATTATTCGGGAATTTTCAAATTCGGTATTTTCATATTTCTGCAAAATTTTATTATTTGGGAATTTTAATTTCAAGGATTTTTCAGTCATCTCGGGAATTTGATTATTCAAGAATTTTTATATTTCTGCAATTTTATAATTTCGAGAATTTTAATTTTTGGTATTTTTAGTCGTCCCGGAAATTTTATTATTAGGGTATTTTCAAATTCGGAATTTTTCTATTTCCGCAGTTGTATAATTTCGGGAATTTTAATTTGTACGATTTTTAATCGTCTCTGGAATTTTATTATTCGGGAATTTTCCTATTCGAAAATTTTAATTTTCAGGATTTTTAGTCATCCCAATATTAGGAACTGTTCAGGAATGTTATTATTCAGAAATTTTCCAATTCGGGAATTTTATTATTCGGGAATTTTTTAACTCGGGAATTTTAATTTCCGGGAATTTCGATTTTTTGGATTTTTCGGTCGTCCCGGAAATTCCGTTATTCGGGAGTTTTCCTCTATTAAAAGTGGTGAAAGTTAAAACAAAACAATGTTTCCATATTGAAAAATGGTTAAAAATGAATATTTTTGATTAAATCAGATAAATTTAATAGTTAATTACGATAAAAATATTTGAATGAAAAAATCGAGCAGCAGGATTCGAGCCGGGACTACGCGGTTATAAGCTCGAAACTGCCTGATCTAACCGGTTGTTGAAAAACTCTTGTATTGCGTTCCACGTGACATCCGGGGATTTTTCAAAAACCGTTTTTCCCGAAAATAGCTGAAAATCGCATCTTTTTACTTTAGCATATCACAACTCTGGTAATTACGAATGAGTTTTGAATAAAAATACTCACCACCGGAACCACTCCCTCGCCGATTAAATGAGAAAGATTTCAACCTCAAGGAAGAACCCCAGGCCTTCCTGTTTGGTGTTTCATCGCCTGATTCTGTAAAAGGACAAAGGAAATGTATCAAGTTTAATCAATCATCAATTTTTCATATGGAGCTGCACAGAAAAAACTAAGTGTAATCTTTACCCATTTTTCAGAGTAATCTTTACCTGCAAGAGAAAATACATTCACGTTGTGAGATTTACTATCATCTTTTGTTCCGATGGAAAAATATTGAAATTTACGCATTAGAAAGTTTCCCGCAATGAAAATTCACTTCTGTTTCCAGGGTTTCGTAGGTCCGGGCAGAAACCCTCATAATTTCAGTCAAGTGTCCATTGGTCGTACTTTTTTATAGAAGAGGAAATAATAAGAGGGGACGTAGGGGAATGGAGGAGAAATTAGGGGTGGGTAAGTATGGGAAACGAGGAGAAATGGAGGTAGCTGAAGTGGGGGAAGTGGAGAGAAATTAGAGTACGTGAAATAGGGAAAGCATGGGGAAAGAGAGGAGATGGAGTAGGCAGCTGAGGGCTAATGGGGGAAGGGGAAATGAGAGATGGGGAAGTAGGGGAATGGCGGAGAAACTAGGGGTGGGTAAGTATGAGAAACGAGGAGAAATGGGGGTAGATGAAGTGGGGGAAGTTGGGAGAAATTAGTGCAGGCCTGTCCAAGCAGGGGAAAACTGCTTATTCGCCACAAGTTTCCATCTGGCAAATAAGCAGTTTTCCTCTACTTGGACAGGCCTGAATTAGAGTACGTTAAATAGGGAAAGCGGGGGGATAGATAGGAGATGGAGTAGGGAACTGAGGGGTAATGGTGGAAGAGGAATGAGTGGTGAGAAAGTAGGGGGATTGAGGGGAAATGACGAGAGGGTTAGTAAGGAGAAATAAGGTGAGGAAAGTAGTTTAAAAGTTCTTGAATATATTGAGTTATTTTTACATTTTTCAAAGAATTTCAGGAGACTTCAAAACCTTGAAAGGATTTCAAAGAACTTTGTACATTTTCTAAAGATTTTATCAGATATTTAGAGGAGTTTAAAAAATAAATGAAATAAACTGAAATTGCGAGGGATTTAGGATATTTCAAGAAATTTCACAAGATTTGAAAAATTCTATCGAATCTTGAAACTCTCACGAGATTTCACAAATTTCGAAATATTTCGAAGATTTCTAGATATGACCTTCTACAGATTTCATCGACTTTAAGATTTTTAAAAAAGATTTCAAAGGATTTAAGAAAATTTCAAAAACATCAATGAATGTCAACAAAAATTCTATAGGGTTTCTAAACATTTTAAGGAATTCAAAGGAAATTCTCCAGAATTATAGGATTCTATTGTCTCTCCAAGTATTTCAAAGTTTTCAGGGGATTTCACAAATTTTATGGTATTTTTAATTTTCACAAGACTTTGAATGATTTCTACAGATTCTTAACTATCACAAAGATTTCAAAAAGATTTTAAAGGAAATCAAAAAAGGTTGGATGATTTGAAGAGATTTCTATGGATTTTAGCAGCCGCTAATTAGATTAGTGTCTAATAAGATAGAAGGAGTTCAAGAGATAGGCGTTACGGGGAGAGAAAGTAATGCAGATGGTGACCCAACGGAAGCGAGAACAGTTTCAGCCTAGATTTACGAAATTCTAAAAATGATTTTTCATTTTGTCGAGAATAAATACAGCAATCGATGATCTATCATTTTTCATTTGTAAAAATCTGTTTACATCGTTTAAAATTTTTTTTTCAGACACTCATTATTAAAAAAATGGTCGCTATGGATTTCTTAATTGTTTATGATTTTAATTTTAGGGGAAAGAAACCGGAAAGGAGAACGCACAAAATTTTATTTTAGTTTAATTATTAAATTATATCGTATATTTTACTCGCCAACACAGTAAATGAAAAATGCTACAGTCGTCACGAGGGTGAGAAGAGTGGCGGCACTCATTATCAGAAAACAGAGGAGCCTGTTTATTGATAAATTTACAGGAAGAACACAACTGATAACGAATGAAATAATCCAGGCCTTTGTCGGTATATACAGGGTGCGGCACAGAAACTTGCTGATTTGTTTCTGGCGCGATGCGGCTAGGAGTGGTCGGATGAGGATTTGGAGGGTCTCATTCAGTAGGGGACGTCCTGAACTTTCGTTTCCCCGACAGGCAGGTGACATCATGCACTGGACAAAGGAGCAGCGCGCACTTGCCTACGATGCTTACTTTTCCAACCTGCAGGATGAATGTTGAACCGGATACGGAAGGAAAATGAAACGACCGTTCCAATAGTAAGCCTCGCAGGCAAACGAGCGCTGCTCCTTCGTCCAATGCACGATGTCGATGGACTGCAGGGAAAACGAAACTTTAGGACGTCCCCTACTGAATGAGACCCTCCTCACCCTTAAGGTGTTCGCACAAGAAAATCCGTTGCAGTGCGCTGGAAATGTATCACGGACGTGCCGTCCCTGCTTTAACACATAACGCCAACCAATCGCGTGCAACCTGCCATGCTGCTGTGGTCCGTGGCAGCACGTACTCAACTGTGTTGCGAATTAGTATATGTAGCGACATACTTGTGTACGTCACCGCTCGGACCGCAGCAGCACGACAGGTTGCACTGCAATTGGTTGGCGTTATGTGTTCGTGAGCGGCGGGCACGTCCGTGAGACGTCTCCAGCGCACTGCAACGGATTTTCTTGTGCGAACACCTTAATCCGACCACTCCTCGCCACTTGGTGCCAAAAACAAATCAGCAAGTTTCTGTGCCGCACCCTGTATATACATACAACCCCACTCTTCAGCCATATTGCACATGTTCTAAAGTATGACAATTAGTTCAACGGAGCTTTTATTATCTGCTTGAATTGTTTGTGGTGGGCTGGAAATATTGCGTGGTATTAGAGGATTAAGGAATTTGTCAATATTCTGCACATTGTTATAACATCATTGAAAATTGAAGGACTTTCAAGAGATACGTGTAGCTGAAATTTCATGTAACGGAAACTGCTCATGATTTTAATTTTAATCTGTGACTCGTCTCTCTTGAAAATACCCTATCTCCCAAACCGCTGATTGAGTACCCCTATCCGTGGTGGAAACGTTTACCAATTCAATTTTTTTATAAAATGCATGTTTGTAATTATATATAAGACACTAATGCCAATACAAAAATCTTCCTAGAAAATTTTAATAATTGGGTCCATTAAATCCGACATCTTTCAGAAAAGAAACTCTTATTGAAACGTGGACAGAATGTAGCAAATTTCTGAGAAAGCTACAATTTTCTAGCATTATTTCAAGAGAATATGGCTAATTGGGAAGAAAAATATTGAGGGTCAATTTGATACACCTAATATTGACGATTCTGAATAAAATTGACAAGAAACGTTTTTCTTCCTCATGGAAAATACTGTGTTTAAATTCATGGGGCTGACGGGACCTCCGAATATCTTTTAAAAAAATACGCATTTCCTTTTTTGTTAAAGATAGAAGTTTTTTTATTCTCTGCAATTTATTTTTCATATTATATCTATTAATTTAGGGAAAATGAAAAAAACTAATATTTTCCCTATTTATAGACGTCCACAGTATTTTTGATCATTAAAATTCAATCAGCGGTTTGGGAGATAGGGTGTTTTAAAAAGAGTCGAGTCTCAGATTAAAATTAAAATCAACAGCAGTTTCCGGTACTTCAGAATATGTGCAATATGGCTAAAGAGTGGCGTCGTATGTATATACAGGGTGCCCCAGACTCAAGTTTCCGGACTTATATGGCCGTATAAAAATAAAGAAAATAAATCTAAAACTCCTTTTCCAAAAATCAGTTAAAGTTTTAGTTTTTGAGTTATAAAATATTTAAGCTGGTTCAATACGGGCTACAACCATACTGCAACCATATGGGTCTCTTAGTGTACAGAATATAGAAGAATAAGCATCAAAAAATGAAGTTGTATACAAATATTTTCCATTTGGGAACGAATTTGACACGAAGACGATAAGATTTCTCTCCGAACCAACGTTTTTTTCTATTAAATGTGTAAAAATTATGTTGCCAAAAACTCGCAAAAGATTGAAAGCATCATGAGAAAAAAGTCGCGAGTCCCAAAAAGTGGATATAAGTAGAACAATTATGAGTATAGTCAGCCAAATTACACTTACCAACAAAATCCAAATAGATCGCAAATGTAAGAATTAGAAAGCAGCTGGTGATCTTCATTTTTTGTTTTATCATGAGCCACATTTCATGAATGACAACGTAGCACTTTCTGCTAGGTGCTGGAAACTGCTAATGTCACGTTGTAAATAGGAACTGTGTGTTTTGTAAGTATCGCTTCTATAAACTGTTTAATGCGTAAACACCTAGCTATGAAAAAATCACGTGGTAATCAAGAACTGAGGCTGAGGAAAAATATCATTTAATATTTCCTGCTCTATTGGTAGAGATTTCAAAGTTTAACGCTTTTTTTTAAAAAGCCAATTTTGGCAACCAAAAATAAAAATTCCGTAGGATTACTCTAGATCACGTAAAATGGTGGATTACTCGGCTTAAACTATAGTATCGCAAATTTTCAAAAAAAAAGGACTGTTTTTCATAAGATTCTTAAATTTCCAACAAAACAGATGAATTTTTAACATAACAGTTAATGAGTCAACCAAAAAGATTAATTTTCTACCGAAAAAGATGAATTTTCAATAAAATACATGAATTTCCAAGGAAGTAGTTGAATTTTCAAATCTTTTAAAATCCTTTGGAATGATTGGAGGCCCTAGAAAACATCTTAAATCTTTTGAAATTCTTTGAAATCCCTTTGAAATCTTTAAAAATCCTACACGATTTGTTGACATTGTGAACATTTTTTAAATCTCTTGAGATTCTTTGGAATCTGTTAAAATAGCTTGATGTCTTCAAGATGCCACTAATCTTTTGAAATAATGTGAAGTCCTTTGGAATTCCTTAAATCTTGTGAAATTCTTGAAAATCTCTTTAAATATTTGGAAGTTTCACAAAATTATTCGACCTTCCTTGCAATTTTTTACATCTCTTGATTGGTATCTATTGGTATCACTAAAACGGAATTCTGTAATATTTCAACACTGGTCAAAACATTTTCTCGCAAGAAGTCAGCAATTTGACACTACCATATGAATTCCCATCTTATACAACGCTGCTGATGGCGGATGACCTTCTCAGCATAAAACATCGACCAACTATGACTTTCTCGGTTCCAATGTTAGCCCCCCCCCCCCCCAATTAACTGAAGTTTAAGGAACTGACGTTCTAACTAGACTCGCTACCCTGCAACAACTAACAAACTTAATTTTGGACATGATTTCAACTTGCAAAATAAATTTCTCGCATGAAGGTGGTAGTTGGACGTACAATTCAAAGAATGAATAGTACAAACAATTCATCCTTTTCTATACTTCTTTCAATCTACAATCACCTCTATTCTTTTGAATCCCAATCTTCATATCCATGTCTACCCGCCACTTATCCACATGTATCCTTTCTTTTCCACTTCCTATCCGTATCTTTTTCAATCTCTGTCTTCCTATCCAAGTGAATCCATTTCTATCTTTTCTGAAATATAAGATAGCCCTACCTTCTTAAATCCCAGTCTTTCTATTGAAATGAAACCAATGCTTATCCGTCTCTATCCTTTTTCATCTATTAGGCAATCCCAAATTTTATCTATCTTTTTTAATTCCTACCTTCCTAACTAATCCAATCATTTCCTATCTTTTCTTGAATATAAGTCAGCCTTAACGTTACGAATCCCATTCTTTCTATCTGAATGAATCCCCCACTTATTCACCACTATCCTTTTCCATCCATTAGGCAATCAAAAAAGGTGTATATCTTTTTCAATTTCTATCTTTCTATCAAATTGAATATTTTTCTATCTTTCCTTAAATGTGAGACAGCCATATCTTTACGAATCCCAGTCTTTCTATTCAAATAAATCCTCCGCTCAGTACCGGCAGGATTCCGGTAGGTGGCTGACCGTAAAAGTTAGGCACAAGTGAAGTCATTTGCACCGTCCATAACTAGAGGGTCGGCAGACGACTTTACAGAGTTCGACTAGCAAGTCGTGAAGTTAGGGAATTTTGTTGGTAGGTACTACATTTTTGAGCTGATTCAAATGGATAGAATTAAGAAACAAAGTAGGCATAGAAAGGGATAAGATGTACAAATGTTTGACGCATTAACATTGATAGAAAAGGATAAGTCTTTATGAATAGGGCAGAAAGAATCATTGATATGAAGCGATAGGTAATTTGAGAATAAGGGATAGTCAGGGATAGATGAAGATAGGCATTTTGAACCACAAGGATAGCGTTTATGGAATGCAAAGTGTTTATTTGAGAAAGATTGAATATCTCATCTTTTTCTGTCCACGCATTTCAATCTTTTTTAATCTTTTTACTTCCAGCAGGAGACTTGCTTTGTGTCTTATACTTGTGACTCTACGCTGGTCTTTCACCAGGGATGGTATTCCTCGCTGGATGAAAATAAAACTTAACCATCTGAGAGCAGTTTCACCGTAGCCCGTTTTTCTTTACAACCCTGATTTGGATATCGCTTTTTTAAAAGCGGACTTAGAAAACCATATCGATGTTAAAGATGATATTAATGTTTTAAGATACAAGTGTTTTATAAAAGTAGACGACGCTAAACGTTACGAAGCTGATTTTGTGCAATGTCCTGGAGAAATAAGATTGCCTCTATGGACAACCATTTATTTACGAGTACCAGAAACCAACCTCATTTATGCCGGGGAGTTAAAGCCTACTGCAAGGCAGAATGCACCTATATGGGTTAATTCGATGAAAGCAAAAAAATAATTGTTCGAGAAATAAGAACGAATGGAAATAAAATAATTTTGGACAGCTACATTTTTTTTAAATTTGAACGAAACGTTCTTCACAAATTTTCACGATATTATAATTGGGCATTCTAATCTTAAAATCTGCCATTAAAGAATTTATTTTTGAAAATGTGATATACTCAGGTCGTCGGTAATCCATTCACAGTGATATAAAAAGTCCGAGAATAAAATAAAATTAGTTAAATACAGAATTTTTCGAGAAAAGGGGAAAAAGGGGAAGTTTTTTGAGAATAGGGGACAAAAAGGGGAATTTCAAGAAAAAAGGGGAAACTGAGAAAAAAAGGGAAGACTGTGCACCCTGTTCCCATATATTTCATTCTGTTGTTTTCATTACCCTACGAGTAAGTATTTTTAAGTATATTTTACTTACTTTACGTAATAAGCAGATCCCTCCCTAATTGTTGCAGTTGCTTTTATCTTCCTTTTCTTCATATATTGGTATGATAATAGCTTTTTCCATTTATCTAGGACTTCTTCCATCTCGATACATAAATTTATCAATTCGCACAACCTGTGAGGTATGTACTCGTTACCGCATTTAAGAATTTCAGCGTTAATACTGTCTACACCAGCGGCCTTACTATTTTTTAAGTTCCTAATTATACTCTTCACCTCAGTGAAACAGACCTTCTCAATTGGGTTTCCTAACGCATCGGATTCCATATCGCAGTCGTGGTTTCCCATAGCTTCATCTCCCAACAATTCCCTTAAAGAGTCTCTTAGAGCGTCTACTATCGCGTTTGTATCATACAACAGTTCACCTTTGCTATTTCTCATGCTGCCAAACTCTGTACTTTTGTTTCCTTTCATCCTTTTGTGAAACAATTTTTTGCTACATTTCGAATCGCTTTGCATTTTCCTCTCTTCTTTTGGTCTGATTTTACCGTTCATTTTCTTGGAAACTCGTTTAACTTTCCTCTTTTTGTGTCTGTAATCATTTTGAAGTCTATTTCTCTCCTCATCGCGAAGACCTGTGATGTTCATCGTTCTGTTGTACGCTTCTTTCTTTTCTTGTCAGTCTGCCAGAATTTCATCATTCCACCATGCATGACCAGACATTCTTCCTATAACCGAAGTACCACACACTTCAGTCGGGCACCTAGCAATGGCATCCTCAAGCAAAGCCGATGCGCTTCCTATGTTTTTATTATCTATCAGCGCTTTCCAAGTTGCCTGATCTATGCGTTCGTTTATGTTATTCTGAAAATCCATTGGAACTTCCGGTTTCTGTACATTTTCAATCTTGATTTGCGCTTATTTAGTTTTTTTTTTGGTTCTCTTCCTTCTCCACCCCTGACCTAAGCTTATTCTGGAGACCAAAAGTTAATGATCAGTACTGCATTCAGAACACCGCGTGGCACTTGCATCTTCGACTAACTCTCCTAGTCTTTCATCCGCAACGACAACTGAACAACAACAACAACTGAACATAAGCTAACTAATCTTTTCCCGTTATCATTTTCTTCTAGATCTCAAAAATTACCAGCACCCTTCTGTATCCTGACTTTTGACGTTGGCCGCCGAACCAGCCATTCATATCTCTTAGCAGAATGATTCTTTCACCATGATCGCAAGTACTTATTGTATCATTTAAATTGTTCTAGAAGGCGCCTTTGACTTCTCTTGGATCACCAGCAACTGAAGCGTAGCCCGCTACGATAAATAATCTTTTGATTCCATTAAAAGTAGATAGTTAAATATCGACGCCTCCATTCAATATGAGTCTATGTGCTGACGGCGCTCTGTATGAGACTATTCCCTATGCTTTTATACACAGCGCATAGTCTCATACACAGCGCTGTCAGCAGATAGACTCATATTGAATGGAGGCGTCGATATATGTGGATACTTACCTGAGTATCACTTGGTATTTATTATAACTAGGATATTGTGAAATTGGAAGCGGAAGAATTGAACCTACCTTTCGAGCAATAACAACCTGTACTAATTGTACTCTTACCAGCCGATCAGAAGAAAACCCAGCAGGTTTGGTAAAACCAGTTCTCGAGAGGAAAGTATTCGGAAATCAATCACTGAATCCCCAAACCTGTTTTTCAGCCAGGTCAAAAGATTTATAAATGAAAAATCGGAATAAAAAATCGGTGATTCGGAATCAAAAAGTTTAGATCTCATAATATTTAATTTCCTTAATACATCTTTATTATCTATCTTCCAATGTAGAATTTTCTAAATTTAATATACTTAAATCATCTATATACTTAAATAATAATAATCTATTGACTTTTATGACGGCAATAGGAGCGGATTTTCCATCAACCCTACTTCTACATGAGAAAATGAAGAGTGTACTTTCAGTGTTGCAGGAATTGGGCGAATAATAATCTTTAGTTATATATATATATATATATATATATATATAAATATATTTATATATATTTAAGAGTTAGTTCAGCCACACAGTGCATAGCATACCATAGGTATCTGTTTGGATAATACGCAATTGACTGAAAGTTTTACATTTCTTTTAGTAGCTTATCTTTAGAGAATCTTTCTCTGCTGTTTCTATTTCATAGTACTCACTTATTTTGTGTTGGGTGCCTACTAGAACGTGCTTCAATTCAGCATCAAACATTTCTTTAGCTTTGCCGTTTTTTGTGTTTACTTTGGAACGCATTCTTCCAGCTCGTTTAGAATGTATTCCCTTATGGAAACCTTTCGGCATCAGTATTGCAAGAGCCCAACCTTCAGCGTTTACTATTACTATTTGTTCTCCGGCTGGTATTTCCATATACTGTTTCGACTCGTCTCGTCTTCCATGCATGCAAAGCTGAACTTCCGTTTTTGGACGAAAAGTGTATTTTCGATATTGGAGTTTAACGTGCATGTAAGATTTAGGAATAAGCCGAATAAATCCAAGTAAATTAAGCGGGCGACCAAGTATCTCAAAACGAGGATCGAGATATATCAGTTTAGAGGAACCAGCGCCAAGACGTAGGTCAATAATGGGTTCTCGAGGCCACTCGCCAAAAAGTTCAGACTCCAACTGTGAATTTGATCCTGAAAGAAGAAATATCGGATTAATTTGTTTCAAGATCACTGTTTTTATGTTGGGATATTTGCTTTGCAGCGAATTACGCGGTTACGCCGCCAGTATGGCGCTGTGCCACCCGCAATAGGCCCATTTCGGATGGAGGCCATGGTTCAGTTGGAAATGGTAATAGGACCGAACCGAGGCGACGGCCAGGCATTGGCCCCGGACGAAACGCGAGAATATCGATTTAAATGGCCGGACCAACTCAGGAGGGACATCTTTACCTGTTGGGAAAGAAGCTCACCGGCGCGAAGAGGATTCATGTAGAGGTTGCATGACCGTTGGGTCTACATGCACCCGGAATATGCTCATAAAACACCTCAGTATTTAAGAGATCAGGTATCCTTTTTGTGGAAAAAGGGATATGAAGCTCTTTATCAACAAGAAGCAAGACTCAGGTTGCGCAAATTAGCTGAAGCTAATACTGCTCTCCCCGGTTCGCTTCCTGAAGATGTTAATCTCTGGAATCTGAACTGTGCAGTTTACGAGAAGGCGGTCTCCCTGCTTAGCTACAATAGAAGTAACGATACTTCAGTACGCCTAAATAAGACTTGTGAGCGTATTGCATAGCTTCAGTTTGAAATTGAAACGGCGAGATGGCATGCATCAAATATTCAGTGCGTTATTAGCTAAATCACATCAAAAGAAAAATTCACTGCTGACCATCAAGCAGCACTGGATTGATGGCAGTTGCTCGCAGTGAAACTTGTCGGTGGCTGGTTAACCTTTGTTTAAATTATATATATTCGGGTCTTGGTTTCGATTCCTTTGGAATACAACTAAAGGGCCTATGACAAAGCCCCCGAACGCGTCCTCATGTTGCAGATAGAGAGCCCCGAATCAAGCGTTTCTGCTGAATATCGTTACGATAATTAATAAGCAGTCAGAGACAATTTTCCAGGGATGGTCCCGAAGGAATAACCCCTAAGCGCAGGCGAAACAATCGTGCCGAATGCTCAATGGCACCTGGGAGCGGTATCTCAAACGGTGACTCTGGGATACCGGGCGACCTCTCAGAGTGTGCAGCCTTATTCTTGCACGCGGGGCTCTACAAGGAACAACAATGACACCACCAAAACACCAGAAAGTTGTAGATGCGGTTCAAAACAATAGAACGCGCAGAGGACCTGACAATGGGTCGGCAAACAATGCCGATCATACTAGAGTTCAAGTTGTTCAAAATAATTTAGATGGAAGCATGACGGCACCAACATTTGGCCCACATATTCACCTCATATTTAAAGTCGGAGACGCCCATTCCGCAGCTGCTGATGTTTGCACGCACTATACTCCTGCCGAAAAAAGGAAACTTGTCCAACCCAGAGAATTATAGGCCAATAAATTGTTTAAACACGCTGTTGAATCAATTATGATGAAACTTTGTCGTCTTTAAGAAAGTCCTCCAACTTGATTTTATTTTTGTTATACGAAATACTTGTATGGCTCACAGTAGCAATATGTACATCATCTGAATTTTGTCCACACATTTTTTGTATAGGTTTCTGAATGTATCTTACCTTGTTGTGGTGTACGGAGAGAAGATTCGGCAGTAGGAGCCATCCCGAAACGAGAGCTAGAAACGCCGCTCTGTGCACTTAATACTGCAACGAGAAACAGATTGATTTTCATGATTATAAAGCCGCCGAAAATAATAGACCATTTTGCCTAACTGTCGGAAGTTTATTTGCCCATGTGCGGCTGTCATGTGCATCCCGCATAGTATGAAAGTTACGCTCATATTTTGTAAAAAGGTATACAATTTTCCCTCTGTCGGAGTGAAATTAAATGCAAATGCTGTTTGGGTGAATGTTTTTGGGTGAAAAATTGGGCAAGTGTTAAATAGAAAAACATATTTTTCCTCATTTGAGACGGTGGTTAAGTTGCCGGAAGCACCCTAATAGTAGTCAAAAAGCTGAACTTGTAAACAGGTTTGTAGTAAGTTAAGTTTCTCATATTATTTAATTTTATTTATGTTATTGTGATTGCAATACATTTTGAAGATGAAAGACAGGATTTGATTATTGTAATTGTTTTTAAAAAATTATTGTGTTTTGGGAAGAAACTGGTCAAAAATAGTTATTGTATATTGTGTTGTTTCAAGGCCGAAACTTTCGGAAAATGCCAAATCTGTTACAAAAGAATATACATATAACTTGAAAGCACATTTTTACATTTTTGAATTTCATTCAAAAGTATGAATTAAATTAAATTAGAAAATTGGCTATATACAAAAATATTGCAAATAAATAGAATTCATAATCCATTAAAAAGGAAGGGACATCGATCCACCAATTGATGAAGGGTCATAGTTAAGTTTAAAGGAGTCGAAATTGAGATGTTTTACATTTCAAGCAATTATTATTACATTCGTCAAAATGTTTCTTGAAGTCTTCTTTTCTAATACGACCACTTGTGTATTCTAAACAAGATTTCGGGAAACGTATGAAGCAGAAGAGGTTATGTTCCTTTTTCATTGAAATTCATTTTCACTTTGGATTTTTGAATGCATTACACATGCGCAGTTAACTTTCCTTAGGTAAAATGGTCTATACCATCAACGGGCTTTTCTGTTGGTTCTGTCAATCAAGTTCAAGATTGAGTAATTGAGAGCCTGACTGTAGACCTTCAACATCCTTAAAGATGATAATAATTAAACACAATTTAGGCCAATTACGTTTTAAAAAATGTACTGTTCACTGTATTTTCGAGCAGCTGTTATCAAATCAGAAAGCCAAATGAAACAAAAATA
Organism: Andricus quercusramuli; assembly: GCA_932178445.1. NCBI lineage: Eukaryota > Metazoa > Arthropoda > Insecta > Hymenoptera > Cynipidae > Andricus > Andricus quercusramuli. The sequence continues at coordinate 121,110 of CAKNXH010001193.1, forward strand.
ATAATAAAGCGGCAGCTCCAATGTGTTTAAACGATTTATAGATTTTGTTCTTCTGTTTCTTTTTCGTAAACTCAATAGAATCTGTAATAACAATAATTCTTATTACCTATTGGAAACATGAACGAAGTCTAATCTCCAAATTGAGTCACATCCCAAAATGCTCTCAAAAAAGGGAACATAGGTGATCTTCAAAAAAACGTAGGTGAACAAAAGGCGAATAGATAATTTTGAAATAAATTGTTTGTTGTTGATACGACAGTCAATTTGATATAAAAAGCTTCAAATTCTTAGAATTTGATGTCGAAATATGTTTCATTTTCAGAAAAATATTCAAATTTTCAACCCTTAAAGAGGAATTTTCAACGAAATAGTTGAATTTTCAACAACAACAAATTTGTTTAAACCAATCTGTATCAATAATAACCAGAAAGTGAAACTTTCAAGCAGACCAGATAATTTTTCAACAACATTGTTGAACTTTTAACCAAATATTAAGATTTTTAAGCAAAAAAGAAAAATTGTTTAGAAGACAATGGAGTTTTCAACAGAAAGGTTCATTTCAAGCCAAGATAGTTGACTTCTTTACCAGAAAATATGAATTTTTAATTCAAAAGAACGCATTTGCAACAGAAAAGTTATAATTTTGGACAGAAAACGTGACTTTATAAAATAGCTGTATTTTGAATAAAATAATTAAATTTATAACGGAATATTTGAATTTCTAACGGAACAGTCTTATTTCCAATTCTCAAGGATAAATTTTCAACCGATTAATTGAAAAAAAAAATAAAGTAAAATTAAAAAAAAAACACGAATTTTTAAACAAAATAGAGACATTTTTTGCCAAATAGTTGGCTTTCAAACTTTTGACCAAATATGATACCTAAAAAAGATTGATTCTTCAGTAAATAGTTGACTTTTCAAACAAAAACAAATTTTTTAACTTCTTTAGACACTCTGATGAGGATCCACTTTTGTTATTGTTATTAAAAATGTAGTCACCGTATCCGCATACAGTTTATATTCTAGAATTTTCAGCAAATATTTTACAATTGAAGATATTATTATAAATATGAATATAATTCTAATAAAACACTTTCTGTTTTACTGATATTGTCAAACGATTCCATAAAAGAGCTACGGAGCTCCTAGAAGCTATTTATGTTCTTTGAGTCTTCTTTTAGTGGATCCCGACAATGTGTAGGACAACAATGCCGACTACTCTAGAGTTGGGTGAGCCAATCAAGACAGAGTGAGTACGGAGGACCGGACAAATCTCAATACTTTTAAGTGGGCGAATCGACTCAAGGATAACCTGCTGGAGTGCTAAGATAACAGTATGGCCCTTAAACAAGAATTTTACATGGCTGGACTGTATGCTCTATGCTGCGAGAAGTACCCAGATCGCTCGCATTCTTTGCATCAACGTGTGTGAAGCCGTGCAGAGGAACTCCTGAAAAGGGGTTATGTAAGCGGAGTGCCTACTCTACAGCAGTCGGAACAAGACAGCTGAAGAGGAAGAGAGGCGACATTGAAGTCAGCCTTGGACAGACATCCATTATAGTAAGAGCTATACTTTAGAACGGGGAGAAATATCAACATCTAAGTTTCTCCCAAGCCCAAGAATCTGGCTGAACTGGATGACGAGATTCATGGAGATTTTTCAGGCGAGTACGACATCTGGTATATCAATTGTAGTGTGTATAATACAGCGAGAGCTCTGGTGGTTGCAAACCGTGATACGAAACCAACAGCGGATTATTAGACCAGCATAAATCCAGGAGAGACTGAAAGAAGTCTCAGAGATCATACATAGATTTAAGGTGCTGTACAGTGCCCTCATAATCCCAGAGGGGAATGCCTACCTATCACTACCAAGGAGGTGAAAAAAGTATTAACAGGCATGAAGAACTATTCCACTCCGGGACCAGATGGTATTAAGACTCTACCTATCGATGGCCCGGATTGACTAAGAAAAAGCTTTTGCTTCAACCCCCCACAGACTTATCATGTGTCTGCTGGAAATCATAAAGGTTCATCCAACCATCGCAAGCAGCATAGAGAGGCTGATGCAGCTTTGGAAATCGAATTCATAAGGTCACTAATGTATTTTTCATGGATGATCCTAATATCTGTGCTAAAAATAAAGAGCAACCAAGGGATAATGCAGCACTAAGAGTGCTTCATCACCATCTCTGTCACTCTTGCAACATTAGCTCTGATGCTACTCGGCTAAACATTCCTAGGGAAATAGAGCCATTTGTCGAAAATGAGAAGTGCCATATCTACTGGAACTTCATATTCTTGACCATGTTTCTTTTTCAAATTTTCTGCACCATCCGACAAGAACATTACAGTCAAGGGGAGTGGAAGGAAACTGGAAGGAGCCTAGCTTTCACTGCTTAATAGCCTGAAAAGCATCCCTGCTTGTCAACGAAATGCTAAGAAATTGGGGAGAAAATGCGGATGCGGTCGTCCTTTGGTTACTCCGTATCCTCAGGGTTCACAAGACTTTTGCTGGATCGTCGAATTGAGTCTATCGTAGACTGTAACTACCTTTCTTACGGTCGTTAGAAGTGTTTATAGTTTAAGCGTTACTGCGATTTCGCCGGGAGCGGGTGTAGAATGGCACCTGCTTCTAGTGACATCCCGCGGTTGTCCTTATGACAATGATCTTGTATATAGGATATGTGTTTCTCGAATTAATTAGAAAGAAACTTTGCGGTCTTTAAGAATGTTCTCCAACCTGGTGTTACTTATGGTTTACAAAGTACTTGTATGGCTCAATTAAGCAATATGTAACATATATATTATCTGATTTGTATCACTTATTTTTTGTATGAGTTTCTAAATGAATCTTACCAGGTCGTCGTGTGCTACCAAAATACCCAGCAAGAAAAGGCATAACGGAACTGGAGCCGGAACCACTGGACTGAGTACTCACGTCTGCAACAAGAAATATATTTATTTTTATGATTATAGAGCCGCTGACTATAATACCATCAACCGGATTTTCTGTCAGTTTTATAAAGCAAGTTGAAGATTAAGTAATATTGAGCTTGAATGTGGACCTAGAACATCCGTAATGATGATATCAATTAAACACAACATAGCCTCGTAAAATTTTCAAATTATTTTACATTTTTTTCATCCAAAATGATTTACCAAAGAAAGACAACTAGGTAATCGTAAAAAAGTATGGTTTTTTATCTGCAAGAGCTAATTTTTCAGGAGAACCGAGTAAAGTTTAGAATGTTTTTAAAATTCACAAATACTTAGAAAAATAATTAAAACGGTATTCATAGATACATTGAATTTTTACCTCATAACTTATAATAAATATTTGTCAATACATATGTTTGATAGTATGATAAAGGTTATAATAAAGCAATGGCTTTCCCTTGGTCAAGCATTTTGATTATTATAATTTCTTTGCAAGTACAGGCACACCTCGTATGAAAAAGTTAACTTATAAAAATATGAGATAAAATACATAAAGTGGAGAATACTCCATCTGTTATTGTTTGCCTGGTCAATAGAGCTTGTGAATGTAACTTTTAAAATGTTTAATTTTTTCATATAACCCTGCTCCCCTACCCACCAGGTTGTGGACAACCCAGAGCGTAGATTCCTGCGCCTGCACAATCCTGCACTTGTTGCAGAGTACAAAGAGCGAGCGCGTAGCGTTACATCCAACAGACGCGCGCCCGCGACGCTCGTTTGAAATTTAACCACTTGGCTAAAAATTCATCTTTTTTAGTTCAAGACGTAACAACTTGGTTTAAAATTTACCAATTCTGTTAACATCTTTTTGAGTTAGCAGTGCAGTCTAATTTTTAAATAAAAGACGAATTTTTCGGAAGACAGTTGAAGTTTCATATCACAAGGACGAATCCTTCATCTAAAAAGGAAAATTTTCAGCAATATAGTTAAATTTTCTACAAAATGAATTGATTTTTAACCTTATAGACAAATAATTAAAATTTTTAAACAAGAACAATTCTTCAGTCAAGGAAGGACAAAAATGTCAACCAGTTGTTAGATTTTTTAACGAGAAAGGCGAATTCTCTCGGAAAAAGTTTCTTTTACAACTCAAACATGAATTTTTAACATAAAATGATTAATTTTCTACAAAGAAGTTGAATTTTGCAATTAAAGAGAAAAATTATTATTATCTGTAAAACTTACCAAAATAGCAACCGTGAATGCAAGTGTCTCTTGGACAACCATGCCTACAGTTTATTGCATTGCTGGTAATTCCCGACTAAAAACCAATAATTTATTTTCATATTAACATTTTTCACCTAAAAATTAGGCATTCAATGTGATGGAACGAAAAGGAATATTTTTGTATACTCACGCGGCAGTTGTCTAAGCAGGAATTAAGTTTATTACGCTTAAGGCCACGATCATCCTGAGAAAGAGCAGAAGTTTTAATTAGATTTATGTGAGCATGTATACTGTACATATTGATTATTTTACAATTTCATTATTTACTGTCCAGCGGGCAGTCATTTTCTAATTTTAGCAATGAAAAAACTTCCTTTGTGGGAAAGAAAATTAATGATTTTATATGGGCATGAAGAAAGCGAACAATTGTTATGAATAAGGAACTGTAAGATGATTATGAATAAATGTGAAAAATAAAATTATCAAGTTTGAACTCACCTGACCAGAACCGGAAATGGCAGAGGGAAATGAAGTTGCCGTTGCTATAAAAATAAAATATACCCTAATTATTCCAGGGTATTATCTTTAGATTAGGAATTTTCTACGACTCTTCCAGAAAATTTTAACAATTCAGAACTAATTCTATTGTTGTTATTTTTAATCGCTTAACCACGAATCTGATTAATGGTTTCAAAAGACAATGAAAAAAAGGTCATACTGATTTTACAAGATCGATCGATCTAGCTTACAGATATGAGGATATGACCGATTTTTGGTTGATGACGTGGTGCATGCGCAGTTCCGACCTTTCCGGGCAACAGTGACAAAAGTGGATGGACGCAGTGAAAAAAGTAAATGGACGCAGTGAAAAGAGTGAGGCACAGTGAAGAAAGTAAATAAAATGCAAACGACTTCGTGTTACTTCGGGTGTATTCGTGCATCGTGTGCAGCCAACTTCATTCTATTTTCTGACTCTTGTCCCTAACCTAAAACACCGTCAGTTTCTCCGAAAATACTGTGCTTGGTTTTTTTCACGAAAAATCGAACATCTGGAGGCCCTCAACTTTATGGGCTATTCAATGGTGAGAAGCTTGGTCCTCACTAATCACGACATCGATATGAGCAAATATGCAAAGTTATTGACATTCATCTTACCAAGTTATTGTTACGGCCATATTATTGCCATTGTTATTGTTGCGTCAATCGACAAAAAGTCGCCTTCTTTTTACACAAAAAACAGGTAAACAAAAACTAGCACTTTTTAAACAAATTATAGAAAAAGTATCGTGTCCCACGCATTGGAAAAGCGACGATTTAAAACTCTCGCTTTTTTAACTTTAAGCACAATGTGGCAATTAGGATATATTGCAAATGGTGGAAAAGTATTGAATAATAGGAAGAATTCTCCACAAACAGAACATCCAACTATATTTAAACCACCTGCGAAAACAGGAGAACTTCTAAGCAACCCTAAAGATAAAAAGGAACGTTTCAGTGATCCGGGTGTATATCAGATCCCTTGTTCTTGGGGTATAGTCTATATTGGAGAAACCGGGAGGGCGGTAAGTCAACGTGTAAAGGAACATGAGAGTAAAGTCAGGCTAAAACATTTCACGCAATCAGCAGTAGCTGAGCATCATATCGAAACAGGACATAGTATTTTATTTGACAAAACAACCGTCATCGCAAAAACGTACAATAAATTTCCAAGAAAACATAGAGAAGCAATCAAAATCTTGAAACACCCTAATAAAATAAATAGGGACAACGGATATAATACCAATCCGATTTGGCTTTCCGTCCTCCCGGGTTTTTTAAAAAAGACTTGATTGGCCAATCAAGTTCAACCAGTCCCCACCATGGGGCGCTCTGGCCAATCACAGGCATCGTAGAGAATACATATATAAGAACAACATAATCTGAAACTTCAGTTTCGGTTCAGCCCTGAAGAAGTGAACTGCAATGTTCACGAAACGTCGTGCTTCACTAGAGTTCAGAAATACTAAACCAAAACAAAGCTTTTCTCGTCCCAAGATGAACATAACAAAGATCTGCGTGCACTCACAGACCATTTGAATAGCAAGGTTTCGTCTATGCATTTGAACGCAACGCTAACTGCGTTAGAAGTGCACACTCTTGTGTAATCAGCAGCTGTGGCAGCCGTTAGAACGTTGGGCCCCAGATCTAGGCGTACAAATGTAGTCTTTGCCCCAGGAAGGGATAGTCATCCACCATGGAAGATCAGGTTGGATATAGAATTTAGCAAAGACTGGAGTTAATTGGGTTGCTTGAGTCAATATAAGAAAGGAATTAGAACCAGAAAGCTGATGAACTGTGTTACCAAAATCATTCACCCTCGGTACATCGAGACATTGACACCAGCAACATTGGATCAGATTATAGACTCCCAATGCAATGGCAACGCAAGACAAACAAACAAAAGCAATTTAGACGCTGCATGGTTCCAACTAGCGAAAGCAAGAACAGGCAGTTACCCTGCAATTGCGCTGACAAAAATAAAAAGCTTCAGGTGTTTCTTCGGTTTTGAGAGGGAAAGTAACTGGAAAGCTCCAGGTTCGGATATGGTGCACAACTTCTGGTACAAGTACCTGACGTGTATTTATCCTGTGTTGGCAAGGTGTTGTTAGAAGATTATACATCACCCAGATCTTAGGCTTAACGCTCGAAGGAACTAGGTATATGTTGCCTAAATAACCAGAAGCTCAAAGTCCATCTGAATTTTTACCGATAGCCTGTCTTTCAACAATCTATAAAGGCCTTACAGCTATTATTGCAGATAAGGTATATTCTCACTGCGAAGAGAATGACATCCTTACAGAAGAACAAAAGGGTTGTTAAAAACTCGCGAGGCAGTAAATATCTAGTCACCATGAACGCTGTTAGAATGTCGCAAACTCATAAAACATCAGAGAAACTTGCACATGGGATACATTGACTAGAAGCAAGCGCTTCCTTATGTATCACAGGTCAGAGGGGGCTATCCGCGAGCCGTATCTGATATCTGTGATAGCCGAGGCTTGCATGTCCTACACAAATTTCTGTTAGGATCTTGATTTCGTCCTTGAATTAATTTTCAGGGCTTTTTTCAGATCCCTTAAAGATTTAAAGAAGGAAATCGACATTTTCTAACAACTGAAATCACGGGAGATGTTTTGATTATACAATGGGCATCGGAAATAAATTCACAGTTAAGGTTGGAAACATATCCTGTTGGGGTCTAAAATCATCGTTTGATAACTATAGGAGCCACAGGCTAGCAGGAAAAATCGTTGAACTTGTCTAAGGTTTGCTTTAACATCCCTTACGGCTCAAGCAAGACAACCGACTTTACTTAAGAAACAAATTATAAAATTGCTCACGTTGAGGATTTGAGGAATGTTCAAAAAATCTTTAAAGAAATTTAACGACTTTCCATGCTTCTTAGGAAATGTGGACTTCCTTCATTAAATCTTTATGGGATGTTGAAACAACCCTTAGAATAATTTCAAAGACTGTCTCTCATAGGATATGTGCCCCGCTTGAATCTTTAATGGTTGCTACAAAAACCTTTAAAATAAATTCATAGACTTTTTCCGCTAGCGCCTGTTGCCTACAATTATTTTTAAGTGATTTTTGATCCCGATTCTATAATAAAAATATCTCCCGCGATTTTTCATTTTGGGAAATGTCGACTTCTTTGCATGAATCTTAAAGTGATGTTAAAACAATGCCCAAACAGCCTGTACACACCAAATCGTGAATCTGTCAAGTTAATGGTTACAAAGTTTTTATTCCGGTGGTTATAATCTACAAAATACAAGGTATTTTGCCAAATCTGAGTGAACGTTTTTGAGAAGGATCAAATTTGATAATTACAGAAATTTATAATTAGACATTTGACAAAAGCTATTTTCTGTATATTTGATGCGGTGTCTTTATTTGGTAAGCTCAAAAACGAAATCAACCAGTTTACAATTTTATTCTTAGCATACTGAGATAAAAACTAAAAATCGGCAAAGCCTTGTAATCCTGAACTGGTTGATTATTAAAAAGTGGAACACAAATACAATTAAGTAAACCTGAATCAGGAATTTATACATATCAGTAAATGGTTAAACGTTCATTCTCAAATGTCACTGTGAAATTACTTTCAATATAAACTAGAAGAAATAAATTATTATCATTGCTTAAAATTAATTTCATTTAACTTTTTTTGAATTATGTAAGTATCAAAGAGAATCGTTATAAAAGCAGTGTATAAGAAAGATGCTTTGAAATAGAAGCATTTTTATTGATCCAAAGGTTGTAATAGGTGTTCGGTACATATGCTGATACCTAACTTTACGCAATCATGTTTATTTATTTCGTTTTCTGGGATATTCTTTGAAATATAAGATTCTGATGAAATTAGAGAAGAATGTGACCCTCAAGAGCTCAAGAGGCTAGACAGTAAATATGTGGAAACATTGAAAAATAATGACTTTCTACGTGGAAGCGAGGAAAGCCACAAATTTCTTTATCATGTTTTCGATCTCAAGCACTCTAAAATTATATCTGACAAAATCCGGAAAATTTTTTCAGGACTTAATGAAATGATTAATAAAAATATGTGAAAATGCAAAAAACGCCGTTTCGGATAAAATTCAGCATATTTCATGCAAAATCAGTACATCAGCGCCAAGGGTAAAAAATCAGCACATTTGCTGACAAATCAGCACATTCGGTATCCCTAATCAAGATAGTTATTCCTCAATCAAATAAAAATGATTTTCAATGTACTTCCTAAATCTAAATTCGTGAATTCTCACTAATTAATAGTGAATAACAATTACGATTTTTTTCAGTAGTGAGTTAATATTTGATTTAATTTACCAAAAATAATTATTTAAACAAATTGTTATTGTTGATAGCCTACTTGTATATTAATACTGGATAGTTCCATTTTTTCAGAATTTGTTTACTTTTTGACCATTTTTAATAAGAGTGAAGCAATAATTCATTAAAGTGAATCCAAATAATTGTTTAAACAATTTATCATCATTGTTAATAATACTCTCTTTGCTTTTATAGGGTCCCAAAGAAACCCCATAAGTGTAAAAATGTGTTTTGCGAGTTTTTGGCGCTAATTATGATTTTTTTGCGGTTTTTTTAATGCGAATTGTTTCTAATACATAAAATATGACTTTATACTGAAGATTAGATATTTTAATGAATTGTTTAAACAATTTATTATTGTTTTTAGCAATTTTCTCACAGAATGGAGTTAGAAAGACGGGGTTTTTTCACAAATTTTCTATTTGTTGTCCAATTTTCAATTAGAGGGAACTGATAGTTCATCAATGTTAACAACAGTGATTGTTTAAAAAATTTATCATAATTATTAATAACATTATATTTGAATAATGCTAGAAAGATGCGGTTTTTTGTTGAAATTTCTGGCTTTTTGTCCAATTTTCATTTGGAGTGAAGTGATAATGAATTGAAGTTAACAAAATAATTGTTTAAACAATTTATTATCATTGTTAATAATATTCTATTTGCTTAATTGGTAGAATGTTGTGGTTTTTTCTGAAATTTCCAATTATTTGTCTATTTTTCACAGGGAGTGACTTAATAATCATTCAAGTTGAGCACAAATACTTGTTTTAAAAATTATTATTGTTAATCACTATCTTTGTCATCATTTTTTTTATTATTTTTTTTCTCTTTTTTATTAAACCAAAGACAAATTTACTTACATAGCTAAGTTATGATAATTTAGTGGAACAAATTCCGGCGGACTTTCCCGACGGGCGGTTTAACTATAACCGACCGGAGTTTCTTCGGGATTCGGTAGGCACTCAGTTGAACGTTCACGGCTCTTCCACTAGCCGATCAAGGTTTCGGGGAATGGTGGCCGAAGGCTCGTAGCAAGGCTTCTTGCTTCCTCGGAGACCTTCTCGGTGGGCGAGAGGATTTACTGCGTTTCTCTGGGGATCGTTGGGGTGGAGGAAGGTCTCTCACTTTTCTTTTCCCCTCTGGAGAATGGCGCGGAGGTGGCCGGGGTCTTTTGAGACAGGAGTGATCCACTCGATGCTAACTTAAGTGGGCATCCTTCCACTCTTCTGCGAGTCGGCGTTTTATGGGGGTGCTGCGTGTGAGGGTAACCCGGAGATCCCTCAGTCCTCGAGTTTCCGCAGCCTTTTCACCAGGGTCTTTGGCAGCCGGCTCAGTTGACGGGTACTCCTTTTGGGCAGCCTTGGTCCTCAGTTTCTGTGAACCCACGTTGGACACTTTTACTGGAGAGACTGGGATGGGAGAAGCTCGGAGTATCAGGTAATCTTCCTCCTGGTTGTGGGGGCTGGTCCTATCTGCAGTTGCTGGCGCGTCTTCTTGCTGGGTTGGTTTTTCCGTCCGTGGAGGTGTGGGTGTTCCTAGGGCCAGATTGGTGATCCCGGGCACGAGTGGAGGGGCTTGGGGGGGATCGTGTCTCCTGACTCCGCGTGCAAGTGTCCTTGGTCGGGTCGGCAAGGCCAAACTCCCGTCAGGTTGCTTCCAGGGGAACCGTGCCCTCCTCCTCCAGGCTCGACCCGCCCGAGGGCTGGGGGTGTCTTCCGCTACGGGTCGATCCTGTGAGGAGCCAGGCTTCTCGTGCTCAACCAGCCGTTGAGCCCTCCGTTGCCGACTTTCGAGCCTTTTCCGTTTAATGGTCGGAGGCAAGAGAACGTACTTCTCAGGATGGGCCAGCTGCTCGGCCACTGCCCGGCGATGACGGTCGGCCCAGCGCTTGTGCTGACTTGGCCGATTCCTTTTGGATTTGTTTACCTATGGACAAACGAAAATCCTACTTCAGCCCTTGCCCGGAGTGACGTATTTCACTTGTAGAATGTTTGGGATTGTATTTTTCAAGGAAACCCGAAAATCCTCGATACGGTTGAGGACCCGGAAAATAAACCCGGTTATCCTTGATAGGATCAAGGACCCGGAAAAGATTATTGATTTTCGCGAATTTTAGATCTTTAGAGAAACCCGGAGATCCTCGATGTGATCGAGAACCCGGAAGAGAGGGGAGGTTTTTTCAGAAACCCAGTTATCCCCGGTACGATCGAGGACCCGGATAAGATTATTTAATTTCGCGAGTCTACGATTTTAGGGGAACCTGGAAATCCTCGAAATGGTCGAGGACCCGGATAAGATTATTTAGTTTCGCGAGTTTTTGATTTTTAGGAAAGCCGGGAATCCTCGGTATGGTCGAGGACCCGGAAAAGATTATTTAGTTTCGTGAGTTTTAGATTTTTAGGAAACGTGGGAATCCTCGATATGGTCGAGGACCCGGAAAAGATTATTTAGGTTCGAGAATACCAAAATAAACTTACGGCGGGATCGCCCAAAGACACTTCAGAACTATTTACCTCCATTGGGTTCTTGATTATTCACATAAAAATTAGTTCGTCCTCACTTAAGTCTGAGTTGATCCTCCGAATTCAAATCACAATAAGGAAACAGGGCCCAGAGTAGGGGTATAATTATACGGCAACAAGTCTTCGTGGGTATTTATATTTCCAAACTCAAATATTCACAGTTAACAACAATTATGGTTTAAGGATTCTAGATTCTGAAAGAAGCAGAATATTCGCGGATCTATGATTCCCGTGGGGTTTTCGAGAGCGACTTCCTCGCTGGGGTGCGGCCAGACTCGAACTGCCCTGCTGCGTAGTTCGGAGGGTGAGTGGAGCCGAGGTCCTCACCTTCCTGCGAACCGAAGGGAACTGATTGCACAGACTGGCTGCGTAGCTCGGATGGTACGAGGAGCTGAGGTCCTCGTCTTCATGCAGACCGATGCGGACTGATCTGCGAGCTTGACCGCCGCTGCTCGTTGACCGGACGGCGTTCGCACGGCGACCAGACTCCGCACTACAATAATGTACATAGTCGCCACTAGTGACGTCGCTGGCGCGCGGAAATATTCAAAAACTTGTGGGGGAATTCGTGACGAATGGCCAAGAAAATAATTAAATTAAATATATTTTGACGTTGGTTTAAAAAACCCAAAGGGGTTTTTCAGCGGACATCATCTTCATCTATATTAATGCCAGACAGTTGCGGTTTTTTTCTGAAATTTTTAACCTTTTGTCCACTTTTCACTTAGTGGGGTAATAAATAATGCAATTTAATAAAAATAGATGTCCAAACAATTTATTATTGTTTATAACTATCTTCTCTTAGATAAATGCTCGAAAGTTGCAGTTTTTTCTGAAATAATTAACTTTGTTTCGCCTTTTTAGTTATGAACAAATAATAAGTTAGCATTAGAGAGAAACATATTTTAAACAATGTCTTTCTTTTTTGTGAATATATTTTGCTGGACGGGGGGGGGGCTAATATCAAAATATGTTTAGTTCCAAATTTCTTTGTTACGAACGAATTCCAAAAGCCTCAAAAACTGAACTACATATTTCGGAATTTCCCATATAAAACTGGAATTTTGCATCACGCTTTTCGAAATTCACTTCTTTTAACCTAATGTACAAAATTAATAACTTGAAAATCAATTGAAGGGGCCGCGGTCTAAACCTGTTGATTGAAATTTCAGAAATTTTACCCGGCGGAGGAAAATCGTTTGTTATTTTTGCAACTTTCAATATTTTTTTAAACCAAAAAATATTGTTTGTTTATTTACTAGCTGAAAAAAATGATAAAAAATAAATAGAGAAAAAATACACGTTAGCTTTATAACATTCAAGTCAATATCGAACGTTATGTGAAGTAGGCTGAAAGTATTTCCGAAACTTATTAAGTTATGATGGCAAAAAAAAAATTCAACCAAAAATGGAATATTTATAAGGTAAAGACACCAGTTAGTGGTCAAAAAGGAACGAGCTACAAAGTGAAAAATCATATTGAACTGACATTGTTTGTTTTATTTTTTGTTAAAAGCTGATCTTTTTATTTGAAAAATTACACAATTTATTGAAAATTCATCATTTTTCGATGAATTCAACGACTTTTAATTTAAAATATTTTTTGGTTGATATATCAACTATTACATTTTACGTTATTTGTTGGATATTCGTCTCTTTAGTTTAAAATAAACTATTTTAGTGAAAATCAGTTTTTTTCGTTAAAAATTGATTAACTGAAGATTCAATTTTCCATTTTGGGTTAAAAATTCGCCTCTTTTAGTTTGAAAATCAACAATTCGGATGTAAATAAATATATAAACTTAAAAAGTCGTTTCTTTTGGTTAAAAATAATCTTTATGCTTAACAATTAATCTTTTTGGTTGAAAAGTCATTTTTCGGTTGAAAATTTAACTAATTTATAAAAATTTGTTTTTCTTTTCTTGAAAATTGATTTTTAGTTGAAAACTCAACTATGTGTTTGAAAATTAACTTTTTTAGAAAATTATGCTTCTTTTTTGAAAATTCATTTATTTTGGTGAATAACTCATTTCTTTGGTTAAAAATGTAACTACTCTGTTAAAAATATTTTCTCTTGTTAAAAACTAATATTTCAGTTAAAAATTCATCAGCTTAGGTTGCAAATTTACGTATTTTCCTGAAACTTCAACTATGTGTTTGAAAAGTAAACTTTTTTTTTAGAAAATTATGCTTCTTGTTTTGAAAATTCATTTATTTTGGTTGAAAATTCATTTTTTTCGTTTAAAATTGAACTACTTTGTTAAAACTATTTTTTTGTTAAAAAATCATCTTTTTGTTTGAAAATTCATTATTTTTGGTTGGGAATTTAATTGTTTTGTTTAAACCTCTACCTTTTGGGTTAAAATTATATTTTTAACTGAAAATTGAACTATTGCTTGTTTCGTTACATATTTTTTTACTTGAAAATTAATTTCTTTCTGTAGAAATTTAACAGTTTTATTGAAAAAAAAATTGTTGTTAAAAATCAATGTTGTAGTTAGTAGGAATGCATTAGGATTTACGTTTAAAATCGGAAAATAATTTTTTGTTTACACTTTCGCCTTGCATTATTTGAATTCTAGGCCAACTGCATAGCTGGCGCCGCCACACGGCGACCGTCAACTCTCATTAAAATATTTTTAACAGGCCTCCACAGAGAAGTGGCATGGTGCAGTGCTCCCAATCTTGCTCCCCAACCGCACTGCGCATGCGTCAGTGCCGAATTTCTGATCGGCTGCATAGCGCGCGCTTATTTAAAATGTTTAAAATATGCAAATTAATTGTTTTAAACAAATAATGATTAGAAAATGCATAAAAATACATTTTTCATTGCAAAATATACTTTCGCAGTCATAAATATAATAATTATTTAATTTCACTGCTGAAAACGCATTATTTCTTCGGACATCGAAGAAAGACTTCAGCAGTGAAATCAAATTATCATTATATCTATGGCTGCGAAAGTTTTGCGAAATGGATTTCCATTTTCTTCGAACAATCTGATTCTTATCATCCTGTTTTTCCTCAATTCATATTTTCATAAAAGTATACAATCTTCGCATTCTAGTACTATTAGAAATAGTTATTTGAACTTTTCTACTCATTTGCTTCATCAGAAACAAGCTTGAACAATTTTAAGCTATATCACGTGTTTCTGTCACTAAAGGTTTCAAACGCCTTTTTGGACCTGTTAGTGACAGGGGAAAAGCACTGTCATTAAAAGGTTCACATGTGTCACTAACCCATCCACTCGTATGAATCACACAAAAAAATAGATAATTACTAAAAAGCAATGCGGACATTGCTGCTATCATGCTTTTAGTATTAAAACACGACTCCACTTATACTTACAAAATGACTCGTGATTGAAGCGTATACAACAGCGAAAAGCTAAATCTTGTACTCTTGAAAACTAACAGTGTCACTAACTGGTGTCTTTACCTTATTTGTTTGAAAAAAATTAACTTTTAACCAAAAGAACAACGATTTTTGAACCAAATAGTTACATTTTTTCCTAATTAGTTCAATTTTCAACTAAAGAAATAAATTTTCAACTATAGAAGATGAGTAACTGTAACGAAGTAATTTAAAAAACACAGCAATTACTTGGTTGGCTCGAAGGATGTTGGCTACTCTGATGATAGAGTATCATAGACTGAGGATAGGGCATCATAGGCTGATGATGGGGCATCATGTCCTGATTAGAGAGTATCATAGACTGAGGATAGGGCATCATAGGCTCATGATGGGGCATCATATCCTGATGAGAGAGTATCATAGACTGAGGATAGGGCATCATAGACTGATGATGGGGCATCATATCCTGAGGATCGCGCATCATAGGCTGATGATGGGGCATCATATCCTGATGATGGTGCGAAGAAAATCCAGGTGGATGGTCGTCCGGCGAACTTAATTCTGTAAGGATGAATAGAAATTAATGAATTTTCAATACTGACACTGAGACAAACATGCTAAAGAAGTTGCAGTTTCATTTTTTCAAGCTTATTTATTGTTACGCTGCAGATTTTCCAACGCACTCTCTTAAAATGAACCAGTGAAACCACACTGATTTCCAGTAAAATCTCACTAGCTGAAACAGCCAGAAGTGTGTCACTGGCAATCAGTGAGAATTCACTGGTTCACTCAGTGAAATTCCGTTGCAAAATTCTCTTTTAATAACCGCATTTTACTCAACAATCTTGAAAATCTATCAAAACTTTCAAAAATTATGAAAATTTTAAAAGATTTTCAAAAAAAATTTTTGCAAACTTTCCAAAATCTTTTAAGAGGAAAATTAGAAACACAATATCATCAAGTCAATCTGTGCAAAAATTTCTATTTTTGAACAAAAAGGCTCAGAAACATTATCGTTAGAGACAAGTATATAACAAGATGAAAAAAGAGGGAGAGAATTGGAAAAGAGACAACCAAGCCATCCTCACTCTCAATTCCTGTCTCTTTCTCCGTCTTTTTTATGGTACTTATTGGGACCAACATGTTTCGAGATCCTTTAGATCTCCTCATCAGGGTATAATTTTATAGGATACTACGAAAAAAAAAAAATTTCTATCATATGCTTTATATTTGTTAATTGATGGAAATATTATACATAAAGAGAGAGGGCAATAATGCAATCAATTTAAAAAGAGACCTTTCGAGAGATAATAAAGCCTTTGATTCGTTTATCGAATTTTTATAGGAAACCTTGGAAATTATTGTAATTTAATTTTCTGTTAATTTTCAATTATAATAACTATTAAAGTGCAAAAATGATTTAGAAATATTAAGGGTTGACACTTAAACAGAAAATTAAAAGTTAATTTTCATCCAAAAATTAAAAAATTATACCCTGATGAGGAGATCTAAAGAATCTCGAAACATGTTGGTCCCAATAAGTGGTATAAAGAAGACGGAGAAAGAGAAAGAAAATGAGAGTGAGGAAGGCTTGGTTATCTCTTTTCCAATGCTCTTCTTTTTTCATCTTGTTACATACTTGTCTCTAACGAGCCGATTAAAATGTTGTTTGGAAACATATTTTGAGGCCTTTCTATGCAATTATTTTTGCATATATTGAGCTTTTCGAATATGTTTTTTCAAAATAACTGATTTTTGGATTCATAATCTTTCTGAGAATTTTTTTCAAAAATATAAATTTTTACACAGATTGACTTGATGATATTGTGCTTCTAATTTTCTTTTTAAAAAATTTAACAAACAGAGACATAGAGCCTTAGACCTTGATATTTGTTATTTTGAGTTCGGATGTTATTGCCGTTCTCAGGGAATAGGTTTCTGGGTCAACCCTTAAATTTAAAAAATCTTTACAATTTCCAAAAGCTTCAAATTTCTGAAAATTTATCAAAACTTATAAAATTTAATGAAATTTCAGAATTTTGATAAATTTCCAAGATTTCTGAAAACTCTCAAAATTTCAAAAATTTTAATAAATTTTTTAAATAATAGATTTTCAAAATTTTGATAAATCTTCAAATCTTCCAAAAATTGCATAATTTTTCTATTTCTTATAAATTTCCGACATTTTGAAAAATTTATGAAATTTCAAAAATTTTGATAAATTCATAAAATTTCAAAAATTTTGATAAATTAAAAAAATTTGATGAATTTTCAAAACTTTTATAGATTTCTAAAAAAAAATTAAATTTTCCAATTATATAAAAATTATGATAAATTTCCGAAATCTTCCAAAAATTTAAAAATTTTGATTAATATTCAGTGGGGAGATTATATTGACCCTCGATGGAAATAATTGTTTATAATATTGGATGTTGATTTCGGCTTTAGGGTCAGAATGAATAATTCAATTAATTTTAATTAATTTTTAGACCCTAAAGCCAAAATCAACATCCAATATTATAAACAATTATTTTGATTAATTTCCAAAATTTCCAAAATTTGATAAATCTTTTAAAATCATTCTCAAAATTTCAAACATTTATTACATTTTTTAAAAATTGATGAATTTTCAAAATTTTGTTAAATTTCCAAGATTTCTGAAAATTTTCAAAATTTATCAAAATTTCAAAAATTTTAATAAATTTTTTAAATCATAGATTTTCAAAATGTTGATAAATCTTCAAATCTTCCAAAAATTGCATAATTTTTCTATTTCTTATTAACTTCCGAAATTTTGAAAAATTGATAAAATTTCAAAAATTTTGATAAATTAAAAAAAGTTGATGAATTTTCAAAACTTTGATAGATTTCTAAAAAAAAATTAAATTTCTGATAAATTTTCCAATTACATCAAAATCATGATAAATTTCCAAAAGCTTCCGAAAATAAAAAAATTTTGATTAATTTCCAAAATTTCCAAAATTTGATAAATCTTTTAAAAACATTCTCAAAATTTCAAACATTTATTACATTTTTAAAAATTTGATGAATTTTCAAAATTTCAAAATTTTGTTAAATTTCCAAGACTTCTGAAAATTTTCAAAATTTCAAAAATTTTAATAAATTTTTTAAATTATAGATTTTCAAAATTTTCATAAATCTTCAAATCTTCCAAACATTGCATAATTTTTCTATTTCTTATTAATTTCCGAAATTTTGAAAAATTGATAAAATTTCAAAAATTATGATAAACTACAAAAATTTGATGAATTTTCAAAACTTTGATAGATTTCTAAAAAAAAATTAAATTTCTGATAAATTTTCCAATTATATCAAAATTATTATAAATTTCCTAAATCTTCCAAAAATTTAAAAATTTTTATTAGTTTCCAGAACTTCCAAAATTTGATAAATCATTTAAAAACATTCTCAAAATTACTAAAATTTGATAAATTTGTTAAAATCTGATGAATTTCCAAAATTTGATGAATTTCCAAAATATCACAATTTTGATAAATTTCCAAGATTTCTGAAAATTTTAAAAATTTATCAAAATTTCAAAAATTTTAATAAATTTTTTAAATTATGGATTTTCCAAATTTTGATTAATTTCCAAATGTTCCGAAATTGTATATTCTTTTTTAATTTTTATTAATTTACGAAATTTCGAACAATTGATAAATTTCGAGAAATTGATTAAATTTTCAAAATTTCAAAAATTTCAAATTTTTGATGAATTAAACAAATTTGATTAATTAAAAAAATTTGATGAATTTTCAAAATTTATATAAAACAATTTCTTGTGACCTTTTGTTGTTGTTAAAAAGGAACACTCATTACTGTAATTTAAAAAAATGCATATTATGTTAATAATGGAAAATGAGTTTTATTTGTTGAGAACTTTCTACAAAAAAGAAGATTTCTTGCAGTAAAAGTCGTAAGTGTTGAAACAAACAATTTTTTCATATGAATATTACAATAAATATATTTATCACCTGCATTATGCGCATGCTGATAATAATCAGATCCAAAATTAGAAGTCTCGTCTCTCCTGACGTTTCTCACTGTTGGTGTTTCCTGTGTAACTGAAAAGAACAACAGAAATGTATCAAATTGAATGAACCATACAGTTAAAGAAATAATTCAGTTTTAAACTAAAAAATATAAATTTACAAACCAAAAATATAATCTTTCAATTTGCAGTTGGAAAAGTGAATAAAAAAAACGAGTTTGCAGCAAAATTAATTATCAACGAAAAATGTAAATTTTTAAGCTAAAATGCAATAGTTATATCTTCAGTTAAAAAAATAATTCTCAACTAAAAAGAAATGAATTTTCAACCAAAGAAATTAATTTTTAATCACAATGATGAATTTTCACCCAAAAATATGAAACTTTTACCAAATACTGGATTTTTCTATCCAAAAGATGAATTTTCTTTAAAAAAATCTAATTTTCTATTTTTTTTTCAGTGAGTTAAATGAATTCTTAACAAAAAGTAGAACAATTGAATTTTTCAATAAGCAGATAAGTTTTTAATGGAAAAGATTACATTTCTATACAAAAAAGTAAATTTTCCACAAAAAATTGAATAGCTAATGTGAATTTTAAATTGAAATTGCGAATCTTCAACTGAAAAAATTTAATTTTCAACTAAATACATGAATTTTAAACTAATAATATATATTTTCTACCAAAAATAAAGTAGGATGGTTTACAGTTAAGAAAATGAATTTCCAACTGTAAACAGATAAATTTTGAATGAAATAGTATAATTTTCAACCAAGAAAAATTAATTTCTATCAAAAAAGATACATTTTCGACAAGAAATGGAAGTCACATTTTCAGTTCAAAAAATTAATTCTAAATAAGAAAAATTTCATTTTCAGGCAAATATTTCAATTTTCAAAGGAATTTCCAACCAAAAAGATCAATTAGTCCAAACATGTGCGAGTTAAGTTTTTAGTTAAAACAAATTATTAATTATTTAGCATTCAATAATATTTTAAAAACCGGTTTTTTATAGTAAAAATTTTGCCATTAGCATAGTTAAAAGTTGATGCAAGAATACAAAAGATTCCTTGATTCGAGACGAATCGATTGGTATGATTTTTGTCATATCGTGCATTACTTGGCTTAAAAGTTTCATTTTCAATTGACTCTTCACATTTTGTTAATGATACTCTATAACTCTGATAATTTTCTTTAAATCTAAAATAGTCACCAGGATAAATTGTTTGGCTTTCTGAGTACTACGAATAGCCATACATAAAACGTTTTTTTGAATCTTTAAAAAAATGGTCTTAAAAATTTTCAAATTGCTTTAACTTTTTGAATTTTTATCCAGCCATTTTGGATAAAAATTCAAAAATTCGGACATTTTCAAA
The DNA here is from genome assembly GCA_932178445.1 of Andricus quercusramuli. Taxonomy (NCBI): domain Eukaryota; kingdom Metazoa; phylum Arthropoda; class Insecta; order Hymenoptera; family Cynipidae; genus Andricus; species Andricus quercusramuli. Next base: position 141,424 of record CAKNXH010001193.1, read on the forward strand.
ATATTTTAAACCATTTTTCTATGATTGAAAAATTTTATTTACGGCTATTCGTAGTACTTGATGAGCCAACAAATTTATCCCCATAACTTTCTTCGATTAGAAAAATGATCAGAGTTATAGCATTTTCACAATCCAAACAAAATAAAAGAAAATGAACATTTGAAGCCAAATAACGGATGCTGTAAAAAAAAGTTCAACAAAGAAAAAGTTTGATTTTTGAAAACCCTACAAGATTATCATAATAACTTTCTGAATTTTTTTGAAAAATCGAAAATTCTAATTTTGATCGTACAAAAAATCATTAAAAATAAAAAAACTCCGTTTTGGAATAATAATTCTAAATGAAGGGTTAGAAATCAAAATAATTTTCAGTCATATTTTTTATATAAAGCAAAGGGACGACTGAAAAATCCCAAAAAATAACATTCCCGAAATTATAAAACTGCCGAAATATTATTTACCTATTAAAAATAAAATAACCAAATATTTTTATTTAAAACAATTTTTTGTAATGTTTAAAGTTATTTAAAATTATTTTTTGATTTAAAATAACAATAATTCTAAAAATATATATTCCTGTAGCGCATGGGTTTTCAAATTTATTTTTTTCATGCTATTTTTATACAATTTTTATACCATTATTGTTATTTTAAATACAAACATAGAATTTGGAAAAACACTTTGATTATTTATTTAAATTTTAAATTTAGAATGAAAATTTCCTGGAACTGTAAAATTCCCCAAAGAAGATAATATTACAAATGGAACATTCTTTTCAATTAATGTTATTTTAATTTCAAAAACACATTAGACACTTTAAAAATAAATAATATTTATTGTAAAAGATAATTCCAAAAAAATAAAATTCCCGATACTGTAAAATTTCCAAAATTATAAAACTGCCGAAATATAAAAATCCCGAAATTGAAAATTCCCGAATTTAAGCAATTAAAATAATTGTTTTTTTTTATCAATATTATTGATTTATTAAAAACAAAATTACCAAGTATTTTCATTGCAAACATTTTTTGTAATGTTTGAAGTCCTTAAAATTATTGTCTGATTTAAAATAACAATGATTTGAGAAAAATATGTATTTTTGGAGCGCATGTGTTTGATTATTGTATTTTAATAAATAAATAATATATATTTAAAGAATGAATTTTAATTTTTTCGGATTTTGCGGGATTTTTCAGGCGTTTCGGGAATTTGATTATTCGAGAATTTGTATACATCTGCAATTCTATAATTTCGGGGATTTTATTATTCGTAAATTTCAATTTTGGGATTTTCAGTCGTCCCGGGAATTTTATCATTCGGGATTTTTAAAATTCGGAATTTTTATGTGTCTGCAATTTTATAATTTCGGGAATTTTAATGTTTAGGATTTTTAGTCGTTCCGGGCAGTTTATTATTCGAGAATTTTATATTTCGGTAATTTTATAATTTCGGGAATTTTATTTCTCGGGAATTTTCCAATTCGAGAATTTTGATTTTCGGGATTTTCCAGTCATCCCGAGCATTTTATTATTCGGGAATTTTCAAATTCGGGATTTTATTGTTCTTGAATTTTCAATTTTGGAATTTTCATATTTCTGTAATGTTATAATTTTGAAAATTTTCTTTATTTTTTATTTTTAGTCATCCCGGGAATTTGATTATTCGGGAATTCTCAAATTCGGAATTTCTCTATTTCTGCAATTTCATAATTTCGGGAATTTTATTATTCGGAACTTTTAATTTTTGGGATTTTTAATCGTCCCGGGAATTTTATTATTCGGGAATTTTCAAATTCGGGATTTTTATATTGAGGTAATCTTATAAATTCGCGAATTTTATTTTTCGGGAATTTTCCAATTTGAGAATTTTAATTTTCGGGATTTTTCAGTCGCCCCGAGAATGTTATTATTCGTGAATTTTCAAATTCGGGTTTTTCATATTTCTGCAAAATGTTATTATTTGAGAATTTGAATTTCCGGGATTTTTCAGTCGTCTCTGGAATTTAATTGTTCGGGAACTTTTATATTTCTGCAATCTTATAATTTCGGGAATTTTAATTTTTGGGATTTTTAGTAGACCCGGGAATTTTTAAATTCGGCGTTTTCATATTTGTACAATTTTATAATTTCGAGAATTGTATTATTCGGGACTTTTTATTTTTGGGATTTTCAGTCGTCCCGGAAATTCCATTATTCGGGAGTTTTCAAATTCGGGAATTTTATGATCCGGAAACTTCCCAGTTAGAATGTTTTATAGCTGAGCAATTTTCTGTCGGGTATTTTATTATTAGGGAATTTTTATTTTCGGGATTTTGTAGTAATTTCGAAATATGCATATCATGATAATAATGGAAAATGTTTTTTATTTGTATTCCCTTTTAGATGTTTTTCATCCATTTTATTTCATGCAAAAATAATAAGGAAAATATTAATGTTAAGTTGTATCAGATAAATTTAATAGTTAATTACGATAAAAATATTTTATAGAAAAAATACAAGCAATGCAATGCAATACACGCTTTTCGAGCCGGGACTATGTGTTTACAAACTCGAAACCGCCTGATTTAATCGGGGGTTGAAAAACTCTTGTATTTCGTTCCAGGTAGCATCCGCGGATTTTTCAAAAGCCGTTTTTCCCAAAAATAGCTGAAAATCGCATCTTTTTACTTTAGCATATCACAGTTCTGGTAATTACGAATGAGTTTTGAATAAAAATACTCACCACCGGAACTACTCCCCCGGCGATTAAATGAGAAAGATTTCAACTTCAAGGAAGAACCCCAGGCTTTCCTGTTTGGTGTTTCATCGCCTGATTCTGTAAAAGGACAAAGGAAATGTATCAAGTTTAATGAATCATCAATTTTTCATATGGACCTGCACAGAAAAAACTAAGTGTAATCATTACCCATTTTTCAGAGTAATCTTTACCTGCAAGAAAAAATACATTCACATGGTGAGATTTACTATCATCTTTTGTTTCGATGGACAAATATTGACATTTACGCATTAGAAAATTGCCCGCAACGAAAATTTACACCTGTGTTCAGGGTTTCGTGGGTCCGGGCAGAAACCCTCATAATTTCAGTCGGGTGTTCATTGGTCGTACTTTTTTATAGAAGAGGAATAAAAAGAGGGGGAATAGGGGAATCGAGGAGAAATGAGGGATGGGTAAGTATAGGAAATAAGGGGAAATGAGAGAAGGTGAAGTGGGGGAAGTGGGGAGAAATTAGAGTCCTTGAAATAGGGAAAGCGCGGGGAAAGTGAGGAGATGGAGTAGGGAGCTGAGGGGTACTGGGGGAAGGGGAAATGAGAGATAGGGAAGTAGGGGAATGGATGAGAAATTAGGGGTGGTTAAGTATGGGAAACGAGGAGAAATGGGGGTAGGTGAAGTGGGGAGAAATTAGAGCAGGCGTGTCCAAGCAGAGGAAAACTGCTTA
>CAKNXH010001194.1:4721-15941 GCA_932178445.1 Andricus quercusramuli
AATTCTTTCTTTTTGACTGAAAATATATCTATTCAATTTTTGTTTGACAATTTATTTTTATAAATTGGAAATTGAACTGTTTCGTTGAAAATTTGTTATCTTCCCCCGTGTGTGTAGCTAATAAGCGTGTGGGTGGGGAAGATATACAGTGAGTAGCGTGCGTGGGGGGGTGAGAAGTATGTGTTCCTTGATCAAGTCGGCCGTCCGTGTCGACAATGCGTGTCGAGGAAGGGGTGAGGAATTCCCTGGTGTTGGGAAGGAAAAGGATGGAAAGGTTCTAAGAGGGGGGGGGGGGGGGGGAGAGAAGAAAATGGGGTTAACGTGACCGGGCCCGTCTCTAATGGCGAGAGGGTGGTCGAGGTACCGGGTTTCGTGGCGACGGCGCAGACAGGTAAGCGTCGAGCTCGCTCATGCCCTGTAGCAAATTACGCTGACTGGCTCCTCTCGTTCAGCTGTGACTGGCTCGTACGTCTCGCTTCTTAATAGGCTTTTTTCATAATCATCCTCTTCCGGATTGTCATCAGGAAAGAAGTCATCCAGTAGAGCCTCAACCGTGTCCTTTCAATGGATGGTTGGCCCGGCATCGCCCTGAATGGAGCTTAATACTGTTTGTGTCCTAACCTTCTTACACGCCAATTTGTATGCAAGTCCACAAGGGTCCACTGAGGACCTTGTGGCATATTCTGGCCAGCTTTCATTTCTGGTTGTGGTTACCTTCACGTCGTATGAGCGCTTTATTGTGTAATACCGCGTATGCAGTTGTGGATACGTCTCCATCTTCAGCTTCTTAGCCTTCTGCGCTTTTCTTCGTGTACGATAGACCTGCCTTTTCAGGATCGTTAACTCAGGCTTCCCTCATTTCGTGCCGGCCTTTCGTCTGCCTCTCTTGGGTATGGCTGCATTCGACGCCCTGATCAGTACCTTTCGTATGTTTCGAGCCATCTCGATAACTTCGAGTCCATATCTGCACTCAACTGCCAGCCCAGGGGCAAGTGTCATCAGGGTTTCCTCAAACTTCTCCCAGTCTGCATTGTCTACCAAGTATCCTGTGAAAAGCAATTTCTTCCTTTCACTTTTGGTATATTTTGGAACACCAAGTTCGAAAACAATAGCGTTGTGATCGCTGGTGGTCCATCCCTCCTTGACTTCCCAGTTCTCCATGACTCCCATCGCTGAATCGTTGGTGAGAGTAACATCAATTTTACTCTCTACGTTAACACCCGAAAAGGTATAAAGATTACTGCGTTCGTTGCAGACGAAGAGGCCCATCTCAGCAATAAAATCTTCAAGCTTTCTACCTCTATCATTCGTGCTTTTGGTATTACTCTCCCGCCCCAAGAGATGTCAGTATTCCTCTGATTCGCTTGATGTATGGGTCAATCTCCTCGGAGAACTGAAAATACCCACATATCAAATATATCGATAAGTGGCCCTTCTCGACTTGTACACATACAATTTGCTCACAGCTTAGGTGTTCTAATTTCATTATAGTCAGTTCAGTATTGAAGATCACTATTGCAGCCCAAGGTGTGTTACTACCACCTGTAATAAGCTGGGAGCCAAGGCCAAAGCTACCCGCTTTTCCAGCAATGCTGTACGGCTGTTGTAGCATAAGGACATCAATTGACTCATCGTCAATGTAGCTCCTGAGCTCCGAGCTTACCTTTTTGCCTCTGCCACCGTTCAACTGTACTATCCTAAGGCAATTACTCTGGTTATGGCTGTTGGATGCCATAATTCGTTCGTTGGATCATGCGATCCAGTGCCAGCTGATATCTCGGGCATTTTTTATCCCCACCGGAGTGGTGATAGTTCTTACGTGCCTTCTTACATGCAGGGCATGTCGGCTCCTTATTTGCCTTTTTATCTGGGCACTCTTCTCCCACGTGGCCTGTCTTAGCACAGAACCCACATGTCCTCTCTGTGTTCTTGCGGAATTTCTGGACATGTCCATATTGTTGGCACTTGAAACATTTGGTGACGCCCATGAAATCCTGCACTCTGCAGGCATGGAAGCCAACATAGATCCTCATGTTTTCCTCTCTCCGCAGTAACGACCTTATTTTGGGCGATACTTCGACCACCCAGTTGGTCAGGTCCTCTCGTCTTCTCCCGATCATGAATCGGGGCTTGAAGTTTGCCCTGAATTCCTCTCTAGTCACTCCATGTAGAGTCTCCTCGTTCTGGTCCAAGATTTTTTGAACTACTTCGTCACCTTTCATCGAGCGAGGGACGTCAAAGATCACCAGCTTAGGATTTAAAGATCCCGATCTGGTGATCGTGTATCCCTCGTCTTTCAGTGGTCGACAGTCTATAATCTTGTTGAGATCTTCAGCAGTTGCGGCCTCAACCAACACTCCACCATCTCTTTTTAATCTTAGTCCTCTAATTTTTAGCTTACTGCTCCCAGGATCAATTAGTGACATGACTTTTTTCTTTGTATCCTCGCTTGTTTCGTTTTTATTCTCCTCGGCTGCTTTTATTACAGCAACCTGCGAGAGTTGCGGAATCCTCCTTTGTCTACCTGTCAGGGCCGGGACTGTCCCTTTTGGGATCGAGCCGGCTACCTGTGAGAAGGTTTGCACTTTTACGTGCTCCCCCTCTTTTCATAACTTATCTAGTTTCTGGGTGATCTGCTGCCTTTCGTAGTTCATTCCTTCCATCAGGCCTGCCAAGTAGGCATTCTGACGGCCATATCAGTTATTGTTTTCGTAAGATTGTTTACCAATTTCATAACATCGTTTTTCCTGCTTTGAGACGACATCCTTTTCGATGGATCACTAAACATGAAGGTCCTTATGTCTTCTTCTATTACTTTTGCGGCCGCGTTGGCTTCATCCGCGTTAATAATGAAATCCCGCATGCTTTTCTCTTCTAACGATTGATTTAGGTCTCTCCTCGATCTCTTACTCTTCGGTCTGTCACGAGATTGGTCGACCTCCATCTTATCAACATCGTGTTGGTGGTCCTCCCCAAACTCCGAGGGACCAAAACCGGTCACCAGGGCTTCCACCTGATCGGATTCGGCGGGAGGATTGGGACCTCCTTGGGGTAATTGTTTTACAACACTGTCTGCCATGTTTGGTTTGTTTTTAGGGTTCCTTCCCTTAGCTACAGTCTGTCTGCCTCGGGTATTTAATTTCCCCGATACCACTCATATCTGAGAGGCGTCCTCCTGTGCGCAACCAGGAGAGACCCCAGTGTTGCCGTTTACAGTACAATTGTACTCAAAAAGTACATTTGGTGAAATTTGAGTACATAAGTACCACAATCACAATTTGAGTACACTTTACTCTGTACTCTTTTTTTTCAAGTACATTTGATATTAGTATTATTTTTGAATACGTTTGGAATTGGCGCGTTGGGCATTGAGCCTAATGTACCACTGAGATTGGCCGATGCCGTTAAGTACTTTCCGCAGCTAATGACGAATGAAAAGTGTGTATTGTGCTGGCTTTAACCGTAGAAGAAAGCTTTAACGCGAGTGAAAGAGATGGAGCAAACTGCTGTCTCCTTCACTCTCGTGGTTCAAGACTTCAGAAATGCGCAGTGGGACTCAGGGGCTTCCGTTGAACTTTTCAAACAGCAGCGTAAAAATGTGTGGTTTTTAAAGTTACTCTCGTTCTTCCCCTTTATTTTTTGCAGTTAAGTAAGTATATGTCAAGTTATTAAGAACACTTACATAATAATTAAACAACGAGATAGTATTGAAACAATATTAATATTATTTACAGATTAGCTGGTGGCTCCCATGATACAAATTCGCCAGTTTTCTTCAATTATATTTGTTGTTTTTAATTGTTTAATGAATCAGTTTTCTTAGATCAGATTTGTGATGAGTTTTCTATTTTTATCGAATCAGTTCGATTTCTACTGCAACCCATGATTCGACAGTTTGATTTGATTAACATTGTATTATTTTTTCATTAAAAAAAGGATGTTCGCAGTAAATAAACAATAAGAATTAGCCCTTTTTAAATTTAATAATTTGAATTTCGCGCCAAAAAGTGATCGTATGCGGCGCCGCCGCAACGCCCTATTGAAAGTACAATTTCAGAGTTCTGAGTACACTTTCCGAGTACAAGCGCAATTTTCATTGTGGCAACACTGAGAGACCCGCGATGGGGGTTGTAGCCTCCGCACACGCTATGATTTGTGTGTCTTCAGTCTTGACTTGTGCATCCGCCAAATTCCTCCCCCACGCTTTCCAGTCCTCTGCTCTTATTTGTTTCCCAAACGTCTGTCTTCAAACAAAAAAAATTTTGCATAAAAAAGGGCCGTCAAGCGGCCCTTCAATTGGTGTACTGAAATTTTTGCATAAAAAAGGGCCATCAAGCGGCCCTTTAATTAGTGTTCAAAAAATTTTGCATAAAAAAGGGCCGTCAAGCGGCCCTTTTATTAAATTGTTGGACTAGTGTCCTTTCACATCCTTCTTCTTCAGGTCCCTATCTACATGGGTGATTTTGCGTAGAAATAAAGGCCTGTCATCGCAGGCCATATTAGACTTCTTGCTAAACGTACGGAATTTTTTATTTTGTAAAAAAATAAAAAATAAATTTATTGAGAAGAAGCAATGATAAGGAGGGTCAAGCAGAAGCACTAGACGACTGAACACACATAGGACCTTTGCATTGTTCGCCGAACTTCGATACCCACAGACCGTGGTCGGCAGGCATCGAATCGTTATCATCTGAGCACCGCGAGAAGGTCATGCAATAGGTACCCTGCTTCGGGCCAATGCTTCACTAAGTTATCGGGGGTTTTGACAATTCCCCGCTAATTTCTCAAAGCCCGTTCCCTTGGCAGTGGTTTCGCTAGATTGGCAGTGGTTTCGCTAGATTAGGCCTCTTTAGGTTAGGTAAGCTTAGGTCTCTGCGGTCTAAGGTGGAGGACGGTCCACCGACGAGTTCACTGGCCCGGAGAAGGGGGGACCGGTGAGAGGTCGCCCGGTGGTGACCTTTTTTTTTTAGAGAGCGAGTTAGACTAAATTATAGATCGCGGTCGAGGTTGCGCTTGCAGAAGTCGGCTCCCCGGAAGCGTTTCGGTGGAGGAAAGTTTCGTCGGCCGTGAGTGAGATTGCGTCGCTGTTTCCAGACGCGGGTGTGGCGACACGTTCCGCCGGTTGCTGTGGGGTGGAGGCGGCGGCCGCCTCTTGAATTATCGGTGCCGGAAAGGGTTCCGGGATCTCGGGCGACTCGGCCCGGAGTGGTGTGGAGCTGCGGGATGGCCCCGAAGATGTGAGGGTCTACTGGCACGCGTTGGTGATTTCGCTGGGCGGCGGCAATGGTTGGCTAGGCTATACACGGAGTCGCCACGGACGTGGTGGCGTGTTGGGGCAATCGACCTCTAATGGGAGGCTGGTCGATGATCCCGGTGCGGCGCGTTAATTCTACAGGCGAAAAAGCGTGGCGCGAATCACGGGCGAAACCTGGAAAAGCAGGATGAGAGGCTTGGTGCGGTCCGCGGCCGGTCTCCCTGAACCACCGCGGGGGCTTTCGGGTCGTAACCTGGCACGGTATTGATTGCCGGTTCTCGATCGCGGCGCGCTTCGAAAGCTTTAATTTAGGCTTTTAATATTAATTTGATCCGTTGTTTTCCATAATTTTTTTTTGGGCTACGCGTCCGCCGGTTGAGATCCTTTTCCTTGAGTGCCTGTACGCCTGAGCGATAAACAAATAGGAAGGAAAGAGAGGGAGGGTAATTTAAGTGGAAGGAAGCGTGCGGAGGAAAATGAGAGAGAGTTTGGCGTACGTGACTTGGCGAAGGACATCGGCCGGTTAAAGGAGCGTAGCACAATACGAGAACGTGACCAAGCACGTGCTTACCGGCTTACGGACATTTTCTGGCCATTACCGGTGGCCTTGAGAGGGACAGGGGAGAGTCGGAGCAAAGGCATTGAATCGCCAATAGCAAGCAAACTCGTCGTTTCAAAACACTGAAAAATCGATACTTAGTCTCACAGGCCTTTTACTTTGATTTTCGAAGGAAAATTAAAGTCGAGGGCCGCACAGATAAGTGTCGATGTTACGTGGTTTTCAACTATGGCCTGTGGCCTATAACAAATTCATGTATTTTGTTGAAAATTCCTCTTTTTGGCCGATAATTAATCCTCTTGGTTGAAAATTTAAATATTTTATTAAAAATTCATCTCTTTTGGTTGAGGCTTCAATTATCTTGTGGAAAATTCGTTCTCTTTTTTTTGGTTAAAAAAACAAATATTTGTTTAAAAATTTAAATATTCCTTTTTTTGATTGAAAATTTAACTATTACATTTTGCTAAAATTTTTTTTTTTTTTTTTGGTTGAGAAGTAGTTGTTTTCACTAAAAATTTAAATATTCCACTTTTGGTTGAAAATTCATATTTTAAATTTGTAAAATGATCTTTTTGGGTTGAAAATTCGTCTTTTTGGTAATAAATTAATCCTCTTGCTTGAAAATTAATCTGTTTTGTAAAAAACTCGTCCTTTTGGCTTTAAAATGGAACGATCTGGTAGAAAGTGAATCTATTTATTTGAAAATTAATCTTGTTGGTTGAAAATTCATCATTTTGTTTAACGATTAAAATATTAGGTTGAAAATTATTCTTTTTTCGTTGAATTCAACTGCTGGAGAATTCACTTTATTATTGAAATTGAGTTTTTTGAACTGAAAATTTAACGATTCTTTTTTATTTGAATTTTATCTCTTTTCGTTGAAAATTTGAATATTTTGTTTAGAATTCATCTTTCTTGATTGAAAATATATAAATGTAATAAAATTAAACAGAAAATTAATTCGGCTTTTTAGCTTGCAAACTTAAATATTTTGTTGAAAATTCGCCTACTTGGGTATAAAATTAATCTTGTTTGTTATAAATTTAACTGTTCCATTTTGGTTGTCAATCCCTCTTTTTTAGTCAAAAATTCTTCGCTTGGTAGAAAATTAATCTTATTAGTTGAAAATTTATATTTTTTGGTGGAAAATTCTTCTATTCGGTGAGAAGTTCAAATATTTTGTTAATAAATTAATTATTAATTTTGTCGAAACTTCAACCATTTTGTTAAAGTCATCTTATTTGGATAAAAATTAAACTGTTTTCTTGAAATCCTTTTTGGTTAAAAATTTAACTGATTGGTTGAGAATTAATATTGTTGTCTAAAATTTTCATTATTTAATAGAAAATTAAACTATTTTAAATTCAAAACGATTTAAATTCTTGACTTATTCTATTCGAATTTGAAACTATTCTGTTCAGAATGTTTTCAATTTAACTATTTATTCCTAAATTGGCTGATGTTTTAATTTGAAATATTCTAATTTTTAATTAAATTGAAATTGCTCAGATATTAATGGGTTTTATGAAATTGGATAAATAAACCCAATACATTTTTTTGGATTTAAAAACTTTTGAATTAAACGCAAGAAGATCTAATATTTTTGTTTGGACCACAAGAAAATTTTTTTTTTGAAATTTAAGAATTTTAAACTAGATTAAAATCAAATTCAAAATCCTATTCAACGTCCAATACAATTAAAAAAAAAAAAATTTTTCCCCAAAAAAAAAAAAAAAAAAATTCTTGGACAAAAATAAAATAAATAATTTTTCTTTCCTCTTTCTTATTCTTGTCCAAGGAAATTTTTTTTTTTAAGCAACAGTTTTTTTTTAATTACAATAAGAGCATTTTATGGTGGTTGTCCAAATTTGGTCGTTGGATTCTCGTTTTTATTTTCAGGAATTCTATAAATTAAATATTTTTGAATAAACAAAATCGAAAAACCTTGCATCTGAAAATCTTATAGAAAATAAATTCTAATCTTAATTCTGATGGGATAATGAGTGTAATATGGCATTTCCTGGGGAAGGTGACCTGTTTTTTTAATCGAGAATTTTTATCGAAACCGACTTCCCTTTTCCTTTAGGCTTGCGGTTATATATAAGCAAGCGAATTATAAAATTCTCACAGTGCGAAAAAGGAGCGATTTTATCTCAACAGTTCCAATTTTGCATAATGACATAAATTAATTATTGCAAAAATATTTTCTTGATAATGAAATCTTTTTGTTAATAATAATGTCTTTAAAATTTCTTGTTCTTGTCTTCTTTCATTGTTGTATTTTGATTCTTGCAACTCAAGGGGAAGAAAGTTCCATCGGTGAAAGGTTAGTGCATATTCATTTTCTCTATTAATTGTTATTAATTATAAAAAATATATTTCTTCACATTTTTTATTCTTATATTTCTTCGGGGCCATCCACAGAGTGGGTAAGGTGTTTTTTCTGAAATCCGCCCCCCCCCCCTCATGTGAGACACCATAGTGAAATTAGATTAAGAAAAGAAAATGTGTCAATAACAAGTATTCAGTCTTACAAACATACGGTTTTATAATTTTTTTTATTAATTTTTTTCTAAAACAATATCTTCTCCTTTCGGTCCGCTGGGAATCGAACCACAGAACTTCCGATTGCCGGCCGGGTGGTTCCCCATTAAGCTACTAGAGAGATCGAGGGAAGAAACTTTTTTCAGAAAATATACGCATTATTATTATTTGAACGGCGAAAAAAGATTTTTTTTCAGAAAAAAATTAATTAAAAATAATTTTTAATTCATATCTAAATTTAATAGTCTGAAAAGACGTTAAAAATTTCCTGTTATTCTCTGACGATGCTACAGATTCCTTGAAAAAATTATTTCGGTTGTGAATTCATATTTGGTGGTAAAAAATTTTATTATGTGGTTGAAAATTTATTTTTTCAGAATTTAAATTTTTTTTTGAGAATGTATTTTTTTTATTGAAAATTTTTTCTGGTCGAAAATGAATCTTTTTGTTGAAAATTCGTATTTTTCGGTTAAAAATTCAACTGTTTTGTACAAAATTGGTCTTTTTCGTTCGAAAATTCAACATTTTGAATGAATTTTTTTTTCTTCATTTACTGAGAAAAATTCCTTTGTTGAAAATTTAATTACTTAGCTGAAAGTGAAACTACCCTGTTAAAAATTAATTTCTGTTGTTGAGAATTTACATTTTTTCTTGAAAACTTATCTTTTTATTCGAGGATTGATCTTTTTGGTTGAAAATTAATCTTTTTTGGTGAAAATTAATTTTTTTTGTTAAAAACTTGACAATTTTATTGATCATTCATGTATTTTGTCGAAAATTCGTTTTTATTATTATAAATTTAATCTTCTTGCTTTTGTCAAAATTTTTTTTTTTTTTTTGCATTTTGTCAAAAATTCGTTTTCAGTATTAGAAGTTTAATTTTCTTGCTTGAAAATTGAAATAGTTTTGCTAAAAATTATTTTTTTTCGATAAAAATCAATTTTCTCAATTGATTCATGTATTTTGTTAGAAAATTTTTGTTTTGTTTTGTTTGAATGATAATTTTTATAATGAAAATGTGGCTATGCCATTTGTGGTGGAAATTCGCCTTTTGATGAAAAAAATTAATATTTTTTGTTGAAAAATCCTCATTCTAGTTTGAAAACAAATTTTTTTTGGTTGAGGATACTTTTTTTTAATTGACTAATTAATTATTTAACTATTAACTAATAATTAAGTAGAATTAATTATTTACATAATTAATAATCATTTAACTATTAATTAAATAACTATTTTATTGAAAAATCGTTGCTTTGTTTTTGGTTGAAAATTAATTTTTTTTTCATTGGAAATTTAATTATTTTATTCTTGGTTTAAATTGAACTTTTTGGTTGAAAAGTCATTTCTTTGGTTGAAAATTTAACTAACTTCTTGAAAAGCCATTTTTTTGTCGAAAATTAACTTTTTTTGTTGAAAATTCGTATTTTAGGATTGAAAATTCAATTGTTTTTTTACAAAATTTGTCTTTTTCGTTTGAAAACGCAACATTTTGGATGAATTTTTTTTCTTTATTGACTTTTTGGTTGAAAATTAATCTTTTTTGGTGAAAATTAATTTTTTTTTGTTTACAGATTTGACAGCTTTTTAATCATTCATGTATTTTGTCGAAAATTCATTTTTATTATTAGAAATTTAATCTTCTTGCTTAAAAATTGAACTATTTTGATCAAAATTCTTTTTTTTTCGTTAGAAATTAATTTTCTCAACGAATTTATGTATTTTGTTGAAAATTCGTTTTATTTTGGTTGAAAATTAATTTAAAAAAATGAGAACGTGGCTATTACATTTCTGGTTGAAAATTCGTCTTTTGACGAAACAAATTAATCTTCATAGTTGAAAAATCAACTTTTTGTTGAAAAATCCTCTTTCTTATTTGAAAACTAAATTGTTTTGGTTGAGGATACATGTTTTTGGTTGAAAATTTAACTATTTTGTTGAAAATTCGTGTTTTTTTTTATTGAAAACTAATCTTTTTAGATGAAAATTTATTTTTTCAGCTGAAAATGTAATTTTTCCATTTTTTTGTTTAAAATTTATCTTTTTTAGTTGAAATCTCATTTATTTTGTGAAAATTCCTCTTTTTTGGTATAAAATTATTCTTTTCGGTTAGAAGTTCCTCTTTTTAGTTGAAGAATCATAATTTTAGTTGAAAATTCATTTATTTGCTTAAAAATTTAACTGTTTTGTTAAAAATTCGTTTTCTTTTTGATTGAAATTTAATTTTTTTCAACTAATTTTTAAAACTATTTTATTTAACATTTGTCTTTTTGATAGAAAATTCACCTTTTTTGGCTGAAATATATTTTATAACTGAAAAATTACTTGTTACATTTGTGGTTCAAAATTTATCATTATTATTTGAAAACTCATTTTTGTTGAAAATTCTTCTTTTTTGGTAGAAAATTATTCTTCTTCGTAGGACATTTATCTTTTCAGTTAAAGAATCATCATTTTAATTGAAAATTCATTTCTTTGGTTAAAAATCTAACCAAATTTTTTAAAAATAATTAATTTCTTTTTTTTTTTTTGTTCAAAATTAATTTTCCCAAATAAAAAGTTTGACTATTCTAGGATTAAAAGTTATCTCTTTCAGAGGAAATTCAACTATTACGTTCAAAAATTTTATTTTAATTCGAAGATTCATCATTTTAGTTGAAAATTCATTTCTTTGCTTAAAAATGTAAATTGTCTCTTAAAAATTCGTTTTCTTTTTGGTTCTAAATTATTCCTTTAAGGGGAATGTGACTATTAAATTGTTGGTTGAAAATTCATCTTTAATTGCAAAAAAATCAATCCTCTTTGTTGAAAATTCAGTTTTTTTAAATCCTCTTTTTCGTTTAAAAACTAATATGTTTTGATTAAA
>CAKNXH010001194.1:16041-81345 GCA_932178445.1 Andricus quercusramuli
AAAAAATCATATTTTTGGTTGAAAATTCGACTATTTTATTCAAAATTCATCTTTTTGATCGAAAATTCACCTTTTTTGTCTGAAAATTAATTTGTTAACTGAAAATTTACTTATTATATTTTGTGGTCACAAATTTGTCTTTATTAATTGAAAACTCATTTATTTTGTTAAAAATTCTTATTTTTTGGTAGAAAATTATTCTTCTTGGTTAGAAATTTATCTTTTTGGTTGATCATTTGAGTTGAAAATTCATTTCATTGGTTACAAACTGAACTATTTTCTTGAAAAGCCGTTATTTTTTTGGTCGAAAATTAACTTTTTCGTTGAAAATTCATATTTTTGGATTGATTTTCTTTAATGACAGAAAAACCTTCCTTGCTTGAAAATTCAACTATTTTCTTTTTTAACTGTCAATTGACTAGTCCATTTTTTGGTTCTAAATTGATATTTTTGAGCTGAAAATACATTTATTTTCTTGAAAAATTTATGTTTTATTTCGTTGAAAAATAATTTTTTAATTGATTTGTAACAATTCCATTTTTGACTAAAAACACATTTTTTTGTGTGTAAAGATTCAATTATTTTGTCAAAAATTTATGTGATTTAATGAAAATTTGTTTTTCTTGATAGAAATCTAATCTTCTTGGTTGAAAAATTAACTATTTTGTTGAAAATGACTTTCTTTTTAGGTTGATAAGTAATTTCCGCAATTAAAAATTTAACTATTATATCTTAAGTTAAAAATGTATCTCTTTGAGATAGAAATTCAACCATTTTGTTGAAAATTCATGTTTTAAATAGAAGATCCATCATTTTAGTTCAAAATTAATTTCTGTGGTAGATAATTTAACCGTGTTGTTGAAAATTCTTTGAGGAAGAAAAATAATCTTCTTGTTTGAAAATTCATCTTTTGGTTGAAAAATCCTGTTTTTCAATTTAAAAGTCCTCTTTGTTGTCGAAATTTAAATTATTTTGTTGAAAATTATTATTTTTTTAATTATTTTTTTAATTGAAAATTTAATTATTCATTTCTTGTTTTAAATCGGTATTTTCTAATTAAAAATTCAACTGTTTGCTTGAAAAATTATGAATTTTGTTGAAAAATCCTGTTTCTTGATAGAAAGTTAATCTTCTGGGTTGCAAATTGATCTTTTTGTTAAAAAATCCTCTTTTTTGTTGAAAATTGAACTTTTTTTTTGTTGAAAACTCGCTTTTTTTGTTGAAAATTCTTTTTTTTTTAATTGAAAATTTAATTATTCTTTTTTTGGTTCAAATTGGTCTTTATTAATTGAAAATTCACCGATTTGGTTGAAAAATCAATGCATTTTGTTGAAAATTCCGGCTTTTTTATAGAAATTTAATCTCCTGGGTTGAAAATAAACCTTTTTGTTGAAAAATCCATTTTTTCTTGAAAATTGAACTATTTTGTTGAAAATTCGTTTCTTTTGGTTGAAAATTAATTTTTAATTGAAAATTTAATCATACTTTTTTTTGGTTAAAATTAGTATTTTTTAATTAAAAAAATTCAACTATTTGCTTGAAAAATCATGCATTTTGTTGAAAATTTCAGTTTTTGATAGAAGGTTAATCTCCTGGGTCGAAAATTCGTTTTTATTTGTTGAAAACTGATTTTTAATTGAAAATTTATTCATTCTTTTTTTGGTTAATTTTTTTTTTTAATAAAAAATTCAACTATTTGGTTGAAAAATCATGCATTTTGTTGAAAATTCATGTTTTTTGATAGAAAATCAATCTTATCGGTTGAAAATTCATCTTTCTTGGTCGAAAATTAATCTTCTTGGTTTAAAATTCATATTTTTGGTGGAAGAATCACCATTTTAGAAATAAATTTATTTATTTGCTTAAAAATTTAACTATTTTGTTCAAAAGCTGTTTTTTTTTTAAATTAATTTTTCAAACTGCAAATGTAACTTTTCCATTTTTGGTTGATATTGTATCTTTAATTATTAAAAATTTATCTATTTGGTTGAAAATTCAACTGATTGGTTGATAGTTGAACTATATTGTTAAAAATTGATTCTCTTTGTGGTGAAGATTCATAATTTTAGTTGAACATTTGATTATTTTGTTGAAAATTAGTTTTTTTTTTGTTGAAAATTAATTTTTTCAACTGAAAACTTAATTGTTCCATTTTTGGTTCAAAATTAATCTTTTTTAGTCGAAAACTCATGTATTTTGTTGAAAATTCGTCTTTTCTGGTGCAATATCAATCTTTAGGTTGAAATTTCATGTCATTGGTTGAAAATTGAACTATTTTGTAGAATATTCGGTTTTTTGTCCAAAATTGTTTGTTTTTCGTTCAAATTTTTTTAACTTTCTTGATACAAAAGTAATCTTTTTTGTGGAAAAGTCATCTTCTCATTTAAAAAATCAACTATTTGGTTGAAAATTCATCTTTTTTTGTTGAAAATGCTCTTTACTTGCAATATTTACTTGAACAAATTGAATTTCTGCTGGAATTTTCTTGTTGCAATATATTTCGATTTACTACTTCTTTTATTACCAATCATTTTTACTGGAGAGTGTCAAATTATCCCCTCTCTCCATAATAAAAAGTCATATTTTACGCCCCCCCCCCCCCACATTACCAAATCATCTTACGTAATTTGTGGATGACCCCTGATGAATTTAGGATGATTGTGGTGTGTTTAATGTAATTATTCTTTTGGATTTTTCCATTCAGGATAGAAAATGTTCCTCATACAAAAGGTGGTGTAAAAGGTGGAGTAAAAGGTGGAGTAAAAGGTTTAAGAAAAGGTGATGAAAAAACTAGGAATAGAAGTCGCTGTACTTCAGCACCTCTTCCGCCATTAAACGGAAACGTAAATTGTTCTACATATGGCTATCTGTATAGGTAAGATTTTATTTTATAGAAGAAATTAGGGTACCGTTTTGGAAAATTAAAAATTCAATTTTCCAAGGCGGTACCTATGCAGGTTCGTGAGTAAGATCGTGTGCAGCAACATGTCCAGGATCCTCCGAGGTTCCTGGTCAGCATTTTTCAGCTGGTTACCCCTCCGATTATTTTCTTTTACTGTTTTAGGTTGAATTTTATAATAAAAAATTGAAAATGATGAAAAAATTTCCTGCTAAATATAGGAACACTTCTTTAACGAAGAAAAAATGAGAGAAAAAAACATATTTTTTGGATTTGGCTATATTAACATTTATCTGTACAAAGTTGAAAAACATTTCAGCTGAAACTTATTTAGTTTAAATTGTCAAATTTTTATTAGGGTACCGGGTTGGAAAATTGAAAGTTCAACTTTCCAAGACGGTACAGTTTTCTTCGCCGAATTCCTGCAGAGGAACCATCAAGATTACCTATGAAGGTTCGTGCGCAGGATCGTTTCCAGCAACATGTCCAGGATCCTCCGAGGTTCCTGGACAGAAATTTTCAGCTGGGTACCCTCCAATTATTCTCTCTTACTGTTGTAGGTAGAATTTTATAATAAAAAATTGAAAATGATGAAAAAAGTTCCTGCTGAACATAGGAACACTTCTTTAACGAAGAAAAAATGAGAGAAAAAAACATATTTTTTGGATTTGGCTAGATTAGCATTTATCTTCAAAAGGTTGAAAAATATTTTAGCCGAAACTTATTTAGTTTAAATTATCAAATTTTCATTAGGGTACCGCTTTGGAAAATCAAAAGTTCAATTTTCCAAGACGGCACAGTTTCCTTCGCCAAATTCCTGCACAGGAACCGTCAAGATTACTTATGCAGGATCGTGTGCAGCAATATGTCCAGAATCCTCCGATGTTCCTGGTCAGAAATTTTTAGCTGGGTACTCCTTAAATTATTTTCTGTTACTGTTTTGGGTAGAATTTTTTTATTCAAAATTGAAAAAGATAGAAAAAGTTCCTGCTGAATACAGAAACACTTCTTTAACGAAGAAAAAACGAAACTTATCTAGTTTTAATTATCAAATTTCAATTGAATTACGCCATCATTTTACGTTTTCAAAATAATTGTTGAAGTATAATTTTCGTAAATGTTACCATTTTTAGTGATTTTAAAACTGCTATTATCGAGCAAAAAACTGTAAAGATGTGTTTTTTTTATTAAAAAGTTATAACTCTCTTCAGCAGAAATTTTGTTCGTCATTTTCAGTTCTGTATTCTTTCTTGCTACCTAATACATTAAAACAATAAATATTTTTATATAATTATTGCAACTATAGAATAATAATAATTCTTATTATTAAACCACTAAGCAAAATCCCTTTTGGGCTGTATGTCAAAATTTCGGAAGTTTTAAAAACTTCCCGGCACCACTTCTACTTTTCTACAAAATTTTAAAAAATTCCATTGAATGTCTGCCACTAAGAGGAGAAAATTGAAGGAGCTTTTAATTTTTTTCTGAATTCTAAGGCGAGATTTTTTTGTCTTTAACATTTCTGGTGAGCTGAAGGGTGGAAAATGCTGAACTTTATTATTTTCCTTCAATTTTTTCAGAAGTGGCGGGGAGGAAATTTTTTAAAATATAGTTTTAAAGGATTGAACAATTATTTATTGAAAATTCTTTAATTTTTATTAGGCTGCAAGAAAGGAAATTTTGGTTATTAACTTTTTTCTTAATTGAAAAAGGGACTTTTTTTGTCTTTAACATTTTTATTGAATTAGAATGGGATGTTTGATTTATAATTTTTTTCTGAATTGGAAGAGCTAATATTTTTGTTTTTGTTATTTTTATATAGTTAAAAGGTTGGAATTTTTGGTTTCACCTTTTTTCCGAATTAAAAGAGGGAATTTTATTTTTTACTTTTATTGAGTTGGAAGAAAGTACATTTTGGCTTTTATTTTTTTTTTCAATTTAAAGGGGGATCTTTTTGTTTTTCATATTTCTCTTGAGTCGAAGTGTGGAAAATATTGAATTTTTCTCATTATCCTTCATTTTTTTTCAAAATTGGTAGCGAGGCAATTAAAAAAAATAGGTTTGAAGGCTTACACAACGATTTATTTATTAATTATTGAAAATTCTTCAATTTTTATCAAGCTAGCAGAAAGGAAAGGGTTATTAACTTTTTTCTGAATTGCAGTAGGGATTTTTTGTTTTGTTTTTAACAAGGAAGAATAATGTTAAATTTTAATTGTTTTGATTTTTTTTTCAGAATTGGCAGCGAGTTTTAAAAACTTCCCGTGAATACTAAAACTTTTTTTTTTAATTTGAAAAAATTCCAGCGAGTTTCCATCTCTAAGAGCAAACAGTGGTGTTGTTTTGAAAAATTAAACTTTTATTTTTGAAGTACCACCCTAGTAGAAATGTGAATTTTTTCAAAGATGTAGTTCTTTTAAATAGATTACACATTTAAACAAATTTTTTTACAGTGACTGTCGAGCAAAATGCATTCCAAATTATAAGTTTCCCAATGGAAAAACGGAACTTTTGATTGCGTGCCAAGGCAGTGAATGGGAAATCGAAGGAACTGAATGGAAATCAATACCTCATTGCGAACGTAATTTTTTTTCAAGTTTTCGTTTTTAGTTACTATAATTATTAGGGTGATCTAAAAAAGCTTTTTTTTCTGAAACGGCTCCCCTACAAATTGTTCCTTTTTGGTTGTGCAAATATCGCCCGACTTTTCCCAGAATTAAAAAAAAAATTAGATTTTTCCGAAATTCAGGGGAAATTTTGGCACCAAAAGGAAAAATTTGTAGTGGAGCCATTAAAAAAAAAAACACTTTTTTTTGGACCACCATAATATCAATATCAATATGAGATATTATTTTGACTTATCAATTATACTTAATTAAAATAATCACTCTGGCATGAATTATTTATTAAAAATTTTTCAGCAATTTGTCTCCCTGAATGTCAAAATAATGGTATTTGCATTGGTCCAAATCAGTGCAACTGTGCCGATAATTATTCTGGGCCTCAGTGTCAATTTGAAAACAAACCCTGTTTGAATTTTCCTCCAATCGTATACAATGCCAAAAAACAATGCAATTCTAAGTAAGTCTTATTTACTTTCTAATTTTTCTATTCATGAATTTTAGTTAATATATTTTTGATATACTCTATAAAATTGTAATAATTTTAAATAGTATAAATAAATGTGAATACTTCATTTCTGAGGACAAAGTATATTTTTCTTTTGAAGTATCGATAACCCTATTCAAACTCTGTGACCTTGACGCGACACATCTGGAAAAAATGGTCTCAGCCAATCCTCGTTGGCTTGCATGAAGTTCTGATTCGTGTTGCCAATGTTGGCGCCTTTTGCTGCTGCGCTTGCGTCCGGGCCCCGCACTGATTAGCCGCAATTGGCGCGCAATTCAAAATTAGAATTAAAAACAGTTCTTGTAATTTAAATAAATAATCATCGAAAAATGCACAGGAATGTATATAAATTGTACAATTTCTGATTTGAGACTCTTTGAATTCAATGTTTTGTGAAATATAAGTTATTCTCTCTAAGTCAAAGAAAATGAACTGTTATTTTAGGAATATATATGTTATAAATTTAATTTCTTGTCTAAAATCAGAAGTGGTATAATTTTTATACATTTTTGTGCATTTTTTAATAATTATTCATTCAAATTACAATAATTGTTCTCAATTCTGATTGTGAATTGCGCGTCAACTGCCGCCAACCAGTGCGCAGCCCGAACGCAAGCGCAGTAGCAAAAGGCGCCAAGATTGGCAATTAGATTAGGTATATAAGGTTAGGCGGGGGAAATCCAAGATGACCGCAAACTGAGGGCCAAACTATAATACCAAATGCATGGGACAAAACCTTAGTTTTTTAATAACTTAGAAAAAAATTATCTTTCACCATAAGTGTATTCGGACATTATTCTTCATTTTCTAAAAACTATTTTGATAAATAAATGATATTTATTAAAAAGCATTAAAATTTTTTTTTAATTTCGGAATTTTCTATTTTGCATATTTTATAATTCGGCAATTTTTTGTCGGGAATTTTCAAATTCGGTCTTAATATTATCTGTTTGAAATTTTAGTATTCAGGAATTTTTCAATTTGAGATTTTTATGGGACGACTGAATAATCCCGAAAAATAAAATTCCTGACACTGTAAAATTCCCGAATAATAAAATTCCCGTCACTGTAAAATTCTGGAATTGAAAAACTCCCTAATAATAAAATTTGCGAATTAGAAAATTCCTGACAGCTCATAATATTACCGTATTGAAAAATTCTTGAATAATAAAATTCCCAATAGAAAATTTCCGAATAATTAAACATCCGAACTAGGAAATTTCCGCGTTTAAACAATTTTAAAACTTTCTTTTAGAAATATTTTTCATTCAAAATACAATAATCAAATATTTTTCTAAAAAAAAGTATTTTTAATGTTTCAAGATTCTAAAAATATTCTTTATGGGACGACCAAATAATCCCGAAAAATAAAATTCCTGAAACTGTAAAATTCCCGAATAATAAAATTCCTGAATAATGGAATTCCCGAACTGGAAAATTGAAAATTTCCAAAAAATAATATTCCCGATACTACAAAATTCCCGAATTTGAAAATCCCTAATTAAAAAATTCCAGAATTATAAAATTTCCGAATAATAACATTTTCAAATAATAAATTCCCGAATAATAAATAAACCGAGAGCCCTGTGTTATCGCACCAGAGCTCTACGATGCGCAGCGCTGACCTTATAAGACCCATCAGCGTTCCCAGATGAGCCCCCCTAACTAGGATTACAAAGTCATCTGCAAATCCTTGGGTATAGTATCCTTCTTTATTTAGCCTTCGAAGGAGGCCGTCCACTACAATCCACCACAGGAGGGGCGACAGGACACCCCCCTGTGGGCAACCCCGCGGAGCTATCCCCCTTACTAGGCCTTCACCCCATCTGGTTTCGAGTCTTCTTCGGCGTAGCATACTGCCTATCCAGCGTTCTAGCTGAACCAGCACGCCACATCTCCGAGCCTCTCGACAGATGACTTCTGGAGGAGTATTGCTGAAGGCACCCTCTATATCCAAGAAAGCACCCACAGCGTACCCCTTTTGTTCCAACTGCTGCTCCAATTTTTCTACAACAGCATGAAGCGCAGTTTCTACCGAGCAGCCTGCCTGGAAAGCATGCTGCCCTCTATGCAGCGGGGAGGCCAAAAGCACCTCATCCCTAATGTATCTCTCGACCAGCTTCTCTAGCGTCTTCAGAATAAAGGACGTTAGGCTGATTGGTCGGAAATATTTGGCAGCAGTGTAACCCTCCCTCCCAGGTTTGGGTATAAAGGCCACTCTGCCATGCTTCCATGCCGATAGCACGTGTTTAAGGGCTATACTTGCCATAAATAATTTCGTCAGACGAGGGACGACCAAATCCATGCCTTTTTGTAAAAGCATTGAATGAATGCCATTCGCCCCTGGTGATTGAAAGGGGCAAAAGGACCCTACAGCCCATTCCACCTTTTTGTAATCAGCGACCTTAGCGGCGAAGCTCCAGTCGGTCTTCGCCACCCCCTGGCCCCGGTCTTCCTCCTCTTGGTCGGTTCCGATTCGCTGAAAACCCGGGAGGTGAACTTCCATCAGGTAATTCAGCGTTGCTTCTTCATCATCGGCAAACTCACCATTATCGCGCCTTACGAGCCCGAGGCGAGCTTCCGGATTTTCCGCTAGGATCTTGTGGAGCTTCGCTGTTTCCGGAATGTTTTTCGATTCCTCGCAGAAGCCCCTCCAGTCTTCCTGCTTATATTTCCTCATATTTTTATTGTATTCGCATTGGAACTTCTTATAGATGTCCCGGTCCGAAGGAAATTTAGTTCTATTTGCGCTATTGCACAACATTCTTGTCTTTCTACGGAGTCTCTCCATGTGGATCTTCCACCATTCTGCTCTCTTCCTAGACTTGATAGTGCTTGTAGAGCAATTGTTTTCATATGATGTTTTTAGAGCCCTTCGCAGAAAATCCGCGGCGTGCTCCAACTCATCAATGGTACCATAGGTTGTGGGGAATTCCGCAAGCCTCCCTTCGAGTTCCTCTTTATATAAGTCCCAAAGTGTATTTCTAGGGTTTCTGATATTAGAAACCACCGGTTTTCCTAGGGTTACTCAGAACACTATGTGTTTCTGGTCTGAAAGAGACTCCTCATCGGAGACTCTCCAATCCACTACTCTGCTCCTCAGTGCACTCGAACATAGAGTCATATCGAGAACCTCACTCCTGTTTTTAGTCTGGAATGTAGGAGTATCACCCCGATTCAGAATCTCCAGCTCTGTGCTTGCTATGTATTCAATTAAATCTCTTCGTCTGTCATTGATGCGTACTTCCTCACACCGTGTGGTGAGAGTTGGCATCACAGCCCAACAGAAGAGGAATCTTATGCTCCTGACAATACTGAATTAGAGCCTACACCTGTCTGGGAGGCGGAGGTCCCTCGGCATCGCCAGCAAAGTAAGCCAAGGCAATAAAAACCTCTAGCCTTTCTCCGCTACAGCCACTCAGTCTCATCTTAATAACGGTGAGATCTCTGGAGCAGAATTAAGGAACCAAGATCGCATCCATACCCTTGACGGCTATGCATGCCCTTGGCATTTTTTCGCGTGGCCCCTTATATATGGAGCCACATCCTGACAAGCCAAAAATTCTTTCCCTGTATAACCAGGGTTCTTTAATTAGGGCGATCCCTGTCTGCGCCATAGACATGCGTCTAGCTAGAACCACCGAGGTGTCTTTGTTGTGGTGCAAATTAATCTGCGTAATGGAGATTCCCGTCTCAGCCATTACGAGGCTATTTCGGGGCATCTTCGGACGCTTCTGGGACCCCTGCGGATCCCAGTTGGGTCACCCGGAAGGGCTCCCCTTCTTCCTATTTCGCACCGCCTCTGGTGGGTTGCCCCGTACGGAGCCTCCCACTTTTGGCGGTGGTTTGGGTGAGGGACCCGAAACGGATCCCTCATCGTTTGCGTTTTATTTATCAAGTTCGTTGGGTAACATTTCTGTCCCACGAGAAGCTAGGGAAATAAGAAACTCCACCCACAGAGCCCCGCTTGCAGGAGGCGGGTCTACATACTAAGGGATTCGACCTGGTGTCCCAAAGTTCCCGTTAAGGCACCTCCTTGGAGACCCCTGGTACCATTCAGCTCTCGAGACGGGGATCTTAGCTTGGAGCATGAGAACTCGCGCTCTTGATATTCCAGTGGCTTTGCCATTGCCGCCTGGAAAGACCGCTCCTTAGTTTGAGTCTCACCGACCAACGGCCGTCAGTTCCCCAGAGTAGCCACACCTCGCGATATAGCCCCTCAGGTTCACCAATTCCAGATCTGTGGTCAATGAGCCACGTAAGCCCTCCCACCTGCTACAAGGTTCCGCGATCCCTAGGGAGGGTGTAATATCATAAATGTTCAGGAATTTCATTATTCGGGAACTTGACAGTGTCGGGAATTTTATTTTTCGGGATTTTTCAGTCGTCCCAAATTCTGGTCAATTATTGTTATTTTAAATTCGAACAATAATTTTAGGAACTTTAAACATTAAAAGTAACTTTTTATAGAAAGATTTGATTATTATATTTGCAATAAATAAATGATATTTATCAATAAACATTAATTATTAAAATTTGACAATTTTCTAGTTCGGATTTTATAATGCGGCAAATTTCTGTCGGAAATCTTATAATTCAGGAATATTCAAATTCGGTATTCAATGTCCGGAATATTATTGTTCGGAAATTTTATTATTCGAGCATTCTAAATTTAGGTAATTATATAATAATTCTGGAATTTTATTATTCGGGAATTTTATATTTCGAAATTTTTTAGTCGTCCCGAAAAATCCTTTTTCATCATACCTCAATCGAAAATTCGACTTTCGATGCTTGTGGAGCGAGTCGAAAATCGAATTTTCGATTATCGATATGATGAAAAATTGTATGCATGACTCGGCCCGAGGAAACGGTTTCACTCGTGGGATCATGGAGAATAGACGTACGGAGACCAAAGTAATGTAACCGAAAATAAGCAAATGTTTCGTCGTATAAAAAGGTTTACAATACTGCCCGAATTATGGCGCTAGTGCTGCACGTACAAAAATGACCGCCGTATATGTTGACGTCTTACATTATTTACCAATCTGATTTTCATAGAAATGTATAAATTATTATTAAAACGCAGAAAATTGATTTTACTTATTTCGGAATATCCGTAATTCAATGTAATTGGAGTGATCCTGCACTGGACGTGGTAGATACTTCAGATTTATTGCACACACGTGGAAAACAATAAGCACGAAGTACTACAAGGAGACCGCACGCCTGTCGCGGAGATGTTGGTAAACAGCCCACAACCGCGATCGCCTGTTCTCGGATTTTTATCCCTTCCCAGATGAGAGCGCCACATGTGGCAAATTGAGAAACTACGATTCCCATAGTAGCAGACGACAATTTAGTTACAAAGTTTCTCTGAAGAGGCGCTCTCATCTGGGAAGGGATAAAAATCGGAGAACAGGCGATCGCGAAATGGCGCCAGGTGAAATATATGGTGTGCGGTCTCCTTGTAGTACTTCGTGACAATAAGTATATAACTGATCAGTTTTCAATCTTGTACGCATACACATCACAGAACTTATATCGGATCTAGCATTTCGATGCGTTATTGTACATCCGACAGAAAAATGCTCGTTTTTGGTGAAGTTAATGTACAGGACTTTGGGCTCCTTATGTCTATTCTCCATGCGTGTGATATCAGCCCTCGCTTCGGTCGGGCAGCTAACTTCGTTTTCGTGCAATCGTTGACTTGCGACCCTCGTCACGCAATATACTATTTGTCCATGTTGTAAAAAATTAAGTTTCGTTCCCTGCTATTGGTATTATCTAATATTATTTGGTATTATTGCTTGGACCTCGGCGTGCAGCATTCTTGTCAGCTGACGTCATAACGTGAAATACCTAATTGGCTGAGCACTAGTACTGCTTTTTCAACCAATCAGCAATGCCTCTTTTTTCCGCGAAAGTTTGAAAAAAGATACTTTTTAGAGATTAAAGAAAAATATTTATACTAATTTTCATAAAATTTCCTTAACTAATCGCATTCAGTATTCAGTGCTCTTTTCATTTCAGAAATAAAAAAATGTTTCAAAATATTTACCTTTCTTCTGCTATCTTATTAATTCTACTATTTTCCTTTCTTAAGGAGATGCACAATTGAATGCTTAAAAAATTACGTATTTCCGGATGGTTCCTCCATCACTAATCTTGTTTGCAAAAATGGAAATTGGGAACCCACTCGAGATTGGGTTTCGATTCCAGATTGTATTCGTGAGTATAAACCATTTTGGATTGATTTTAATTTGTATTCAAAAAATCGTGCTTCTTCAAGAGAAGCAGGGTTATTGTTTGTTAATAAAATTTCTTATTGTGAGGAAAAAATTAAAATTTTCGCTTGGCAAACTGTGAATAATTCTTGTTTGTTTTAGCTGTTTGTTCACCACCTTGTGAAAATGGAGGGATTTGTCTTTCATTAAATACTTGTCAGTGCCCACAAGATTTTCGGGGCCCACAATGCCAGTATCGTAAGGAACCAACTTTTATTTCCATCTACATCTAAGCACGGTGAAGCTGAACAATTGAATTTTTTACATGATTTTGACTTTTCAATATTTTGAAAAAACAATCGACTTTCTTCAAAAATATCCAGATGGATTTTTCAGTTTTTGATCTTAAAATGTCCATAGGATTATAAACTACCATAGTTAGTCAGAAAATACGATATTAGACAATCATAAAACTAATGTTTCGGAAATCTTTTGAAGATAAAAATCGACTTTTTTTCAAAAAGAGCCAGATGTTAGTTTTAATTTTTGGTCTTAAAATGTCCATGGGCTACCATATTCAGCCGACAAATCCTATCTGCAATGACCACGCAATTACATTTCAAGTTTTATTCGAGTTTTAAATATTTTGAACATAAAAATTGTCTCTTTTCAAAAATGGCCAGATGTTATTTTTATTTGTAGTCCTAAAATGTACGTGGAATTATCGCCTAAAATAATCTGTTGAAAAATCGCATATGCAAGAAACATACGTGGGATTAAAAATTACCGTAATCAGTCAGAACTATTTACATTTTTATAGTTATTTTTACTTTTTAATATTTCCAACATAAAAATTTCTTTTGGCATGGTTTTTACATGCCTTTTTCAAAAAAAGCCAGATGGATGTTTTTGTGTTTGGTCTTAAATTCCCGTATGATTGTATATTACCATAATTAGTCAGAAAATTTCCTATTCAATAATCATAAAATTGAATTTTCTTAATTATTTTGAGTTTTAAATAATCGGAATATAGTAATGTTTTTTTTTAAAGGGTTCGATGGCCTTATAAATTTTTAGATTTATTTTGAGTTTAAAATATTTTGTATACCTATAAAGATCAAGTTATTTCAAAAATAGCCAGATAGATTTATTTTGGTCACGTTCACGGGATTGTAGACTACCATAATCTTTCGGAAAATATTATATACAAGGAACACGCAATTCAATTTTTTCAGAATTCTTTTGAGTTTCAAATATTTTGAATATAAAAATCCAGTTTTTCCAAAAATTTCCGAATGGATTTTTCCGTTTTTGGTCTTTAAATATCGTGGGACTATAGGCTACCATAACCAGTTGAAAAATCCCATATGCAACGACCATGAAATAAAATTTTCAGCATTCTTTTCAGTTTGAAATATTTTAAACATAAAAATCGACTTTTTTCAAAAACAGCCAGATGGATGTTTTTTTGTTTGGTTTCAAAATGTCCCTAGGATTATAGACTATCATAATTAGTCGGAAAATCCCATATTCACAAGAATCGAGTTTTTTAAAGAAAGGGCCAGATGTTATTTTTTATTTATGGTCTTAAAATGTTCGTCGGATTATAAAATACTATAATCAGGCAAAAAAAGCTTATATGCCATGACAATGCAATTAATTTTTTATAATTATTTCTACTTTTAAATACTTTCGTTCAAAAAAATAGACTTTTTTCAAAAATAGCCAGATGGATTTTTCTGTCTTTGGCCCATAATTATCCTTAGGATTATAGAAACTACCATAAACAGTTGGAAAATTCCATATGCAACGAACATGAAATAAAATTTGCAGAATTCTTTTCAGTTTGAAATATTTTTAGCATAAGAATGGACTACCATAATTATTCAAACAATCCCTTATTCAACGACCATAAAATTAAAATTTCTAAATTCTTTTGGATTTGAAATATTTTGAACACATGAATTGAGTTTTTTCCAAAAGGGCGAGATGCATTTTTCCGTTTTTGGCCTTGAATATCCGTGGGATTATAGACTACTATAATCGGTCAGAAAATCCCATATGCTTCGAACTTGCAATTAGAATTGGTTCAGCCCCTCCACCCTAATTGCACAGAACGTTCCCGGGATGTGTAAAATGTCCGCCGCTTGGGAACGTTCCACTGGAACGTCCCAAACATAAATTAACGTTATTGTTATTATTATCAAGAAATAACGCGTAAACCGTGAGTGATAGGTCAAAATCGATGTCAATTTATGATACGGATATCATATTGTAGTGTAGTATATGAGTTACTCAAAACTCAAAAATGACATCCATTCTCACCTATCTCTTACGGTTTACGAGATAATTGTTGTTAAAAGTAACAATAATGGAAGGTTCCTCTCAGGTCCCAGTGGAACGTTCCCAAGGGGCGGACATTTTAAACGTTCCGGGAACGTTCCGAGGGTGCCCGCGGAACGTTCCGTGCTATTAGGGCATGTAAAATAAAATTTAATCAACAACATTAAACAGATTTTGATGCTTAGTTTCCAGTGCCTGCAGCGCAGACAAAATGGGTTTCAATGGTGGTTACCACTGCAGCACAGAAGAAAATGCATATTCCTGTACCATTCAATGTCCTTTGGGAATAGACTTTGAATTCCCTCCAGCGATAAAGTACACCTGTACTTACGACAAAGGAGTTTTCGAACCTCAACCAATTCCTCAATGCAAACCGAAAAATGGAGTTGAAATAATTCCACTGAAGAAAACGGAACTAAACTATAGTTCAGTCAAACAAAATTGGTCCTTTGATACTAATTTCTCGTCAACTATTAAGAAGGAGTCCTATCAAAATTACTCTAACAAATGGCAGAATGTGGAATTTAATGGTCAGGTAAATAATTGTTTGAACTAAATTTGATATTCCTGAATTATAGTTTTAAAAAAACCCTGGAAATCGAGTGTAAATCGGAAATATAGGATTCAGGCCAAACGTTGAAGCTATTTTGTCTGATTTCTTCTGTGAATAACCTAAGGGCATAAAGACTTCTGGTACAGGCCGCTTTTCTCGAAGAAATTCTTTTTTTTATTGTACGATTAGAAGAAAAAAAAATTTGCCTGGATAGAATCGTTGAAGTGAAGTGTTCTACTATTCAGCGAAGCAGGTAGAGTAGTTTTCCAGCTCGGAATTTCCTTTAGGTGACCCAAGTGAGAAAAGGAAAAACTACCATCCGTTATGACTTAAGTATGCAGGTAATGAAGCCCCCACTGTGACCAACAGGGTAGGGACCCCGATGTTTTGTTTAGTGATTGCTTTGCCCTAGGCGGCTTGGCAATCTAGTTTTAAATGTTATGTTTTTCTAGCTGAATATGTCTTAGAGCCCGAATCACTTACTTAGAAATAAAATTGTCGACAGATTTAGGTAGGTAAAATCAAAAGACCAATTTAAGGGAAAAAGCCATGCGGCATAAAGAACCCTGATTTATTGAAAGATACAATGAAAGAAATTAAAATTACATGAAAGGGATTCACGACGCACAAAGGAATTCACGTTCCAGTGAGACTGGCGTTGGCGTCACACACCTTTCGACATGTTTTGGTTTTCTTTTAGATGAGATTTTTGATTCGTTCGGGAATCAGATTCGCCAGAATATCGGTTGCCTCGAGTGGCGTAAGACAGATTGATATTTCGCTTATAGGCGGTTGACTTTGTTCGAAAGTTGAGACCGGGCACGAGGGAGCTCCGAAGGCACCACTCGATTTGATCGATGATACCATACTGATCGCTGCACAACGCCGGCCATGACCCAATTCACACCAGGTCTAGCCACGCGCATGTAAAAGAAATTGCAGCCAATCAGCAACGATACCAGCTACACCGCCATATTGAATAAATCTACAGCTGGTGGTTATGTTGAATGTTAACCAAGATGGCCGTGGAGCTGGTATGCGCGAGCTGGACGAAAGTGAAACGTTTTTCGGCTAGACCATGAGTGAGTTGGATCATGACGCCGGCCGCCCGCATACATCGTGCTCCCAATTCGGCTGCTCAACTGCACTGCGCATGCGTTGTATCGGCAGTCTCATTGGCAGTAAATCCCACGCTTTTTCAAAACTATTACATGTGTCAATCAATTTTTCATGATAAATCATCATTGTGGAAATAATAACAATTAATTTCCACATCACTAAATAGTCTTTCAGAGCGCAAGGTGAAATAATTATTCGATTGTACTCTTTACAAATGAATTATTGATTTTAAATTTGAAGGCAGGAATACCTATGGTATTTTCACCAATGTAAACTTCATATCATTCATAATATTTTTTTTGTACCAATCACCAATCGACATCCCTAGAAAAAAACAGGTCGACTTTCTCGATTTGTCTTCTATTTCTATTCCCTATTTCACTTCTGACGGCCGTAGCTAGCGGTTCAGTACTATATGTCGATGTTTCGTATACGGTGTGTTCGCCAGATGTGAGTCATAACGGATGGTGGTTTTTCCTTTTTTCGCTAGGGTCGACCAAAGGAAATTCCGAGCTCGAAAACTGCTTTATCTGCTCGATGCTTCGCTGGATAGTAGAACTCTACTGAAACGATGCTATCGAGGCAAATTGTTATCTTTTAATTCTTGCATGAAAAATAGAACTTTTTTTACAAAAAATAAGACAAAATGGCAGCACCGTTTGGCCTGAATCCTATATTTCCAATTTACACTCGATTCCAAGGACTACAGTCAACCGGGGTTATTATGGGCCATTCGGGGTAAATATGGTTTAAAAAAATTTTTGAAACAAGTTGAATAATTTTATGAATCATTATGTCTAATAAATATAAATGACATAAAGAATATCTACACAAGATTGTTAGTTGGCCTCTAAAAACAAACAAAAATTAAATAATTGTAATTCATAAATTCGTGAAATGTTTAATGATGGAAAATTAAAAATTAGTACCCCTTTAATTTATGGAGCCTTACTTCTCAACCACCATTTACTTTGGTGGCTTATAACTCTGCAATACCAATAAAAAATTTTTTTCCTCTATAATTTCGATAGTGTTTTTCATAACCTTTCCAAAAATTGAATTGTTTAATTTTGAACGCTTTAAATTAGGAATTATAAAATTGCAACTCCTTTCTATTGAAATTCTTCTACTTCCAAGATTTTAATCTGAAATTATTCAAATTTAAACGCTTTTTTAGAAATAATACAAGCTCAATTTTTTTTATTCCGTTCGCGATATTTTCCTATTTTTACAAAATTATGCTAAATCTAGAATTGTTTGGTTTATAACGTTTTCAATTCAAAATCGTTCAATACGTTTTTTTAATTTCGGACGCTTTCAATTCGAAATTATCAGCAAACAAAAAGCGGGAAACGTTAACGCGCTTGTGCAATATTAGGATATACAGTGAAATCCCATTAAGAGAAGAAAATTGATCTCTATTTACCTTGATCTCTATTTACCCCGGTGTTCCATAATTACCCCGTTTAATACCAAATCGATTAAACATACAATTTTAATTACAGAAAGCTCAAAAGGGAAAAAACTATCCCCAAGTTTACGATATAACAAAAAATAAAGTAACAATTATAGAAAGTAAACGGCCAGAACCAAGGACATGTTTCACCTGGGGTGGAGTCCATTACAAAACCTTCGACGATGAGATTTTTAGTTTTGAAAGCGACTGTGCTTACACCCTTTTACAGGACTCTCAAAACGGGCTTTTTACAATAACAATTCAGAATAATCCTGAATGTAAAATCTCCGGTTGCTTCAGAATTATTAAGATATTCGTTCAGGGAAAGGAATACACACTTTGGCTGAACGACCATGGTATTCCGGAATTTCGTTCTGTAAAGAAAATCTTGCCAATTCCGATTCAGTTACCAAATATCCGAGTTGATTGGTCAGCCCATTTTGTGGTTGTTAATTTGGATACGATGGGACTCAGCATGAAATGGGATGGAGCTTTGATGATTCAAATAGAAGCTTCAGAGTCATTATGGAACAAAACCGTGGGCCTTTGCGGAACAATGAATGGATATGTAAATGATGATTTGATGACGAAGGAAGGGACGAGACCAAAAAGTATTGCCACTTTCGCCAGAAGTTGGAAAGTGCAAAAAATTGGAGGTCTGAAATTTTATCAATGTGACTAATTATAATATTGTATTCTTCTTTATTCATAACGCGTCACTTCTTTTCACTTCTCTTATACTGCAACCTTACTATTTTTCACATTCACTCTTTATCTATTTTTCATTTGTTCCTCTAGCCTCCCCGAAAACCTTTACCAGATTCTCTTGCCAGTTTCCTTTATCATCCATTCCTCTTCTACAAACATCCTGTACATGCTCTTATGTTTCCTCTTCCCATTCACAAATTCTGCACCTTCTGTTTTCCTTCTTTTTCCAATACATCCCTTCCCTTACATTATCTCTCAATCTAAATCTTGCTATTCTTGTCCAATCTCAATCTTGCTATTCTTGTCCATCTTCTCTGTCAGCATCCCTTTCCTAAATACTTTGGAACTCCTTCCTTTTTTATCATCTAATACCACTTTTTCTTCCCATTTCGGTAATTCTATCACTCTCCTTTTTCTTTCCTCTTTTTTCGCTAACCCTCCTCCATTTCTCCCCCTTAACTTCCATTCAATCTTCCATATCCTCTTTCACGTTTTAATTATGAATTTATCCCCTTGAGCTTCTTCTCTCACCATATATCCAGGCGTCCTCCAGTCTACTATTTCTTTAGCCTTCTACACCTCTTCTTCAAACCTTTTATTTCCCTAATTTTTATCACACATCTCAGTATGTTCCTTCTTTTCTCCCTATATTCTTCTCCACTACATTTCCCTTTTCTCTATTATGTTGATTCCGTTCTCATTTCCTTCTTCTCTTCATATTCCTCATCCCATCCGCTTGTACACCCTGCTTATCTCACTTCTTTTTTGGTTGTTCGTCTAATACTCATTTCATTTCTCCTATCGCTGTATCCATCTCTACGTTTACATTTCTCTTTCAATTTTAGATTCCTGACCTTTTCCTAAAATTTTTATTCACTCCCTGGCGGACCGGCCGAACGCAAACATTACGCTACAGCGTAACGGTAAAGTAATGCTAAAGTAATGGTAAAGTAATATGGCATTATAATTAATAAAGGAAACAAAATTAATATGTAAACTGTTGCAATTATAATAAAACGTTGAAATTTACGTCCAACGGTCATGCCGCAATTGCAACAAGTTGCTTTTGCAGCATTAAAAAATAAAAAAACATAGTGACCGTCATTGCAGTCGGGTCCCTACATATTGGCAACCCGCTAACGTGGCTTTAAGTGGGTTGCCAGTCTGCAGGGACCCGACTTGAATGACAGCCACTTTGTTTTTTTATTTTTTAACGCTGAGAAAGCAACTTGTTGCAATTACGGCATGACCATTTAATGTAAATTTTAACGTTTTATTATAATTGCAACAATTTACATATTAATTTTGTTTCCTTTATTAATTATAATGTCATATTACTTTAGCATTACTTTACCATTACTTTACCGTTACGCTGTAGCGTAATGTTTGCGTTCGGCCGGTCCGCCAGGGCTTTCTGTCTTCCTCTAATGTCACTATTATGGGAAAGTAATTAGGATTTATATAATCTACCTCTAGTTTCTTGACTTATCTTATCTCGTCCTCCACTATTACATAATCAATTATTGTTCCCTTTTCTCTTCCTGTCCTTGCCCCCCTCGACATTTTCGTTTAAGAAAACCCATTCCATCTCCTTTGATCTCTTCACCAATTTTTTAAATATAAGAGAATACAGATAGAAGGTAGACAAATTGTAATTGGGATGAAGAAAGGAAAGAGTTTATGAAAAGAGAGATGACGGGGGACTAGGAGAGAAAAAAACAGGAGAGAGGAAAATAAGAAATAGTAGGAACCAAAATAATCGGAAAAGGAAACAAGGGAAGAATTTAAGAGTAGGGGATATGATACTAGAATGTATTTGCTGTATAAAGAAAGTGTATGAAATTTTTGAAAAATTTGGCACAATAGAAGGTAGAAGGAGACGTAACTGGATGGAAAGGGATAGGAGAGAATAAGGGAAAGGTAACCAAGAGGTTCCAGATGATAGGCTCAAAATGCAAAGAGGAAGAATAAGAAAAGTCAGAGCACTGGCAGGAGTGGTGATGAGAGTAAGGAAGAAATGTATAGCAAAGGGATAGGAAAGAGACGAAATACAAAAAAAAAAAAAAAGTAGATGTGGTAAAGATGGGAGGAGGGAAGTAGAAGATAGTGGAAGTGCATGTAAACGGAGATATGCAGTAGAAATCAGAGAAGATAAGAGAACGTATGGAAGGGAATAAAGAAGGGATTAACCTTATAATAGGATTGGATGTTGGGTGCTGAAGAAGAATTTGAATTTTGATTAATCCTGAATTTAATTTCTTTAATTTTGA
Organism: Andricus quercusramuli; assembly: GCA_932178445.1. Lineage (NCBI taxonomy): Eukaryota > Metazoa > Arthropoda > Insecta > Hymenoptera > Cynipidae > Andricus > Andricus quercusramuli. The sequence continues at coordinate 36,746 of CAKNXH010001194.1, forward strand.
TATAACAATTTGAAAAAATTCTTTGTTTTTCAGAAACTTGCGATGAATATCCAAGTGTAGAACATTCGTGTGTCTCGAATGTTGAATATGAACAGGTTGCTGCAGAATTTTGCATACAATTATTAACTGATCCTAAATATCGAGCTTGTTCCAATTCTATCGATCTGTCAAATTTACATGTAACTTGTAGATGGGATTATTGTGCATGTAAAGATTCTGATAAAAGAAAATGTGCTTGTAATACAATGAGTGTTTACATGAGACACTGCGCTCATAAGGGCACAATTTTACCTGGATGGAGAGACAATAGTACTTGTCGTGAGTAAAACATGTTGTTTTAATACCTTTTAATTTGTAATTTCTTAAATTGTATAACAAAAACTTGTTGGAAACAACTTAGAAATCCAATATTTTGACTTGCTTTTCCAGCATTGACTTGCTCAGATGGAAAAATTTACATGTCTTGTGGTCCAAAAACCCATCCTTCTTGTGGAACCGATTTGAGTTCAAAAACAGGAGACTTGGATTGCGAAGAAGGATGCTTTTGTCCCTCTGGATCTGTTTTACACGAAGGAAAATGTATTTCTCCCGAAAATTGTCCTTGTAGATTGAAAGGAAAGCTTTTTAAACCAGGAACAAGTATGTCAAAAAACTGTAATACCTGCACATGTTCCTCTGGAAAATGGGTGTGCACAGAAGCTAGATGTAAAGCAAGATGTTCAATCGTTGGTGATCCTCATTACACAACCTTCGATGGAAAACGATTTGATTTTATGGGAAAGTGTTCCTACTATTTAATGAAGGGCGATAATTATAGTATCGAAGGTGAAAACGAAGCTTGCTCTGGTGCCATTTCCGAAGTAAGGTTTTTGAAATGTATTCAAAATTTAGTAATCTTGAAATATTGATTCTATATTTTATTAATCAATTATCAAACTTTTTTAAATTACAGAGCATGGGATTTTCGCTGTCGACTTCAGAGTTGCCTTCCTGCACAAAAACTGTAACTATCCGAATAGACAAGAATGCAATCAAATTGAAACAAAATCATCAAGTTGTAATTGATGGGGAAGACGTGACTAAATTCCCGATTTCAATAAAAGGAGCCAAAATACAAATCGCTAGTAGCATTTTTATGATAGTTCGATTATCGAACGGTTTGGAAATTTGGTGGGATGGTATATCGCGTGTGTATATTAATGCACCTCCAGAATTTCATGGTAAGTTGGTGTACGTTGGGCAGGCCACCTTTTTTGGTAATTATAAATTATACAAAATTTATAACGGCAAGGTAAGGATTTATCCCGTATTTTTTCACCAGAATCATTTTCAGAACCAATCTGAGTCTATTGCCTCGATATGATCCTCATTCTCATTCTCCAATTTTGTCGTCCCTAATTCTCCTCTGATTGAATGCACTGTTCTGTATTTGTCTAGCTTAAACTCCATGTGGCTCTGAACCCATCAGATATGCTATTTAGTGTTCTGCTCAGTTGATTCAACGCTAAACAGAACCATGATGTACTAAAAGAATCTATTGGAATGATACCCATCTTATTGCGTATTAATCTGGTTATCCTTGGTTGCCCATCATCAAAATATTTACATGGACCGATCTGGTGAACTTCTGAAATATCGTGCAACTAGGCTTCCCTCATGGCCAGAGCGTCAAAAGCTACTGGATCATTACTGCTCCGTAACTGTTTGCAGCATCTTTTTTGTTCTTCTGTTATTTTGTTATTCCTGTCGTAATGAGAGTAAACCTAATGTGCAATTACAGCCATGAGGCTTTTATAAATCGTTAGAAGACAGGATACTGTTCGAAATTCAGATGGATTTCAAGCACCTGGTTTTTTAGGCAACATATGCGTGATACCTTCGAGCAGAAAGCCTAGCATCAGATCTGGAATGTTTCATGCACCTTGCCAATGTAGGATCTACCCTCGTTGCTTCATTAGAAGGTTATTGCTTGCTCTTTGTTTCTCTAGTAGAAACCACGCTGTGCCTAAGTTACTTTTGCCTGTTTTCCCCTAAACAACTAACCAGTTGTCAGCCATGACTTCTAATTGAGGAACTTCGGTATCTTGCGGAAGATTTTGCTCTTCAATTAGTCCTTGTTAGAACCTCCTTTCATCTACCTGAATGGTTCGAGTTTACTGCCTTCTTGCACTACTCCGATTGTACCAATATAGTCTAGCAGTAAGAACATCGAGTCTCTGCCAATTGCAAGACTATAATCTGATCCAATATTGGTGTTGTTAATGCCGCAATATTCCGAAGGATGATTTCAGTAACATGATAAATTCATCCTAAAATTGAATCCTTTTCTGCGTTTTGTATTTTTGTTTAGGTAGTTGGCTGCAAATCGTTAATGCTAGCCAAAGCATCCTCAGCAGACACAGTTAATGATACAATGTTTACCGCTTTTCACATATCTTATATTATGTTATTATTATGTCATAATATCATATATTATCTATTTATTTTTATATCATTTCCATTTTTATGTCAATAGGTCACACGAAAGGTTTGTGCGGAACATTTTCCTTGAATCAGAAGGATGATTTTCTAACACCCGATGGAGACGTCGAACAGGCAGTCATTCCTTTTGCCAATAAGTGGAAAACCAGTGAACAATGTGCTGATGTTGTTAAAAAGGAATCTAATCACCCATGTGACATTAATCCACAAAAACGTAGCTCTGCGGAAACCTATTGTTCGAATTTAAAGAAAAGAATATTCCAAGGTTATTTTTCAAACACTAATGTTGACAAGTTTTAATTTTTTTTTAATCTTGATGCAATTTTTATTTGTATTAGAATGCCACTGGAGTGTTGATCCGGAACCATTTTACAAAGACTGCTTGTACGACGTGTGTGCTTGTGAAACTAATATTGAATTGTGCCTTTGTCCAACCCTTTCTGCTTATGCTAAGGAATGTGCTCATGAGGGAGTGAAAATACTGTGGCGCCACGAAATTGAGGAATGCAGAGTTCATTGTAGTGGTGGTCAGGAATACCAAATTTGTGGAAATAGTTGTACAAGGTAAAGATTTTTCTAGATTCTACTAAATTTTCCTATTTCCAGTTTATTTCATTGCGTTCAAAGAATAATTTTTAAAATTTCAGAACCTGTGGGGACATATCTTTCAACCAAGACTGTAGACAAGAATGCGTGGAGGGTTGTAATTGCCCTGAAGGTGAGGCGTTGGATATCAACGGAGAATGTATTCCAATTGGAGAGTGTCCATGCACTTACGCAGGCTTTGAATTTCTCGCTGGATATCGTGAAGTAAGACCTGGAGTTAAAGGACAAGAATTGTGTACCTGTGGAGGTTTGTAATGAAACGGCTTTTTATTGACCGAGTTATTAACCTGAATGATTGAAAAAATGATTAACAAATCTTGTTCAGGTGGTAAATGGAGCTGTAGAATCGCAGCTAAGGAGGAAGTAGAACAATTTCCTGCCATAACAGACATAAAATCCTCTTGCAGTCCTCAGGCACATCAAGAAATAACAACTTGCAAACTCAGCGAGCCAAGAACATGTCGAAATATGCACGAATATGTTGAAAAAAGTTCAGTTGTATGTAAACCTGGTTGCGAATGTAAATCAGGATATGTTCTCGATGCATCGAGTGGTGTTTGTGTTAAAGAAGAGAATTGTCCTTGCTATCATGGAGGACAAAGTTATAAAGAGGGTTCGACAATACAGGAAGATTGCAACACTTGTAAATGCGAAAGTGGCAGGTGGAGAAACTGTACCAAACGAAGTTGTCCCGGTAAATAATTATTTGTATAAAAAATAAGCATTATTAGGGTGTCTACCTGACCGAGAAACTGGGAAGAGGCAGGAAATTTTGTTCAACGGGGAAAACCTTGAATATGAAATCATTCATCTGGTAGACACTTTGATTATTTAAATTTAACAATGCGGCCTCATAATTAATAAAACAATTCTTTTTAATTTCAGGTGTTTGTTCCGTTTGGGGAGACTCGCATTATAAGACCTTCGATGGCAGGCTTTACGACTTTCAAGGCTTTTGCGATTATGTTTTCATCAAAGGAAGTCTCAGCAAAGAAGAAGGATTTGATATTTCGGTTCGGAATGTTCCTTGTGGAACCAGTGGAGTTTCTTGTTCAAAATCCATAACCCTGACAGTAGGAAGTTCTGATGATCAAGAAACTGTTACACTAACTAGAGGGAAGAAACTCCCAAAGACAAATTTAAAGCGAATCGCTTTCAGAAAAGCCGGTCTTTTCGTATTCCTGGACGTCCCGGATTTAGGTTTGGTTCTACAGTGGGATGAAGGTAATATTTTTTTCATAGAATCCTGAGATATGCTATTCACTTTTGAATAATTCCTGATTATATCCTTTTTCACTCACTTCTCTTCTACTTCAACCTTGCCATTTTTCACGTTCACTCTTTGATTCTTCCTCAATCGTTTCTCTAGCACCCTTAAAATCTTTCATCCATCATTCAAATAATCCTTCCTCATCTAAAATCCGTACCACATTTCCTTTTCAGATTCCTTTATCTTCAATCTATCCCGGTAAGAAGGAATGCATTAAAATAGATTGAAATAATTTCAAATGTAGCGAGAGGAATAGGGGATAGGAAATTCATGAGAAATTTGAAACAATCTTTAAATAATTATCCAGGTACCATAGTATATGTTCGACTGGATCCAAAGTGGAAATCTCGTACGAAAGGTCTCTGTGGTGATTATAACGACAACAGCGAAGATGATTTTAAAACACCATCTGGCGGAGTCTCTGAAGTTTCTGCTAATTTTTTTGGTGATTCGTGGAAGAAAAATAGTTACTGCCCCGAACCGAAGGATATTCAGGATCCATGCATTAAAAATCCGGAACGGAGAGTTTGGGCTGTTCAGAAATGTGGAGTTTTAAAATCAGCGCTTTTCAAACCTTGCCATTCTGAAGTGGAGGTGGAATCTTATCTTGAAAAATGCATCTACGATACCTGTGGTTGTGATTCAGGTGAGAAGATAGGAAAATGAAATTATTTAAAGTAAGAAACTATATTCGAATACTTTGTCGAATGTAATTTCTTTTAGGTGGCGACTGTGAGTGTCTTTGCACAGCTTTAGCTGCTTATGCTCAGGAATGTAATTCGAAAGGTGTTCCTGTGAAGTGGCGTTCACAAAAATTGTGTCCACTTCAATGTGATGAAAAATGCAGTTCTTATTCTCCATGTATTTCGACTTGTCCTCACGAAACTTGCGAGAATTTATTCACTTTGAAGGACTCTGTTCATTTGTGTAGCGAGGATACATGCGTTGAGGGATGTTTAACAAAATCATGTGAGGACGGACAAGTTTATGTTAACTCTAGTTACTCGGAATGCATTTCAAAGGAAATTTGCAATCCGATCTGTTTGGAAATTGACGGGGTAAATATTGATCTATGAAGAAGTCAAAAATATTAAATCTATAAAATATTCTTTATATTAAAATTGATTTACAGGTGACCTATAAAGAAGGAGATCAAGTAAGAGGAGATGATTGTCACACTTGTTTCTGTAGTCGAGGAAAAGTAATTTGTAAAGGCGAACCTTGTGCTACAACTATGACTCCTAAGCCCACTGATCCAAATGAAGAGCCAAGAAATTGTATCGATGGATGGACACCATGGCTCAATAGAGATTTGCCACTCAAAGGAAGGAAAGTTTTTGATGTAGAACCACTGCCTTCATCAATCGAATTAGTAAGGCTATTATTCACAAAGTAGTTTTAGCTTCTTCGGATTAAAATCAACGAGTATTTTTAATATCTACGTAGATGACTATGGATGTTATCGTCGATTTTAGTGCGGCTACCTTTATAATGATGATTTCCTTTTCAGATGAATATCAAAGGTTCTGTAGTTTGTGACAGAGAAGAAATGGTCGATATTAAATGTCGAACTGTTGGATCGAAAAAGACACCAAAAGAAACGGAATTAGATGTGGAATGTAGTTTAGAACGTGGACTTTATTGTCGTTCCAGGGCAAAGGAGCTTCCATGTGAAGACTTTGAAATTAGTGTCTTATGTCGCTGCAATCAAGGTTAATATGTTTAAAGTGATTCAAAACAATATAATCCAAGAAAAAATGAAATATTATAAACTTAACCACTATTCTTTACCTTAAGCATAATGATGGTATGCAATTTATTTTGTATTTTAGAAACGACTGCTATAGAATCAACCACAACTCTGATAACATCAGAACCTTGCGATGTAAGCAAACCGAATCAGGTTCATCCAACAGATTGCCACTTGTTCTATCAATGTGTTCCCGGATTCAGCGAAGCTAAATTAGTTGAAAAAAGTTGTGGGTCAAGTTTGCTCTTCAACCCTGATTTGCAGGTTTGTGATTGGCCGAGCAACGTACTTCTCTCGAGGCCTGAATGCGCTGACAATACAACAGCCAAAAAAATCACCAAGGAACCTGTAGGATTCGGTACTATGTTTTTAAAATATGAAAAAGCAAATTGAATTGAATCCCATTTTTGAGATTAAATTATAAATTTTGTTTTCATAGAACCTTGCAAACCTGGTCAGACATGGAGTGCATGTGCAATTCAGTGTAGCAAAACCTGCGACCATTATCATTACTTTTTGAAAAAGGAAGGCATTTGCAGCGAAGATAACGACTGTGTTCCAGGTAAGCAGCAAAAATATAAAAAATACTGATACTAGTTAATTCGCATCATTGATATTGTTCAGGACACTTTCGCTAAATCAAAAAATAACCAGCTGGGTACTTATCAAAGTAGAAACGTCTTCCTGGCATAGATACCCTTATCAATATTAAATATTTTAATATTATTAAAGGTTGTGTTTCAATCAACGGACCGTCATGTCCAGCCCATAAATTATGGAGAGACAAGTACACATGTGTGAGTGTTTCTGACTGTCCTTGCATATCTCACGAGGAAAAACTTGTTAAGCCCGGAATGGTTATCAAAGAGTCCGAGTGTGAGAAGTGCCAGTGTATAAATAATTATTACACTTGCGATACGTCTTCTTGTGAGGTTTCTTCTCCTTCTACAGAGCCAATTCAATTCACGTGAGTGATTTCAAATTGTATTTTATTATACTATTATGAGAACCTTCAATAAGACCGGATACTCATAATTACATTTCATTTTCAGTTTTGATACCACACCTACCGAGGTAACCAAATTTATTCTTAGCAGCACTATTTCCCCGCCAAGACTCTGCGAGAAGGAAAATTTAGTCTGGTTAACAAAGGTTGTTCCAGCAGATTTTATATCATATAATGCTAGTAGTTCCAGAAGTTTATCTTATGAGCCTCAGTATTCAGTACTGAACGATCAACCAACAAAGACTCCAAGTTCGAAAAGTTGGCAGCCTGAATATAACGATAAAAATCAATGGTAAGATAATATAAAAAAATGTTATTCAACGGAGATGAATTACAAAAATAAAAAAATAATTTTTTAAATTTGTAAGGTTGGAAATTAAATTAGCGCAACCAGAACCTCTTTATGGAATTATCTTACAAGGAAGTGGGTCCGATGACAAATTCGTGACGAGTTATCATATTATGTACTCCGAAGATGGACTGGTATTTTCATTCATAAATGGCAACAAAAAAGAACCGATTGTCTTTCAAGGTCCAATAGATAAGCAAATAGTTCAGCAAATTTTTAATCCGCCGATTGAAGCTTCAGTAATTCGAATAATTCCGCTATCATGGCATAACGGCATTGCAATCAGAGCCGAGTTACTAGGCTGTAAAGATGATTTGACTACGGAAGACCACCGGGAAACAAGTCATGAATCCTGGTCAACTACGGAAAGTTGGCTTTCGAGCACTATAGTTGTGGAACCAGATATCCCACCAGGTAAATTTTAATTTATAATGAAATCTGAACTTTGAATATCTTAAATAATGCAAACCAAGAGTTTAATTTTAATTTCGATAAATTATTTGTATAGTGTGCAAGGACTCTATGGGATTGGACAACGGAATGATGTCAGATCAACAAATCTCAGCTTCTTCATCCTACGAGCAAATTCTGCCAAATCTGAGATTATCGGCTCCTGGTATATGGCGAGCAAAATTAGACAATCCGGGGCAGTACGTCAATTTCGATTTCCTCGAAGTTCGAAACATAACGGGTGTAGAAACAAAAGGAGCAGATAATATTTGGACTACTGCCTACAAAGTATTTTACAGTATTGACGGCAAGCAATGGATGGCAGTCGTTGATGACTTTGGCAACGAAAAATTATTCTTGGCCAATGTCGATGATGTGTCTCACAAAATCAATTACTTCTCTCGACCTCTTCATACAAGATTCATCAGAATTAAACCGACTTTATGGCACGAGCATGTTGGAATCAAAGCGGAGATTATTGGCTGCTTTTTACCTTATGGTAAATATATTTTAGAACAATTTTTCACATTTTACGGATAATATCTCATTTTGTTTCCAATTTTAGTTGAAGTGACAACTCCCCCAGTCTCGGAACTACCTCCAGTATACTGCAATATTTGTGAAGGAATTAGTACGCAGATTTTTGGAACTTGTAATTGCACAGATTCACTTTGGTGGGATGGAGAGTCTTGTGTTAATAAAGAAGAATGTCCATGTGTTGTTGGGCACATGCCGTAAGTTGCCAAGTTCTCAAAGTTCTAATCTTTTAAAGTTGTTGTTCTTTTTTTTGTCTTCATCTGTTCTTCTTGTTCTTCATAATCTTAATTGAAAAGCTCAGCAACATTCGAAGTAAATTTGAAACGTCTTCAACTTTAAATTATTATTTTCCTAAATCTTTTTAAAATTTTTGTTTCCAGATACTCAGTGGGTTCAGTTTACGAAACAGAAGACTGTCAAAAATGTTTGTGTACAATGGGAGGAACAGCAACATGTCACGAGAAAACTTGCGAACCCTGTAAAGAACCAGGTTACAGATCAATTGTAACAGAGTTATGTTCATGTGTCTGTAAACCCTGCCCTCTTGGTACTCGGCTTTGTCCAACCGGTAATATTTGCATCAATGAAACTTCCTGGTGTAATGGTGTAGAGGATTGCCCCGATGATGAAAAGAATTGTGAATCGACCACAGTCTCTGTTCCAGTTACAACGAATCGTAATTCAATTTATAAATTTCAACTTTTCCGCAAAAGATTTAAATACAAAATTATACCTAACGTCTTTTTTCAGATCGTCCATGTGATGTACCGACTTGTCCTCCGGGCTACAGGGTAGTTCAAAAAAGGCCTCAGAAAACCTACAAACATAAATACTCAAGCAGATATGCAGAGCGTTTTGGCAGCAAGACCAAGGGAGGCACTCGAGGGGTTAAGGGTGGTAACAATCAGGAAATGAAGATTGGTGATAACCGGGAAGATGCCGAGTGTCCCCAGTATTCCTGTGTATCGAATAAACCACCTCCAGAATTTCCGGAATCAGATCCTTGTCCAAAGGCTGAATGTCCACCGAATTATATAGTAATTTTTGAAAAGAAGAGCCCCTATAAGATAGAATCTTGCCAAAGATACACTTGCAGACCTCTACCTCCAGTTCAAGTTGTATGCCATATTACAGGAAGGACATTTAATACATTTGATAACTTAGAATATAAATACGACATTTGTAATCATATTTTGGCGAGGGATAGATACGCAAACCGTTGGTACATTTCTCGTAAGTATTTTAGTTTTTGAATCTTATCTCTCTAAATTATAGAAAGATTATTATAAAGCCGTTTCTGGCGAACCTTTACTTCTGTTCTACCTCAAACTTGCCATTTTTTACATTCACTCTTCCATTCTTTCTCATTTGCTTTTCTAGCTCCTTCCAATTCCTTCATTCACTCTACAAAATCGATCCTCCCCTAAAACCTTCACCATATTCTTTTGTCAGCTTCCTTTACTTTCAATTACTCCCTTCACATACATGCTCCCATTTTTCCGCTTTCCACTCACAGATTCTGCATTTTAAAGCCGTTTTTCCTTTCCCCAGTAATCACAGTAGGTAGTGGAGAGATAGGCTTGGATAGGAAAGAGGGGATTGAAAGAGATAGGTGTGAATGTTGATTGACAAAGATATCGAAAACGATAGAGGTGGATATTGGATAGATAGGCTGGGATATGAAAGAAGGGATTGACAGAGATAGGCGGGAATCTAGATTGATGAAGAAGTAGAAAAATATAGATGGAGCTAGTGGAGATAGGCTGGGATAAGAAAGAGCGAATTGGTGGAGATAGGCTGGGACAGGAAAGAGCGGATTGGTGGAGATAGGAGTGAATGCCCATTGACAGAGGGATAGAATAAGATAGAGGTTTATATAAAGGAGAGATAAAAAAAAGATACAGGGAGATAGACGATGGATGGGGTATAAGATTTAATTAACAAGAGCCCAATTTTCCTTTCAGTGGAAAAGCAGTGTGCTGTTAATCAACATCCTTGTCAGCAAGTTCTGGTAATAATCTTGGACAGTGACACATTCATAATGTACCCAGACTTGCACCTCGAAATAAATGATAATAGTTTCTCACCCGCTGAAACGAAACGTTTGAATAATAAAAACAGCAGAGACTATAAAATATCTAGAGTCGGAGATGCTTTGCATTTTCTGTCTAGTCGGTATGGTTTTTGGATAGTTTGGGACTCCAGTTCGAATGTTAATATAGGCATTCCAACCAGATTAACCAAACAAGTTGACGGTTTATGTGGATTCTTTGACGGAGATGCGAAAAACGATAGGCAAAAACCGGATGGAACGGAAGCCAGGAGCACTTTGGAATTTGGAAATAGCTGGACAATGGAAGGAACTCAGGAATGCGAATTGCAGGTTAATAAAACAAATACCAGATCACAATTTGAAATTCATACTTGAATGCTTCTGGCTCACAATTCGATACCTGGATGTTAAAAAAACTGTCAAATTATACGTCTAAGAAGACCACTCTTGTCGTTTAAACGAGCGTTGGTCGTCGAAACTAACCATGGTTACCCTAAAATAAAGGTCAGATTGAAACGTATTCAAAAGTATTGCACTTTCAATGCGATGTTGTCGAAGAGAAGATTTCCAGAGAACATCTCGTGAATGCAATTCAATACTTTTTAATCTGACGATTTTGCTGGTTTGTTTAGAACAAACAGTAGTCGTTTAAATGACCAGAGTTGTTAGTTTAGATGAACAACGGTCCTTTGAGTGACCAGAATTGTTTTTTTACACGACCAACGGGCGTTTCAACGACCAGAAAAGTTAGTTTGGAAGAACAATGGCTGTTCAAACTACCAGATTTGTTAGTTTAGACTGACCAAGAGTAGTTTTGATTAACCAGGGTGGTTAGTTTAGACAACCACCGATTGTTTAGACGACCAGAGGGTTATTTTAGACAACCAACTGTCGTTTGATTGATCAGGGTGCTAGTTTAGACGGCCAACGATCATTTAGACGACCGGAGTGGTCACTTTAGACGACCAACTATCGTTTGATTGACTGGGGTGGTTAGTCTAGACGACCAACCGTCCTTTAAACGAACAGCGTGGTCGTTTTGAACGCAGACTCCGACAGATTCTTTTCATATGAAGGCATCGAATTATGCACCCTTGAAATTGATTTCTTCATTATTTATTATGTCAGGTATGCCCCCAACACTTTCAAGAAGAGGCTTGGACCATGTGTAACTCGGTAAAAGATCGTTCTTTAGCAGCCTGCTCATCTATTCTGAATTTGGACAAATTCGTTTCTCGGTGTCTCGAGACTGCCTGCACATGTTTGGAAAGTAACTCCACATATAATGATTGCAAATGTCGCATACTGAGTTCATTCGTGACAGAATGTCAAGCCAATGATCAAGGAATCGATCTTTCTAATTGGAGGAATATACATGATTGTCCAACAGAGTGTAAAGCTCCCTTCGTCCATAAAGATTGCTTCAGGTCAATATTTTTTTAAGTCTATTGAATTTATATTAATAAGTATATTACAATACATATTTTACATGATTTTCAAATGCAACTTTAACTTCTGCAGAAATAAATGTGAAGCCAGTTGCGATAATTTACAAGAAGTGGAACCCTGTCCGGCTATGAAAGGAGTTTGTTTTGCGGGCTGTTTCTGTCCTGATGGATTAGTCAGAAATGGTGATGATTGCGTACCTCCCACAGAATGTAGAGACTGTATTTGTGACGGATTTGGAAAAACTAAGTTTGTTACTTTTGATAGAAAAAACTTTGTTTTTGATGGAAATTGTACTTTTGTCCTCTCCCAAGATGTCATCACAGGATCTGGAAACCACACTTATCAGGTATCTTCCTGTCCGACCAAAAATGTCTATGATGCAAAAACTTGACCTATCAATTGATTCTGACTTCAATTATAACTAATCTTTATTAAAGATCTTCTCCTTTCATTAATAATCCTTTTCATAATTATGCAGCTTATAATTTTTATTCTAGATTTTGGTAACTAAAGACCAAACGGAAACAATCACAGTTTTATTTCAATCACACGTGATACACATAAGAAAAGATTCTGACATGGAGCAGGTAAGATATATGATCAATACTGAATAAAATTGAACGCTATATACAAACAAAATTTCTTCTTCAGCTTTTAATTTTCGTCGACGATGTACCAATTCTTGAGCTACCTCACAATACTCCCTGGCTGAAATTGAAAAAATCTCCTGGAAAAGATGTAACTTTGTTAATACCAGCTATCCAATTGGAAGTGGTGTGTTTCCAACACGACTTCGCGTTCATGATCAGACTTTCATCTCGAATTTTTGGAGGGGCAATGGAAGGTCTTTGTGGGGATTGCAATGGAAATCCTGATGATGATTTTAGAAAACGAAATGGAGAGGTACGACATGAACAGAAATCTCTGATCTGGATATTGATGGTTTATTACGTTTTTAGTGTCGTTTTCACCTCCGTTAATTTATTTATAGACCACGGAAGACGTATCGGAATTCGGACTAAGTTGGGTACCTACTGATTTACCACCAAACTTGAAACTCAAAGAAGAAAATTGTATAACTAAAGTTGGAAATTGCAGTTCACAATTTCTAGATCATAGTCCTTGCAATAAGCTTTTGGATTTCTTGGAATTTGGGCAGTGCCACAATTTAGTTAATCCAGAACCATTTTTAGTAGCCTGTCAGGAAACTTTCTGTAATAATGGAAATATCTGTAACGACTTGGAGGCATATGCGAGAACATGTCAGCATGCTGGTGTTTGTCCCAAATGGAGAAATTCAATTTTGTGTCCTTATAACTGTCCTGCACGTAAGAAATATTTCTCTCTGTATTATAAAAAGATCTCTTTGCCGCAGCTGCTTTGGAATTCAGACAATCCCTGAATGCTTGTCGCCTCCCTGAATAACCGTTCAACATTCTCAAGTGGCTGATTAAAACCCCTAGCTGCCCACTACCTCCCGAAATAGCTATCCAACCTTCTCAACCCAGCTGAAAGTGCCTGTACAGGAACCTCTGAGGATCCCGAACGTGTTCCTGGACACGATCATGTACACGAACTTGCACAGGTAATCTGGACAATTCCAGTGCAGGAATTTGGCGAAGGAAACTGTACATGATCCTGCAATGGAACCTGCAGCAATAAAGGAACCTTTCAATCTGTACAGGTTCCTTTGCGAAGTAAATTGAGGCGCGGGTTCCTGTACAGAAACACGTATGGGTCCTTTACGAATCGAGAGATTCGTAAAGAAGCTAAACGAGTAGCGAATCCTCCTGGATTAGATCCCATGCAGGTTTACGTATAGGACCCTGAAGAAGTTTCTGTACATGAAACCGCGTCTCAAATCACTCTTTGAATGAACCTGTCCAGGATCATTCAAAGTTGTTTCCTTCGCCAAATTCCTGTACAGGAACCGTCAAGATTACCTGCACAGGTTCGATTTCAGAAACATGTCCAGGGTCCTCCAAGGTTCCTGTACAGGAATTTTCAGCTAGGTACACGATCTTCCGGCCATGAAGTCAAAGCGCTACAAAATACTTCAAAGATTAGCTTGCATACAGTTTCCTTTACAGGACCATGGACAGTTTTCTTCGCTAAATTTCTGTACAGGAACCGTGAAGATTACCTGTCCAGATTCGTGTCCAAACATGTCCATGACCCTCCGAGGTTCCTGGACAGGAATTTTCAGTTGAGAAATGCCTGATACACCCACTGAATGACCGCTCGACCTCCCTAAATGCCTGCTCGCCCTCTCTAAATGTCATGTCATGTTCATAGACCTGCAATATCGTCCCTGTGGATCCGGCTGCATAGAAACTTGTGAAACGATTAATTCTGTGGAGCCCAGAACCTGTTCTGAAGATTTAACAGAGGGTTGTTACTGTCCAGACGATCAAGTAATGCATAATGAAACTTGCGTTCCGAAACGACACTGCCTGATCTGCGATGAGCAAGGACACATCGAGGGTGATACCTGGAATCCAGAAAAATGTACAAAGTGCACATGTGAAAATAAAATCGTTAGTTGCCAAAAAACTGAGTGTTCCGTAATTACCTGCGATGAAAATTACGAATCTGTTGTTGTACCTGCATCAGAGAAGGATTGCTGTCCCAAATATATATGTGGTATGAAATGTGTTGAAGAAAAGAGTATAAAATTTCAAAAACTTTTTCAATGTATCTTCTGTCGGGTGTATATTTTGATCATTTTTATTTTTCAGTTCCAGGCGGAGGAAACTGTACAGAACTTCAGCAACCAAAATGTGGTTTTGGGCAAATTTTGAAAACTCGTACAGATTCTGCCGGTTGTCAGAAATTTATTTGCGGTAGGTACAGAGTTCACATTCTTTCTCTTTTTCCCCTTTGGATTGAAAATTCATCTATCTTGGTCGAAAATACAATTGTTTTTGGTTGAAGTTTGATCTTTTTTATTATAAGTTGTTGGTTGTTTTTTGGTGTTTTTGTTTGAAAATTCACCCATTTGCTTGAAAATTCATCTTTGTAAGCTATAAAGCCTATTGTGCCACACCCTTACTTCTTCACTCTCAGCAGTCGACCCCAGACCTCTTGACGAAGCCTAGTATGTCGACCACCGATCACGTTTCGATTTCCTCTGTTTCCATAAAATGGACACCGAGAGTATGTTGCCTGAGCCTAGCTAATGCCGGGCACGGGCATAATACATGCAGGGATGTTTCGTCATCCCTACCGCACCTCCTGCACTCCGTCGTGGGGCTATACCCCATTTTGTGCATATGATAGTTCAAGTGATTGTGCCTTGTCAGGGTCCGTACCACTGTCCTTATGTCTTTCTTGGGTAAACTCAGGATTTCCCTGGCTCTGTCCATCCTATGGGTAATACCCCAGGATGGATTTCGCCTGACGACAACCCTTGGTTTGTTCCCAGTATTCCCTGTGTTTTGTTCGGATCCAGTTTTTAATAGCAATCCCGACACTGCAAGCCGCTATTCCCAGTACCGGTTCCGGTCCTACGAATCAGCTCGCTGCGCCGCACTTTGCCAACTGGTCCGCCTTTTCGTTGCCCTTAATCTCTGTGTGGCCAGGGATCCACATAAGAGCCACTTTGCTTCTTTCTGCAAGTTGGTTTAATGCCTTTTTGCATTCCCAAACCAGTTCTGATGTTATGTCTGGTTTCCCTATTGCAGTTAGTGTCGCTTGGCTGTCCGAACAGATCGTGATCTGTCTGCCAGCAGCGTTGTCCTCTATTAGTGTTTCAGCACAGCGAAAGACGGCCAGGACCTCCGCTTGAAAGACAGTAGCACGTCGCCCAAGTGTGATCCCTATCCCTATCCCTTTCCCTCTCTTACTGTCATAAATTCCTGTTCCTGACCCTCCCTCTCCCCTGGAGCCATCCGTATACCAGATTTCCCCCTGGAGGAGCGGGTTACCATTTTCTTTCCACACACCCCTACCTTGAGATACAGACGCGGAAAGCCTTGGCAAAGTTGAAGCGTTTTGTTATTTTATCTTGTCTCATCTGTAGAATCGGCAGTGTGCTGATATCACTCGGGAGTCTAGTGTGTTTAGTCCCCGGAGTCCATCTATTTGCTCTTGTCAGGCGGCCCATCGCATGAGCCGCTCTGGCGGTTATCGCAACATGTAGGAGTTCCTCACAGAGCATGAATCCTATCGCCGCTGTAGGCGCAGTCCTCATTGCTCCAGTCAAACCCCTAAATGCTAGCATTTGTAATCTTCGCAGTCTGTCCTGCATTGTTTTATATTCCGCTCGTGGCCACCAGATCACGGCCGCATGTAGGAGCCTGGGTTTTAAGACAGCAGAGTAGAGCCATGCAAGCATTTTAGGCCCTAACCCCCACGTCAATCCAAAGCCTCTCCTGCACATCCAAAAAGTCATGACAAATTTCCTGCATTGGGTCTCCAGGTGCTTCGCCCAGCTCAGCTTGCTATCCAGGATTACTCCTAGATATTTAACTGAATCTGAAAACGTCAGCTTCCCACCTAAAAATACAGGAGCGTCAGCTTTCGGAACTTTATAATTCTTCGTGAAAATGACCAGGTTGGTCTTTTCCGGATTTACCGAGAGCCCTGTGCTATCGCACCAGAGCTCTACGATGCGCAGCGCCAACCTTATAAGACCCATCAGCGTTTCCAGATGAGCCCCCCTAACTAGGATTACAAAGTCGTCCGCATATCCTTGGGTATAGTAACCCTTCTTCATTTAGCCTTCGAACGAGGCCGTCCACTACAATGCACCACTGGAGGGGCGACAGGACACCCCCCTGTGGGCACCGCAGCGGAGCTATCCCCCTGACTAGGCCTTCAACCCATCTGGTTTCGAGTCTTCTTCGGCGTAGCATACTTCCTATCCAGCATACTAGCTGAACTGGCATGCCACATCTCCGAGCCTCTCGACAGATGACTTCTGGAGGAGTATTGCTGAAGGCATCCTCTATATCCAAGAAAGCGCCCACAGCGTACCCTTTTTGTTCCAACTGCTGCTCCAATTTTGATACAACAGCATGAAGCGCAGTTTCTACCGAGCAGCCTGCCTGGAAAGCATGCTGCCCTCTATGCAGCGGGAAGGCCAAAAGCACCTCATCCCTAATGTATCTCTCGACCAGCCTCTCTAGCGTCTTCAGAATGAAGGACGTTAGGTTGATTGGTCGGAAATCTTTGGCAGCAGTGTAACCCTCCCTCCCAAGTTTGGGTACAAAGGCCACTCTGCCATCCTTCCATGCCAATAGCACGTGTTTAAGGGCTATACTTGCCCTTAATAATTTCGTCAGAAGAGGGACGACCAAATCCATGCCTTTTTGCAAAGCGCTGGTTAATGCCATCCGCCCCTGGTGATTTAAAGGGGCAAAAGGACCCTACGGCCCATTCCACCTTTTTGTAATCAGCGACATTAGCGGCGAAACTCCAGTCGGCCCTCTTCACCCCCTGGCCCCGGTCTTCCTCCTCTTGGTCGGTTCCGATTCGCTGAAAACCCGGGAAGTGAACTTCCATCAGGTGATTCAGCGTTGCTTCTTTATCCTCGGCAAACTCACTATTATCGAGCCTTATGAGCCCAAGGCCTGCTATATATTCAATTAAATCTCTCCCCCTGTCATTGATGTTTATGCTTCCCCACACCGTGTGATGAGAGTTAGCATCACAGTCCAACAGAAGAGAAATCTTCTTCTCCTGACAATACCGAATTAGAGCCTCCACCTCTCTGGGAGGTTGAGGTCCCTCGGCATCACCAGGGAAGTAAGCCGAGGCAATAAATACCTCTAGTCTTTCTCGGCTACTGCCCCTGAGTCTCACCATAATAATGGTGAGATCTCTGGAGCAGAATTTAGGCACCAAGATCGCATCCATACCCTTGCCGGCTATGCATCCCATTCAAATTCCACCTTTCTGCTTTAAAATTTGATTATTCGGTTGGAAAATCGTCTTTTTGGTAGAAAATTATTGTTTTTGGTTGAAAATTGAGCTTTTTAGCTGAAAAATCGTCTTTTTGAGTTAAAAATTTAATTATTTGGCTGTAAATGAAAGTAATTGTTTGAAAATTAAATTTTATGTTGAAAGTTCATAACTTGGGGATAATAATTTCAGTTTTTTGTAGAAAATTTGTCTTTTTGGTTTAAAAATCAAATAATCTGGAAGTTAGATTATTTCATTTTTAGTTGAGAATTCAATTATTTAATATTCTTGGATGAAGATTTATCTTTTTGGTTAAAAATTCATCTCTTCTGCTTGAAATTTCATCTGTTTGGTTCAAAATTAATTTTTTCCTTGAACATTTATATTTTTAGGTTAAAAATTGAACTGTTTTGTAGACAATGGATCTTCTTGGTTGAATATTGATTTTGTCTTGAAAATTCACAATTTTGGACTGAAAATTCAACTGTTTTGAAAAAATGTTTTTTTTTTTGCATTCAAGAATATGTAAATTTACCTATTCCATTTTTGATTGGAAATTTATCTTTTTTTGCTTGATAGTTCAACTGCTTAGTTGAAATTTTTTTGTGGAAAAATTAATCTTCTGTGTTGAAAATTGGCCTTTTCTGGTAGAAAATTAATCTGAAAATGCATCTATATATCATTCTCATTAATTCTATTCAAAAGAAGTTATTTCCGTATTTTCGTGAAAAATCAATCTATTTCCCCTGTTTTGAGAGCACTTTGGACTGAAGTCCACAGGTAAATAAATTTTTTAAATAAAAATATTGTTTTGAATGTAATTTTATTTCCAGAATGTTTACCGAAGGATCAGTGTCCATCACTTAACGATATTGTCGTATTCGAGGAAGAAGAATTAGAACCAGGATTTGTACGCGATTTGGATGAATCAGAGTGTTGTCCAAAACCCACTAAACTTTGTAAGCCGGAAACATGTCCGAAGAAAACAGAATGCCCACCATATTATAAATCGATTATCAAACAAGGCTCTTGTTGCCCTATTTACAAATGCGGTAAGTATTTTTCATTTCAAATGAAAATAGTCTCTCTCAAAATTAAATCGCATTTGACTAATGTTTTCAATTTTTTATTCTTGAATTTGTAACGATTTTTTTTAGGAATCTTCTAAAAGCAATATTTTACCTTTTTATTAATAAAACAATGTCGGCCATTTGAGAGTCAATTAAATAAAAATCCTTACTTAGAAAAATAAAAATAAACCAATAATTAAATAGGCACAACGAGGTCTTTCTCTTAAGATAAATTTAAAATTCGTTACGAGTTCCATTCTGGCTCTATTTTCTTCAGGCAAACGAAAAGTTAATTTGGAATAAAACACATAGAGATGCAACAATGCATAACAAGGTCTTTATTGAAAGAGAAAGTTCAGAGTCGTCCTAATGAATTCGGATAGTTTCGTTAACACAAGTTTAAGTGATAACAGAGAATACTTTAAGAGTGGTGTCTCTTTCATGATGCGAAACCAATTCAAAATTCCGTCTTGAATGAAATGTGGATCGAGGAGAGACCAAGTACGTGTCACTGCGTAGAGGCTGGAGTAATGTTACCTGCAGTGTCCCCAACTTTGGCAGGTAGAGGTACTACGCTTGCGCTAGCTATGCGAAAGAGGAACACGGCGCGGCTTATTATTGCCATGGTAACGGGTTGTCGCGTCGTGTTCCTAGCGTCCTGGCGCAAGCGCAGTTTGTCTGCATACCAAAGTGGCATCACTGGCTACCTGTTTCGGCCCTACGCTGTTTTGTTTCGCGATTGCTTTGCCCTAGGCTGATTGAAGGAAAAAAGCCATGTGGCATAAAAAACTCTGATTTATCGAAAGACACAATGAAAGAGGTTACATGAAAGTGATTCACGACGAACAAAGGAATGCAGGTTCGAGCGAGACCGGCGTTGGCGTCACACACCTTTCGACATGTTTTGGTTTTGATTCGTTTGGGAATCAGATTTTGTTAAAATATCGATTGCCTCTATGGGCGTAGGATAGATCGATATTTCGCTTATAGGCGAGATTGACTTTGTTTGAAAGTTGAGACCGGGCACGTGGGAGCTCCGCACGCACACCTCGATTTGATCGATGATACTGATCGCTGCACAACGCCAGCGCCGGCCGCCCGCATACGCGCATTCACTCTCTTCTCGAACCCCTCCCTTCAACTTCCCGGTGGATTCGAAACTATACATTAAGCCCGGTTCACAACCTTTCAGTTTCTGTGTTGCGACGTAACCTAAGCTATTCACACTTATTAGTAGATGGCGCTCGCAATCAATCGCATATGATCGAATGACTTCGTGAATCATCCCCTCGCTTCGCATTGTCCTTTTTTAAGTCAAATGAGTATTAATAATAATATTCGCCCGTTTTATCATGATATAATTCTGATATAATTCTAAATCATGAAAATAGAAAGAACCGCCTCAAAGGCAACATTTAACACTATACGCCTGTTAGGTAGGTAAGACAACGCCACTAATCTGGTACTATTGGGAAGAAAGAGACTTGTGTCTCAGTTTGGTTTTTTCACGACCTCTCCCAGTGAGAGTCAAAACCAGACAAAGCGACAAGGGTCCCAACTTGAACCAGTAATTAATTTCAATAATAATAATTAATATAAATTTAAAGAATTAAACGCGTTAAACTTTGTCTCAGAAAAGGCCGCGAGGGCCCGCCACGAAATTCGAAACTGAACTGAACCGAGCGAGCCACCACTAAACCTCACTACCGCTTCACACCAGCGTCTGGAAAAAACTTCCAATAATCGCAAACATTATTAGGAATAGTAAACATTTTCCAATTAGAAATAAATAATATTCATATTTTTCCAGAACCACCCAGCGATTTATGCTTGCACACTTCTGTTTCGAACGACCTATCCTTCTTGGAAAAGACCCTGCCCAAGAAAATCGGAGAGAAATGGAGAGACGGAAAATGTAAAACTTGTTCGTGCGAATTTTTAGAAAATAAACCAACATCTCAATGCATGACAAAGCTGTGTCCGCAACCAGAAATAAACGATTTTGTGATTGAAGAAATCGTATTTGATCACGAATGTTGTCCCGCTTTCAAAAAGACAGCATGTAGAGATGGAGAAAATATATATAAAGTAAGAAGTTATATTTCTTTCAATTTTTGAAATACAGGGTGGCCGCTTGACCGGGAAACCCCCTACTTAAAATTTTATATGACACTGAAGATGTGGCCCCCCCCCCCCGCGATTTGTAAATGCGAAATATAAATTTAATTTTATCAATTCTTGGTTGAAAATTCTACTATTTAGGTGGAAATTCAATTATTTTGTTGAAAACTCGTTTCATTTTTAGTTGAAAATTCATTCTTTAACTGGAAATTTAATTATACCATTCTTGGTTGAAAATTTGCCAACAGCACGCGGTATTCCCAAGCGGTCACCCATCCAACGGCGATACCACGCTGAAAACACCAGTTCCCGTTAGATCACTGAAGTTAAGCAGTGTTGGGCGCGGTTAGTACTTGGATGGGTGACCGTTCGGGGAATACTGCGTGTTGTTGACCCGTCGTGGGTGTGGTGGACCCACACTGGTAGTATTTATCCACCTAGAAATACTACCCGAATCGGGTAGTGAGGCAATGAACTTTCGAGTTCGAAATGCTAATCAATTTTTTTTTTTTGTTGAAAATTTATCTTCTTCAGTTTTAAATAATCCTTTTCAATTAAAAATTCAGTTTGTGGATAATTTTTTTTAAATTGTTTGTAGAAAATTAATCTCCTTGTTTAAAAAATCAACTATTTGGTTATGAATTTTACTCTCCGGTTGAATGTTGGAATCTTTTTTTGAAAATTCATTCTTTTTCTGAACATACACCATTTTAGATGAAAATTCATCTCTTTGGTTGAAAATTAAACTAATTTGCTAAGAATTAGCTTTTTTCGGTTGAAAATTAGGTGCTGACTAGCAGTACGGTAGAAAATGAATCTTGTTTCTTAAAATTTCATTTTTTTGGTTGAGGATTCAACTATTTTATTGAAAATTTACATTCAACTTAACTAATTTTTGGAAAATTTGACTATTTGGTTTATAGTTTATGTATTTTGTAGAAAATAAATCTTGTTTGTTGAAAAATCACCATTTCGGTTGAGAATTCAACTATTCTATTCGAAACTCGTCTTTTTTAGTTAAACTCGACCAGTTGAAAGTTATTATTTTTTTTCGAAAATTAGTTTTTTTACAGTGAAAATCAAAAAATTATATTTTTAGTTGGAAATTCATCTTTGCAAGTTAAAAGTTCAATTATTTTGTTAAAAATTCAACGATCTTGTTGAAATCATTCTTCTTGGTCGAAAATTCGACTGTTTTATTGAAAATTTGTATTTTTGGCTTAAAATTGAACTATTTGTTTCAAAATGCAACTATTGATTTTTTTTGTCGATAATATTAGTATTCAATTTATGGACACGAATTTAAATTTAATTTTTTGATCAGAAAATTATCACGTGTTACAAAACCTTTCCGATCTCTTTTCCCCTCCCTTCAGATCGTCACGTAATATGTGGATGTTCCATTATCATATTTTTTTTTAACCCGACATTTTTTGATACCGTGAAATGACCCGGATTTTTTTCCTCGGTTAAGACGGCCATCCCGAAAGTACTTTTCTGTGAGAAAATTAAAAATAAAAAAATAATTTTTGTATAGGAGGGTGAAAAGTGGGCAGTAAATGCTACAGACATTTGTACATTGATGGAATGCGTGAATGGAGTGAACGGACTCGAGAAACAAATTGTTCATCAAGAATGCAACACAATGTGTGAAAGAGGACATGAATATCAACCATCTCTTGATAAGAGCGTTTCCTGCTGTGGGAAATGTGAACAAAAATTCTGTGTTTTTGGTGATACATTGTACCAATCGGGAGAAAAATGGGCTTCTGATGACAACTGCACAACCTTTGAATGTGTCAAAGAAAATGAACAGGTATATTGTTTTGAAAATTTAAGAAATTACATGTGACGTGGAACGAATCATATGTGACGTGGAGCGAATTACATGTGACGTGGAACGAATTATATGTGACGTAGTACGAATTATATGTGACGTGGAACGAATTACATGTCACGTGGAAGGAAGAAACCGGCCTTGGGACCGAAAAAAACGATTTTCCGGTTTTTATTTAGTCTGAATAATGAAGATTTCCCTAATCAAATGAAAAAATCTCTAATGCTCTAATGCCCGTGATTAGACAGTTTTTCCTGGTAGCTTTTCCAGGCATTTTTCAATTTTGTTTTATAAATCGTAATAAAACATGAAAATAACACATAATATGCAAACTCATTTTCGATCGTAAGGCTGGTTTCTTCGTTCCACGTCACATATGGGTATCTCAGGAATATTAAACGAAAGCGATTTCTAAGAGTAGCCTCTTTTCTTCAGCGACTTTTTTAGTCATTTTTGTGACGAAACTATTTTTGGTAGAAAATTCGTCTTTTGGATTGAAAATTCGACAATTTGATCGATTTTTTTCACTTTCTTAGTTTGAAAATGTTTTTTTTTGTTGAAAAATTAACTATTTGATTGAAAATTACATTTGCTGTCGCGAATTCATTTTTTTTGGTTGAAAAATCAACTACTTTATTCAAAATTAACATTTCTTTTGAAAATTCTCATTTTCAGTTTGAAAATTCAACTAATTTGTAGAAAATTCGTCTTTTTGAATTGAGAATTCAACAACTTGTTTGAAATTTTGTTTCTTTCTTGACTAAAAAATCTTTTCTGGTTGAAAATTCGTCTTTTTAGTTTGAAACTTCCTCTCTTTTGGTATAAATTTGATATTATTTGGTTAAATATGAAACTTTCCTATTAAAAATTTATATTTTGCGGTTTAAAATTAAACTACTTTATAGAAAATTCGTACTTTTAGATTTAAAATTCAACAATATGGTTACACTTTTTTTCATTCATGACCAAAAAATATTTTTCGATTAAAAAATTAAATATTTGATTGAAAATTACCTTTTTGTTGAAAATATATATTTTTGGATTGAAAATTCGACGTTTTTTTTTTAGAAAATTCGTATGTTTGGGTTGAAAATTCAGAAATTTGTTTTCCTTCTTGACTAAAAAATCTTTTTTGTTCATAAATCAACTATTTTATTAAAAATGAACATTTGTGTTAAAAATTAATATTTTCGGATTAAAAGATCAACTTTTTTGTAGAAAATTCGTCTTTTTGGCCTGGAAATTTAACTATATGGTTGTATTATTTTTTCTTCGATGACAAGAAAAACCTTTCTGTTGAAAAATCAACTACATATTTCGTTCAAAATTAACATTCTCATGAAAAATTCGACTTTTTGGCTTGAAAATTCAACAATCTGTTTCAAATTTATTTTTATTTTTGACTGCAACATCTTTTTTGTTGAAAGATCAACTATTTGATTGAAAATTGACTTTTTTTGTAAAAAATTAATATTTTCGGATTGATAATTCAACCTTTTTTGTAGAAAATTCGTCTTTTTGGCTTGAAAATTCGACAGTTTGGTTGATTTTGTTTCGATTCTTCAGTAAAAAATCTTTTTAATTGAAGAACCAACTATTTTGTTGAAAATTGAATTTTTTGTTGACATTTTATCTCTTTGACTGACAAATTCAACAATTATTTATCTAAAATTTTGTTTCTTTCTCAAATGAAAAATATTTTTCGGTCGAAAAATCAACTTTTTGATTGAAAATTAACATTTTTGTTAAAAAACCAACCTTTTCTGTAGAAAATTGGTCTGTTTCGGGTTGAAAATTCAACAATTTTGTTGGATTTTTTTATTAGAAAAACCTTTCTGTTGAAAAATCAACAATTTTGTTAAAAATAACCTGTTTTGTAGAAAATTCGTTTTTTTTGTTTGTTTAAAAATTCAACAATTTGGTTGAAACTTGAAATCTTTTTTTTCATTCTTGACTAGAAAATCTTTTTAGTTGAAAAATTAACTAATTTGTTACAAATTAATTTTTTTGTTAATAATTTATCTTTTTGGATGAAAACTCAACAATTTGGTTAAAATTTATTTTTCTTATTGACTGGAAAATCTTTTTTGGTTGAAAATTGATCTTTTTAGTTTGAAAATTCTTCTCTTTGGTAGAAATTTAGTCGTTTTTGGTTGAAAATGCAACTGCTCATTTGAAAATAATTCACTTTCATGTTTAACATTCTTAAATAAAAATTTTGTTGTTCGAATTATCAACTGTTAAATTTGGTGTAAAAATTATTTCTTTTCTTCTGGAAATCTAACTATTTTGGTAAAAAAGTTAACTATTTGTTTGAAAAATCATTTTATTACATTAGCTATTTATCATTTTAGTCGAAAATTCATGTCTTTGGTTGTTGAAAATTCTTCGTTTGGGGTCGAAAATTCAACTATTTTGAATCAAAATTATTTTTTGTTTGTTTAAAAAGTTGACTATTTTGTGAGAAATTCATCTTTTCGGCTTGAAAATGCAACAATTTGATTATATTTCCCCCCCTTTTTTAACTGATAAATATTTTTTAGTTGGGCAAGCAACTACTTTGTTCAAAAAATGGTCGATTTTACGCGTTTTAGCGGATTTTTCAAATTAAATGTGGAAAGAATGGAATCAGATAAAAAGGGAGAAATTAAATTTAGGATAAATTAAAATTAAAATTCTTCGTCAATGTCCAATATCCAAATTCAACTACGTAATTCTTGGATATTAAAAAAATAACCAAGAATTTGACGATTAAATTTCGACAACAAACTTTTAAATGCCGCCATTCAAATTAAAAAAAATGTAATAATGAAAGAGGGAAGAAAAAAAGGCAACTTCCAAATCCCCTTTTTATTTTCTCTCGCCTTTCTTTTTTTTCTCCTTTTTCTTATTTGTTTTGATATTTTAATTTGAATCGAGAAATTTAGGAGTGTGTTGTCCAAATTTGATCATTGGATTCTTTTTTCAAATAAATTTGATGGACTAGGTTAATTAGTTTTTCAAAATAGTTTTTGAATTAGTTATAGTTTGAAAAATTGTTTAAGCCCTTTTTTAAATATTAATAACTACATTTTGATATTATTTCAGTTCCTCGTGACTAGCAGTTTACCTGTCTGTCCAGAATTAACAGGTTGTCGTTTCGATTCCATTTACAATGATGGCTGTTGTAACCGATGTAATATTTCTTCTCTTGACAGAAGTAAGAAAAGATAGTTTTATTGATATTCAATTGGTTGAGTCCATTTCGAGAAAATCGACTGAAATATTCGCCACACGCCCAATGTGACGTGGAACGAAGAAACCAGCCTGAGGGCCGAAAAATCGATTTTCCGATTTTTATTTATTCTGAATAATGAAGATTTTCCCTATCGAATAAAAAATCCCCATTGCTTCACTATCAAAATTAAATTTTCGGGAGCTCGAAGTTAGCTTGGTGGATCACCACTCGATGCGCCCAATTAGACAGTTTTTCCTGATGGTTTTCCCAGAATCTTTTCAATTTTGTTTTATAAGTCTAAACAAAACATGAAAATAACATATAATATGATTATTATTCATTGCTATCGTTCATGTTTGACTGTAGTCGGCCGTAGTCAGCCGTTGTTCTCATTCATATTTCACGACCCTGCTGCAAATTCCTGTACAGGAAACTCGGAGGATCCTGGACATGTTTCTGGAAACGATCCTGCACACGAACCTGCACAGGTAATCTTAATATTTCCTGTGCAGGATTTTGGAGAAGGAAATTTTACATGATCCTGCAATGGAACCTGCACCGACAAATTTGTCGGTTCCTTAAGGAACCTTTAAATGATCGAGTATAGGTTCTTGTACAGGTTCCTTTGCGAAGTAAATTGAGGCGCGGGTTCCCGTACGGAAACCTCGGAGGATCCTGGACATGTTCCTGGATACGAACCTGCTCACGAACCTGAACAGATAATCTTGACGGTTTCTGTGCAGGAATTCGAAGAAGGAAACTGTACATGATCCTGAAATGGAATCTGCACCGACAAAGGAACCTTTGAAAGATCGAGCATAGGATCCTGTACAGGTTTCTTGGCGAAGTGAATTGAGGCACGGGTTCCTGTACATAAACCTCGGAGTATCCTGGACATGTTTCTGGACAAGAACCTGCACAGATAATCTTGACGGTTCCTGTGCCGGAATTTGGGGAAGGAAACTGTAGATGAAGCTGAAATGTAACCTGCACCAACAAATTTGTCGCTTCCTTAAGCAACCTTTGGATGATCGAGTATAGGTTTCTGTACAGGTTGCTTTGCGAAGTAAATTGAGGTGCGGGTTCATTTACATAAACCTCGGAGGATCCTGGATATCGTGCTGGACAAGAACCTGCACAGATAATCTTGACGGTTCCTGTGCCGGAATTTGGGGAAGGAAACTGTAGATGATGCTGAAATGTAACCTGCGCCCACAAATTTGTCGGTTCCTTAAGGAACCTTTGAATGATCGAGTATAGGTTTCTGTACAGGTTGCTTTGCGAAGTAAATTGAGACACAAGTTCCCGTACAGAAACCTCGGAGGATCCTGGACATGTTCCTGGACACGATCCTGCTCACGAACCTGCTCAGATAATCTTGACAGTTGCTGTGCAGGTATTTCGAGAAGGCAACTGTACATGATCCTGCAATGGAACCTGCACGGACAAAGAAACCTTTGATTGATCGAGTATAGGATCATGTACAGGTTTCTTGGCGAAGTGAATTGAGGCGCGGGTTCCTGTACATAAACCTCGAAGTATCCTGGACATGTTTCTGGACAAGAACCTGCACAGATAATCTTGACGATTTCTGTGCAAGAATTTAGAGAAGAAACTGTACATGATCCTGAAATGGAACCTGCTACGACAAAGGAACCTCTGAGTGTTCGAGCACAGGTTCCTCTGCAGGTACCTTTGCGAAGTAAATTGAGGCGCGGGTTCCTGGACATAAACCTCGGAAGATCCTGGATATCGTGCTGGACACGATCCTGCACACGAACCTACAGAGATAATTTTGATGGTTCCTTTGCCAAATTCCTGTACAGGAACCGTCAAAATTACCTGCTCAGTTTCGTGTCCAGAAACATGTCCAGGATCCTCCGAAGTCCCTATACAGGAATTTTCAGCTAGGTACACAATATTTCGGCCATGAAGTCGAAGCGCTACTGCCTGAGCACATTACTGCTTTGTAAAATTAATACTTAGGTAATGTTTCATTCCAAAAAATTGAACCGAAACTAAAATTTTCAGTTGGCGCCTTATTTGAAATGGATTCGACCAATTGTAAAATATGTTGAGTTTATTAAATCCTAATGATTCTAATGATCCTATCTTTCTACAGGTGAATGTGCTGCTGAAATGATGGATTTGAATGCTACTGTGGGTATTATTATTGCCAAGAAGGGTTCCCGATTATGTAAGAATTTGCAACCTATCAGTGGTTTGACAGAATGTCTGGGACATTGTGCGTCTTCAACACACTTCGATCTTGGTAAGAAACTTTTCATCAATCAGGAAATGTATATTTGTTGTGGAACAAATAGAGTTTTTACCTCTAATTTTGGATAAATAAGGGCCTAAAATCTTGCATAATCGGAGATACTTTTTGTAGTCTGAAATCAAAAAAGGCAGTGAAAAATTAATTTTATTTTCTGAGCAAAATTTCCAGTTTATTAACATAATATTTTCAAAGTATTCAAAATGAACTTCAATGTTCACTTAAATTATCATTTTTCAGTCGTCATTCCTTTTTTTTGCTTTTTAGCGTAAATAAGAACTAAATTAATAGAACTCAATCAGAAAACTGAAGTATTATATTTTATGCTGAAAATTCATCTTTTTTTGGCAAAAATTTCTATTATTTTCTTGAAAAGTCAACAATTTTGCTGTAAAGTCTTGGTTGAAAATTCAACCATTTGGTTGAACATTCATCTGTTTTGTTGAAAACTCAACTACTGGGTTAAAAGTTGAACTACTTTGTTATAAATTCATTTTTTTTTTGTTAAAATTTTTTATTATTCTGTTGAAAATTTAAAAAATTGGTTAAAAACCATGGTGAAAAAGTTATATATAGTGGACAAGACGATGATATTTTTCATTTATTTTATAAATTTTTCTGTATAAAACAAATAAAGAAATCAGTGATTTTTCTACTATATATAAATTAAATATAACTTTTTCACCTGGGAAGTCATATCTTTTGGTTGAAAATTCAACTATTTTGTGAAAAATGTATCAATTTTAAAAAAAATTCAACAACTTCGTTAAAAGTTGAACTGCTCCAATGAAAATTCACTTTTTTCATTAAAAATTCATCCCTTCAGTTGAACATTTAATCATTTTGAACATTTTTTTAAAATTGAAAATGTAATTGTTTGATTTTCGGCTGGTTGAAAATTGATCTCTTCTAATTGAAAATTCAATTATTTGGTTGAAATATCTTTCTTGGTTAAAAAATTAAATTCTTTCGTTGAAAACATGTAATTTTAGTTTAAAAATTAATCTCATCACGTATAAATTTATTTTTTGTTGTTTAAATATTTATGTAGAAATTTCATCTTTTTTTATTAAAAATGCAACTGTTTGGTTGAAAATTAATCAGTTTTGCTTTAGGATTGAATTACGTTGTTTAAAATGTTCTTTCTTTGTTGAATTCAACTGTATTTTGAAATTCTTAATTGAATATTTTTTAGTTGAAATATCAAATATAACATTTTTCATTGAGAATTAATTTCTTCGGATAAAAATTCATCTTTTTGGTCAAACAATCTTCTTTTCGGTTAAAATTTTTCTTCCAATGAAACTTTTACTATTCTATTTTTGGTTGAAAAGTTAACTACTACTTTTTTGTACAAAATTTGTCTTTTTGGCTTTGACATTCAACAATTCAATTAAAAATTAATATTTTGGTTAAATTCAACTGTTTTTTTTTTTAAATTAAAATCTTATTTGATAGCAATATCAAATATTACATTTTGGCGTAGACTTGATCCTTTTTATTACAAAGCTGAACTATTTGGTAGAAAATTAATCTATTTGGTTGAAAATTAAAATCCTTTTTTGTGGCAACTTCTACTGGCTATTTCAATTATTTGTTTGCAAATTCATCTTTTCTAGTTAAAAATTGTATTAGCTGGTTGAAAATTCAATTATTTTGTTGAAAATAAAACAATTTTACTGAAAATGAATCCTAATTTTTGTAAAAAATTTGACTAGATATTTGATTAAAAATTAAGTTTTTTTGAACATTCACATTTTCGGCTTAAAAATTCAACTTTCCTTTACAAAATGTCTCTTTTTGGCTTGAAAATTCAACAATTTCGTTAAAATTTTCTTTGTTTCTTGACTGTAGAAATTTTAGCTTTTTCGGTTGTTGATTCAAGTATTTTTTTGCTTGAATTCAACTGCTTTATTATATTTAAAATTAAAATCTGTTTTGATCGAAATATCAAACATTACATTTTTCGTTAAGAATTCCTCTTTTTTAGTTGATAATTGAACTATTTACGGGAAAATTAATGCATTTTTTTGAAAATTCTACTTTTCTGGTAGAAAATTAATCTTTTTGGTTGAAAGTTCAAGTTTTTTTTTGGGTTTGCAAATTAATTTTTTAAAGTGAAAATTCAACTGTTGAAAATTTGTCTTTTTGGTAGAAGATTGATATAAAAATTTATTTATTTAGTTAAAAATTTACATTTTGTTGTTGAAAATTTATATAATTTGTTCAAAATTCGCCTTTTTTGGTAGAAAATTAATCCATTTGGTTCATAATCCATCTATTTTGTTGAAAATTCTTGAATTTCGTTGAAACTTCATCACCCGCATTAACTTTATTTAAAAGTATTTATATATCTTCCTATTTTCGAGAAGAATCTCCTTATTTCCCATGTTTTAGAACATTTTAGACCTTAAAGTCTGTAATTATCACAGTTGTAAATGGGTCGACATACAAAAAAGTCCTAAATTTGAAAGATTTTAGGCCCTGCCCATACTGAAAATTCCTGTCCAAGAACCTCGGAGGATTCTGGACATGATTCTGGATACGATCCTGCACACGAACCTGAGGTTCTCTTGACGGTTCCTGTGCGAAGGAATTGAAGGATCATTTACAGTTTCCTTCGCTAAATTCCTCTACAGGAACTGTCAAGGTTACTTGCGCAGGTCCGTATCCAGGAACATGTCCAGGATCCTCCGAGGTTCCTGGATAGAAATTTTCAGCTGGGTGAGAAAAATCGAAACACAAAAAAAATTTAAAGAATCAACAAAATAGTACAAATCTAAGTTTGTTCTTTAAAACCTTTTAAAAATCTTTTAAAGCGAGTTGGGGTCAAGAAAGCAACTGTCGATGTTGCCAACCGTCGAGTTACACAGGCCTAATTGTGGACCTAACCTGCGAGGATGGAAAAGTTTTGAAAAAACAGTTGACTGTACCAACTGCCTGCTCCTGTGAATCATGTTCCTCAGTCAAAACTCAAACTAAAAATCGGAAATTCGGCACTAAAGGATAGTCTTATACACAATTGTATTATTAATGAGAATTAATATAAACTTCTAAAATCGTGAGATTCGTTTCATTATAAACCTCACTACTACAGTATAGTTTTTTTATTAGTTCCAGAGAAAGAAATTTGCTTTTCAGAAAAACTACAGCACAAATTGTTGAGCAGCTAGAGATTTGGAGGCCGATTCAATCAATTTATTTTTCACAATTATTTATGGATTCATATATAATCACAATTGTTCTTTATTGTTTTTCACTGCTCCTCCAGGTCCTCTTCTTGCAGACTTCTGCGCCTCATGAACGTACTTTGCTATGCATGTTTCAACACTAGCATGAATTAACTTTGTCATATTTTCCAATGCAGCGATTTCATTTAAGCAGCACTTTTTCGCAAACTGCAAAAAAAAAATAATTTTAGTTTGCTGTATAAATTAACCCCATTACTGATCTCTTCAAAATTGATTAAATGCTCGACATTGTTTTAAGTGAAAAATATTGAACTACAGCATTGAAATGTCAAATTTCTTTTCTTAATTGATCAAATTATAGATGAACATAGTCAGACGTCTTCTTTATTATATTCAATAACTTTGGTTTTTATGAAATAATATTTTTTTAAATTCAACTATTAGGATTTAGCGACCAGAAAACTCTGCGGAAGGCAATTTTTAGTCGAAGCAGTTTCGTTATACAATTGTAATCCGCCATATTGGATCCGCCATTTAGAATCATGACCTGTATTTATCTACATGTCACTTGTCCCTTCAAATACATATCATATGGTAAAAGTTACCCCAAATGTTCATCTGTGCTGTTTTAAAATTAAATTAATAAGCATATAAAACTGAGTTGAAAAAGAGCACTTAGCCAAAATTTTCTGTACAGGAACGTCGGAGGTTCCTGGACATTATTTGGACATGATCCTGCACACGAACCTGCATAGATAATCTTGACGGTTCTTGTGCAGAAATTTGGTACAGGTTCTTTCGAGAAGTAAATTGAGGCGCGTGTGTTCCTGTACAGAAACCTCGGAGGATCCTGGACATGTGTCTCGACGCGATTCTGCACACGAACCTGCATAGATAATCTTAACGGTTCCTGTGCAGCAATTTGCTACAGGTGCCTTCGAGGAGAAAATTGAGGCGCGGGGTCCGTACAGAAACCTCGGAGGATCCTGGACATGTTCCTGGACGCGATCCTGCACACGAACCTCCATAGATAATCTTGACGGATCCTGTGCAGGGATTTGGTGAAAGGAACTGTATATGATCCTGCCGTGGAACCTGCACCGGCAGAGGAAGCTTTAAATGCTCGAGAATAGGTTCCTGTACAGGTTTCTTTGCTAAGTAAATTAAGGCGCGGGTTCCTGTACAGAAACCTCGGAGGATCCTGGACATCGTGCTGGACACGATCCTGCACACGAACCTGCATAGATAATCTTGACGGTTCCTGTGCAAGAATTGGGTAGAGGTTCCTTCGAGAAGTAAATTGAGGCGTGGGTTCCTTACAGAAACCTCGGCGGATCCTGGACATGTTCCTGGACGCGATCCTGCACACGAACCTCCATAGATAATCTGGACGGATCCTGTGCAGGGTTTTGATGAAAGAAAACTTGATATGATCCTGCAGTGGAACCTGCACCCTTGAAGATGAGCTTACTATCCATAGAGCCAAGTTACTAGCGAAACCTCGAATATTAGTTTTTATGGAGGTTCAGGTATAAGATCCTAGAAAATTTCCTGTATGTGAACCCGTGTCTCAAATCACTCTGTGAAGAAACCTGTACAGTTACAGTTTCCTTTGCCAAATTCTTGTACAGGCGCCGTCATGATTACCTAAACAGTTTCGTGTGCAGGTTCGCATCCAGGAACATATCCAGGATCCTCCGAGGTTCCTGGACACAGATTGTGTTTGAATTTAACTATGAATAATGTTGTTAGAAGTCCACTTTTTAGCAGCTTTCTTATAACACTCATTGCATTGAAAAATTCCGGTACTATAATTTTGTTTGAATTGTTCGTAAGTATGAGTTGACCAACAATTGTCTACTATTACGTTAGGATCTAGTCCTTTATGCTCCGTGGCCTTAGCTGCAGCCTAGTGAGAAAGGAGAACAGAATTAATACAGAATTTTTAAAATATTTTGAATAAAGCAGATATTTAGGTAATAAAAATCGTTTTTGCCAACTAACATAAAAATCAGAAATTAATCTGGAGTAGATTGCACCCATTAGGTTCATAGATTGGTAGCGTAATTTTTTCATATCCGAATTCACATCCCTCTCCACCCATGTGAAGACTGTCTGTAAAGATAAAAATTTATGATAAAATTGGACGGAAATATTAAACCCTAAATTCTACTGCTTAACTTTTAATTGATGATCTAAAAAAATGCGCGAGAGATTTACTTGGAAGGCAGAGAAAGACAGTAACCAGAAGACCACACACTTCATGATAGAATGATTGTTAAATATCTACCATCTGCTAGATAAACCAGAAGTACTATATTTCAATCTGTAAAGCCTTTTTTTATGAGAAATGCCTATTATGCGAGAAATGTTTATTTAGTTGTCGCAAGAGAAATTCACATTAGATAAGTTGGGAAAGAATGATCAAATTATGATGATTTAACGCCTTTGACGTAAATTCAGGTAAATGAAAGTCTGGTATGCTCTAATCTTTGAACTTAAACATATGCGGATATGCATTGTTATGTGGGATATTTAAGAAACACAAAAATCGTTTTTAAATGATGTGTAACTACGCAAGTTTAGAGAAAACAGTCTTGTTGCTACGGACTCGCTACAGAAAAGTATGTTTACATAAATTTGGGAATTGTTTTACTTTAACGAAATGTTAATGAAATATTATCTGTTGGAACAAATATTTTTTCAAACAAATAAAAATATCTCTTATCAGAGGTGTACATATTGCTGTTGATTGAGTACCTAAAGTTGGTGTGCAGTTAATGTGTTTGTTTATAGCAAGTGCAGAACCTGGAAAAATAATGTAACTGTTAAAAAATGGTTGAAAAAAGGCGTATTTTTCTTATTCTTCTTCATATTCCTTCAAATCCTCTAAATTCCACGGATATTGTACACAATCTCTTGAAATACCTTAAAATCTCTAAAGATCAATTCTAATCCTTGAAATTCCTTGAATAATTTCAAAATTTTGCGAAGGCCCTTTAAACTCCTTATTGTGAGAAATAATAAGATTTTTGTGACACCCCCTTCTCACGTGACATTGTAAATTTTGTACTCCATGTGCACAAAATATAACAATTTTTTTCCACTGTAGACGAGGTTTCAAAAGATTTCAAGGAATTTCAGATTCTTGGTCTCCATCACATTTCAATCCCATCATTTCGAAAGGGTTTTTGAATAAAAAAAAACGGGATTTCAAATGATTTCAAAAGAAAACAAAGCATTTTGACGAATTTTGAAGGATTTAGAGTCGGTAAAACAGTTATAGGCCAAGCACCATCAGTCGGCAAGGTAGAAATCTGCATTGCCATCAGTTGGTAAACCAGGTATGGGTTAGACGACGCCTGATGGTAAGGTAGAAACCTGCATTACCTTTAGTTGGTTAGGTAGAAACTGCTCTACCATCAGTCGGTAACAAAAATTCGACGATAGACTCAAGTCACTGAAACCTGATGTTCCTTTTATACTCCTTTACCCGTACTCTACTTACATTCTAGAAAGATCGATTGAAGTTTCTAGGAGGTTCGGTGCACGTAAGGCTCTTGCCTAAATCAAATTTCTAGTAATATCTCACTTTTTTATTTGAAATAAGCAATTATAAATCAAATGTTAAAAACTAAACAATTTTAAACTGAACTATTTAAAATAGAAAGCCTTGAATCGTTGACACATATTTCAGAGTGTTAAATTTAAACTTTGAACGTTACAATTTTCATTGTTCTATTTGACAAATTTTTAATAAATGTAAGTAAAATTATTGAATTTTGATGCATAAATAAAAAGTGAACAATTATCAACAGAGAAAGAAATTGAGTTAGTTTAAGAGATATTCACAAGTTTTGGGAAAATCCCAACTTAATTTGAAACTGGAAAATATTTTGAAAAATAAAAAACTAAATTCAGATTTCTGAAGGGTTGGACAAAATTTTTGAAGCTCTTTAAGGATCTTTAAAGGTTTTAGAAAAATAAAAAAAAATCTTAAGTTTGCTGGGAAAACTTAAAATGTTTATTGATTTTGAAAACATAATTTTAAGAGAATATTTAAAAAGATTTAAAAAAAAATTTCTGATTAATAAATGACAATTGAACAATTATTAATTTGGAAAGTAATCGAGCGAGTTTAAAATATATTTAGAAGTTTTAAAAAGCTTCAAAAATATTTTAAATCGTGAAAAGATTTCAATGCATTGAATACACAATGTAAATTTTTGAAGATTTCGAACACAAAATTCATAAGCTTTTTAAGAAATTTAAGAGATTTTAAATGAATAAAAATTTGTATCAAAATTTCAAGAAAAACCAACAATAATTTTTTTCGTTTGAAAAATTAATTTAAAAAAAATATTTAATAAGATTTCCAAAATTTTCAGAAAAGAATCTGTATGATTTTAACGTAGATTAATTTACTTCTGCAGAATTTTTAAAAAATTGTAGGAAAAATACGAGTTTCAAGATAATAATATCATTATTAGAATTCTGAAGAATTTTTTAATTATTTAAAAAAAATTCAGAATATATTTAAGAAGGCTTCAAAACAAATTTTAATGTATAAATTAAGGTTTCTAGCTTAAAGTTACTTAAAATGATATAATTTTGAAATTTTATAACTTAAGAGTATTTATACGCGTAAATTATTAAGAGTTTAAATTAACATTTTTTAGACTATAATTCTAAAAGTCTAAAATTCAAAAGTTTAGTTTTTATAACTTCAAGTGAAAACTTTTTTATCTCTAAGAGTTTTAACCTTTTAATTTCAATGACCGTGATCAATTCTTTCTCAATTGTTCGATTTCTATCATCAGTCAAAAAGTGATTCTTTTTCGACCTAGGATAAGAAATATTAAAAATACTCCTAAACGTTTTATAAAACAAGATACATTTTTCATGGAACTTTTTCGGACGTGCAAACTTTCATCTCAACATTTTTTTCGTATCTGTCATTGTTTTCAAGAAAAAGAAAATTGGATTTTATAAAAAATAATTCCCTTAGCTACAGAAGATATTTAATAAGCAGTAAACTTACAAGATATTATTATTACCGAAGCACAAGTTCGAACAAAAAATTGGTGAATATTGGCGATAAACGCTATTAGAATAGGAAAGAAAATAATAAATATCTTCATTAGGTCTAAAGTTATAGAGGTCATGGCCAAAAATTAATATAATTGTGATTTACGATCCTATAAAAGTTTACTATACGTTATTAAGGGCATGCTCTCCGGTGATCACGTGACCAAACCAGTCCTTGGTTATGAAACTTTTTTTGGTGTTCACCATGTCCAAACGCAATGATGTATTGCTCTCAAAATTTGGAATATAGAAAATGAGACAATAAATTGCGTTTGTATATTTAGTTTCAGTAATAATTTTGAAAAAAACTTTCCATGTAAAAAATAAATGTGGAAAATTTCATAACCGAGTTTGGTTATGTGATCTCTACTTTACCGACGTTGAAATGCTCCAACAATAATGACAGGTTAGGTGTGTGCAGATACATATTTTTTGATTTGCAACGAATGTGCACGATAACGTTGCAACGAATGTGCAACGAATGTGAATGGTAATAATTTTGAAAAAAAATTCCATGTAAAAAATAAATGTGTAAAAATATTTTCATTTTTTTTGGTGCTCACTACGTCCACACGGATTGAGATATCGTGTTTAGAATTTGAAAGATTGAATAAAAAGCACTAGAGAACGTTTGTACACATCAATATGTTTATAATTTCAAGGAAATTTCATTTATAAATTGATAGAATACCATTCGAGTTGCAGCACGTGCAGGTAATTTTCGGTTTGATGCATTTCAGATTTTCTGATTCACGTATGTTGATAACTGACACAAATTTTGGATTAAGTCGTCTGAACATTCAAAAAAATAATATAAACAATAACACTTGCACATTCATTGCAAATAAAAAAATAAGTATCTGCACACACGTAACCTGTCATTATTTTTGGAACATTTCAACGTCGGTAAAGTAGAGATCACATAACCAAGCTCGGTTATGAAAGCTCGGTTATTTTCCACATTTATTTTTTACATGGAAATTTTTTTTCAAAATTATTACTGAAACTAAATATACAAACGCAATTTATTGACTCATTATCTTTATTCCAAATTTTGAGAGCAATACATCATTGCGTTTGGACATGGTGAACACCAAAAAAAGTTTCATAACCAAAAGGACTGTTTTGGTCACGTGATCACCGGAGAGCATGCCCTTAAAACAAAAAAATTAAATAGGGCAATAACACCAATTCTTCGATGTTGAAATTCTTTCAAATTTCACGATACTTTTTTCCAGATTTCATTTTTATTTTATAATTTTTATTAAGAATACAACACAGTAACATTTTAAGTTAGCGGGGCCTTCATCCTACTTAATTTTGTTACTTAGTACTATTGCAGTAATAATTATTTTCTTAAGATCATTATAAATTTATTGTTTCAAAAGACTCTGAAAATGTATAAACGTATTCTACGTATATATGATTGAACAACAAAAATAATCAAAACAAGGAAAACGAGCAGGAAAATCAAACTTATGCTGTTCTATAATATGTGTATTTCGATATTTATGTCATAATATGTTTTAATTCATTATAGATCTTCATTCGTTTTTAAAACACACTGTTACAGGTTTATTGTGTACATATTTCATAACATTTTGCATCTTCATTTAACAACAAATAGTAGTTTTCATTTTAAGTTGCATAAAACTTAGGATTTGTTGACGGATAAAAAAACCAAAATTATTTTGTATATTCATTTATTCAATAAAAGATACACGTTGTTTTCAACGCTCAATAAGAAATTGTTATTGAATGATTTTGCAAAAGAACTTAAAATATTGCGCAAATGTCGCTATGTTTTCGTCTTACTCTACTTTTGTTAATCTTTCGTTAAATAATTTGATTTTGTGCGGGAAGGTAGAATGTGGAGCATTGAAGTAGAGGCAAAAACTGAGCTCCTACTTTGACGCACCAAGTGGAAGATTTGGAAATTCGTGCCCATTAGAGCGCCAAAGTAGGGGCAAAAATCGCATTGGAATAGCCTCTACTTTAAAACCTTAGCCCCTACAAATGACAGCGTCGAGAGCGTCAAATTAGGGTCTACATTTCGACTGGGGCAGATTCACGTATAATTTCCAGGAATACCGCTTTATATGCCTGTTGGTATCTTGCCGTGATTAACAAAGCGCTTTTGGCAACGGTTGTTTCATCGTCATATATTTTTTTGGCTTCAGCGGCTTGTAACAAGTCCATTGCCTGGTTTGCTCTTGAGTATGCAGTATAGTGTGCTCGTACGTCTATATTTGGAAAGCGCGTTCTTCGCCTGTATGTA
The DNA here is from genome assembly GCA_932178445.1 of Andricus quercusramuli. Lineage (NCBI taxonomy): Eukaryota > Metazoa > Arthropoda > Insecta > Hymenoptera > Cynipidae > Andricus > Andricus quercusramuli. Next base: position 75,681 of record CAKNXH010001194.1, read on the forward strand.
AGAGCAGTTTGTTGTTGCACTTGTACAAGTATCCAATTATAGTTAAAACCCAATTTTTTAAATTCTTTTTTATTCAGAGTTACCCAACGGTTACCAGTCGTGTCAAATACCCAACGGTTTGGCTCCAGTGGCGGCTGAAACAATTGCCCTAGCGGTTCAATATAATCTCCCTGCCGGTCAGTAGCAAGGTTCCTGTGATCTCCCTTCCATGCAAAGATGACATGACCCCTTGCCAAAAAAGGGGGGTCATGGTGTGGACAATGCAGAATGTGACTACCTATTTCTGTGAATGTAGTAGTCGTTACAATTTCGTGATTTGTATTAAGATGGGCAGGAGGAAAGTAACCGGTTTGCTGGTATTCAGGAAATAATTGCGCCAAAGTCGTCTGTATTGGCGATGCGGAACTTATTAATTCTGCAAGAAAGAACAGAAATAGGTGAATTTTGATATTCATTATGAGTAGTTAAACTAGGCGAGTTCTGAATCAACTACGTAGTTCCAGCTTCTGACGAAAGATGGCGCCACTGGTCAGCTCCCAACGTCGGTAACACGGTCGGTAAAGTAGATTCCTGATGCAGATTTCAGACTCAGCCAATATGGATGGTCCCTCTTTTATCGAGCGAGTCAACGACTTTGGGAACTGGCCAGTGGCGCTATCTGTGGGTGGCAGCTGGAACTGTGTAGTTGATGCAGAACCGCCTAGCTTAACTACTATTATGAATATAATATTTACTAGAACGTTTAAATAAAGGAACGAAAAAGACATAAGAAAGAAAGGAGAAAATTTTTTGTCTAACGCAATTTTTAAATTCAAATATAAAATGATCTTCAAATACATTCATTCACTTTGTCAAAATTGAAGCTTCTATGTTTCCTTCCACTTTTCGCATACTCATTTACTATCTTGATTTTTTTTCTAATGCCCAGTTGGACTTCTTATAAATATAGCTTTCCGCTCGGATTTGTTGCGATTAAATGGAAATCCTTTAGCTTGAATTATAATATAAAATTCTCTTCAAGTTAGATCGACACTACCATCATTTTTATCTGACTTATCGTTCGTTAAAAATTTGTTTCTTTGGACAAAAATAAAAAAGGGAAAGCAAAATGAGAAGGCCACCAACCAAATCCCCTTCCTTCTCTTTTTTATTTCTTCGGTCCTTTTTATTTTTATCAGTATCAAATCACAATAAAAATAACAATAATTAATGACAATAATAAAAATAATAAAAATAAAATAAAGGAATGGTGATCAAAAAGGAGCTAATTACAACTGCAGTTATTTTATAAAGAAACATCAAAACAGTATATTATTATATTTGGAGTCACAGATTAATGTTAGTTAAAGTTTCTGCAAAGTTTATTTTTCTATACAGGCAAATACAGGGTGTCCAAATATTTCCGGACCCCCTGAATATTTCCTCAGGTAAAATATTTGTCATTGATGTCAAGGTCATTCTTAAAGCAACTTTTAACGAGGAATTCAATGGTGAACTTTAATGTGACCTTGAAGATGACCTTGAAGGTCACTTAAAGGTCTGCTGGGTAACGCTAAGGATAAATCTAATTTTCATCAGATAGGACATCAACGGTCAGAATCAAGGTCACTGCTGAATGTGCCTTGTTGAAACAAATAACTTCCATTGATATAAGGATTTTTCAAAAGCTGCTGCTCTCAGAGGTGTTCGGACCTTGTTTAAGTTTTAATGACCTTAAAGTGACCTTCAATGTCAAATTGAATCTATGACGTTAATACATATTTGAAAGTGAAATATCCCGCTATATCGATTTCCGATGTCAAAAAGGAGGGTTTACATTAAGGAAAAAGTTGACCTTGAAATGACCTTCAAAGTCATCGGCAAGGTCAAATTGAAGGTCACCATTGAATGCGCCTTGTTGAAACAAATAATCTCCACAGATATGATTTTTTCTAAAAGCTGCTGCTCTCAGAGATGTTCGGACCTCGTTTAAGTTTTAATGTCCTTAAAGTGACCTTCAAGGTCAAATTGAACCTATGACCTAAGTACATATTTGAACGTGAAATATCCCGCTCTATCGATTTCCGATGTCAGAAAGGAGGGTTTCCATTTAAGAAAAAGTAGACCTTGAAATGACCTTTGAGGTCATCGTCAAGGTCAAATTGAAGGTCACCATCAAATTCCTCGTTGAAAATTACTGTAAAAATGAACCTGACCTCAATGTTTAAGATCTTACGGAGTTTACCAAAATAATAAAAAATATTATGAAAGATGTTAAAAGCTTTCTAAAATTGTCAAAGAGGAAGCTCAAAAAATTTAAGACAATTTCTTAATTTTGTAGAATTTAAAGAAAATCATTTGAAAAAGGTATTTAGTAGGTTTGGAAGCTGTATAATGATTTTAAAATAATTTAAAATTTGAAGAACATTTTCAAGTGTTTTTAATTTTTAAAAATTAATTTAAAATATAAATTTTTTTAAATTTCAAGATTTCTAAAAATGTCTAAAAAGTTTTGGAAGCAAATTTTTTCTGTTTGAGAGATTGTTTCAAATTCAAGAAATAATACCAATTAGCTTGACAAATTAGCTTAACAAACTAATCTCCTTTGGTAGGAATTTAATCTTTTTGGGTAAAAATGCAACTGTTTTGGTTGAAAATTCAACTATTCGGTTTTAAATTAATTCTTTTGTTGAAAATTATTATTTCTTGATTAAAACGTGTAATGTACAAAAATAAATATAAAATACATTTGATATGTGGAAAAGGTCGCATTTTGGACAAAATCGAGTTCAAAGTACGAGATGCGTGATGAGAATGTGTTGGGTAAAACCGAAGAAGCTTTAACGAAAGAGAATTCACAATCACCAAATTACAGTTATCGATAAAAATTTTGAACTTTTTTCGGGCGGCTTCTGGGCTGTACTGCCGATTTTTGAGTTTCAAATCAAATTTCAAGACAAAATTTTGGGCTTTTTTGGGCTCTCGAACGCACCAAAAACAAATTTCCAAAAACCACCTCTACGAAAACTGAACTAAGTCAAAATGCGAAAGCGGGAAAAACAAATTCATTTTTTTGAGGACCAAGAATCAGAGTCACTGTAAAATTTCAAAAAAATTATTTTTCAGCAAACATTTTTTCAGGATAGTTGAGAATAAAAATAATTACAAAATAAAGAACAAATATGAAAGTAATCATGAAAAATAAAATTTGTACTTTATTTTGCAATATCTGAATAAGCAGTCCCGAACAGAGGTACAAAAATAAATGTAAAATACATTTGATATGTGGGAAAGTTAGGATTTTGGGCAAAATCGAGCGCAAAGTACGAGATGCGTGATGAGAATGTGTTGGTTGAAACTGAAGGAGCTTCAACAAAAGAGAATTCACAATCACAAAGTTACAGTTATCGATGCTTACACCTTTAATTTTGAAATTTCTGTGCACCAATATAGGGGAAGTATAATGACCGAGTGTGTATATTTTTTACCTTATATATTCATAAATTTTTTTCCTGTAGTTAATTTTTAATCGGTGAAAAATAAAACTTAAAAAAATTTTAGATTTTAAAAACAACACAAGTTATAAAAAAAGATGCCAGAAAAATAAATGCTTAACCAAAAAAAAACGAATTTTCAACAAAACAGTTTTTTCCTCATACAAAAAAATGATTTTTCAACCAAGAATAGAAGAATTAAATTTTCAGTGAAGACAATCAATTCTCAATTATAAACAATGAATTGGCAACAAAATAATTCTATTTTTTAATCAAAAAAGATAAATTTACAAACCAAAAATATAATATTTCAATTTGCAGTTGGAAAAGTAAGTTTTAAAAAACCATTCATCAGCACAGTTAATTAATTTTCAACTATAAATATAAGTTTTCAAGCGAAAATGAAAGTTGAAAAAATAATTTTCAAGTAAAAAGAAACGAATTTTCAACAACAAAAATTAATTTTAAATTACAATGATGAATTTCCAACCAAAAATATAAAATGTTGATCAAATAGTGAATTTTTCCACCCAAAAGATGAATTTACTATCAACAAAAAAAAACAAACAAATTTTCATCTAGTTTTTTTCAATGATAGAAATGAATTCTCAACAAAAAATAGAATATTTAAATTTTTTACTAAACAGATAATTTTTTAATGAAATAGATTTCTATCAAAAATGGTCAATTTTTTACAAAAAATGGAATAGTTGAAGTGAATTTCCAGCTAAAATGATGAATCTTCAACAAAGAATTTAATTTTTAACCAAATACATGAATTTGTACTAAAAATATAAATTTTCTACCAAAAATAAAGTAGGATAATTTTCAGTTAGTAAAATAAATTTTCAACAGAAAAACGAACGAATTTTCAACCAAAGAAATTAATTTTTAACAAAAAAGGTGACATTTCAACTAATGAAATTACTCTTTTACAAAAAGACGGATTTTCAATGAATGGTTCAATTTTTACCGAAAACAGATGAATTTTCATCTAAAAATAGAATAGTTTAATTTTCAATCAAATTCAAGTAAATTTTCAATAAAATAGTATCATTTTCAACCAAGAAGATTAAATTTATATGAAAAAAGATCAATTTTCGACAGAAAATGGAAATTGAATTTCCAATAACCAAAATTAATTCTATATAAGAAAAATCTGATTTTCAACCAAGAAGATCCATTTTGAACAAATAAGATGAATTTTTAACAAAGTACATGGATTTTCAACCAAATATTTGAATCTTTAAAAGAATTTCGAACCAAAAAGATGAATTTGTCACCAAGAAGATTAAATATTCTCCGATAAAATTCGAATTTTGAATCATATACAGGAATTTTAAGCCAAACATTCGAATTTTCAACTCAAGAAGATGAATTTTGAACTAAACATGTACGAGTTAAGTTTTCGGTTGAAACAATTAATTTCCATCTAGAAAACATAATTTTCAACAAAATAATTAAATTTCCTGCATTTGCTCAAGACGGTTCAATCGATTGCTTTCAAATTTTAATGGTACGTTTTTTTCATAAGAAAATAGTCGCAAAAAATGAAATCTTGGGTCTTAATGTTTAAAAGCATATAAAAAATTGAATTTCCAAGATTTTCAAAAAATCCTAGTTCCGGCGATAGCCATCCATATATAGATTAACATCCAATTTTGTTTTTTGATTTCGGATAAGCCACTCTGACAGAATCATGCTCACCGTTTACCTACTTTTTTTATATGGTTACCATTCGCTCAATAAAACTCGGGATGAAGATCATATTTTTGCATCTAAAAATTCAGAGCCACTACTAAAGACTGAATAAATATACAGTAACAATTTGGAAACTCTGTGTTTTTTAATGTCGCTACAAAAAATTTCTAAAAAATCTTTTAAAAAAGGCTATCACACGGAATGACCCCCTTAAGGATGTATGCGACATCCCGTGACTACAACTTTTGAAGAAAAGGATAGACGCTATGATATACAATCACAGTAAATCCCAAGAATGAATTGTATCTTGAAATCGGATAAAAACGCTGCAGCACGTTTATCTACTCAAAGATAAAATTTATCTTGCGAAAGATAAAATTTATCTTGCGAAAGATAAAATTTATCTGGCGGAAGATAAAATTTATCTGGCGGAAAATACATTTTTTTCACGAAAATATTTATGTCAAATGCGTGAGCCTATGTAAACTGAA
>CAKNXH010001194.1:81745-97945 GCA_932178445.1 Andricus quercusramuli
TTCAGTTTACATAGGCTCACGCATTTGACATAAATATTTTCGTGAAAGAAAATTTATCTTCCGCCAGATAAATTTCATCTTTCGCAAGATAAATTTTATCTTTCATCAGATAAATTTTATCTTTGAGTAGATAAACGTGCTGCAACGTTTTTATCCGATTTCAAGATAGAATTTATTCTTGGGATTTACTGTGATACCCAGATAACAATACGTGCCGGCACGCGATCGGCCCGACGGGCTGGAGACCAGCGTGCCTGCTAAATGCACGCGACAGGCCGGCAGAGTCGGAATGCGACCGAAAGACGGACAACGGCAGGCAACGGTCCGGCACATTAGATGCCCGTCGGGCTTGCGAGCGGCGAGGAACGACGGGCCTGCGATTTACACGACCGCTGCAGGCTGATAGTGCGAGTAGTTTGGGATCAAAAACGCGCATGCGCGTTTTGGATCAGCTGTTCTTGTCGTGTTCCATCTCGTGTGGCGTTCACACCCGTGAATTTTCGCTCGGATGTGTGCGATTTGCAAACAATAATTGTTATTCGTTTCAGATAAAATAGAAGAATAGGTAATCCACTTGTAAATGGAGTAATCCACTTGGAAAACGGAGTAATCCACTTGTATAACGGAGTTATACCTTTCATCGTTTGCGGTTTTTGGTATTGTTTTGGCTGTGTGTGGAACAAAAAATTTGTTAGCAATTTTTTGCTGTCGGTGTCCTTCAAATCAACAAAATTAGCAAATAGCACGAAAGGTAATGAAATTCTGCGTAATAATATAAAGTTCAAGCTGAAAGAAAAATGTCAATATTATAAAAAGATATTTTTATAATATTGACATTTTTCTTTCAACTTGGACTTATTATACGCAGAATCTCGTCATTACCTTTCGTGATATTTGGAAATTTTTATTTTATTCACATAAGAAAAGATTTTTTTAATTTTAATCTACTCGCACACTCAGCCTGCATTTTACCGGACCGTCAGGCATGCAGTTCGCCGGACAGCGTCGCTCCCGCTTGTCGGGCGGGCATATAGACATCAATGGTGTGCACATTAAGGTGCATATCTGCCGGCAAGTCGGTCCGATCGATCGGACCGCGGGCCGGCAGATCGCTTGCAATCGGCGGGCATTTTGCTATCTGGGTAGTTTTTGATTAATAATAAGTTAATATTTTTATTTGAAAATTGCGCAACACAGAAGACAGAATAGTAATGTTTGTTTTCTGGTATAAATAAAGTTACAGATATGATACTATATTATTATATATTTACCAATAGAATCCAGGGAAACGGCAACAGCAAGGAATAGAGTCCCGGCGGTGATCTTCATTCTGTATTATACTCGATGACAGTAGTTGATGCTAATTTACGAAGAAGAGGAATTTTCTAAAAATTCTTCCGTGTATATACTAGCGGGCTCTCCAAATACCAGGAAGTCGATTTTGATTTCCTGACTTCCCCTTTCCACCTCCTGCCTCACCGGCCCAAAAAATTGTTCACGCAGTACATGGATGGTGAATTGAAGCCATGGAAACAAAAGCAAGTTTATTTCAGAATTTCTTAAAGACGCTTAATTCTATTTCCTTGTATACCTGTATGTCTAGAACAAACAGGAACATTTGAAAAATGATATCAACATACGCTCATAGTTTGAGGAAAGGTTCCAGAAAAATAGATCATTGGTTCAACTTTATCTTTTCCAAAGTTCCAATCGTCGCACATATTTTTACCATAGATCCATGTGATCCAATAATTATTAATTATCATCCCTGGTGGAAAAATTTCTACCAAAAAGTGCAGAAAACTAAAACTATTTTCACAGGACTCTACAAATAAATACAATAAATTGAAACCAAAATTACAGGAAAGTACAACTTTTTTCTATTATTGAGACGAATTTTGTACTTTTTTGGATTTTTATGTACATTGTTGTATTTTATTGTACTTTTAATTTTCTACAAGAATCTACAGGAATTGACAGCATTTGCATCAAAAAAATTGACCTAGGATGACAAATATTTCGAATATTGCAATGAGATAACTTTAAGTGGGTCATCCCGTGTGACAGCCTTTTTCTTAAGGTTTTTTGGAAATTTTTTGTAGCGAAATTAAAAAACACAGAGCTTCAAAAATTTTACTATATGTTCATTCAGCCTTAGTAGTGGTTCTGAATTTTTATATGCAAAAATATGATCTTGATCGCGAGTTTCATTGAGCGAATGGTAACCATATGAAAAAAGGTAGGTAAACGGCGACCATGATTCTGTCAGGGTGGCTGATCCGAAATCAAAAAACAAAATTGGACGTTAATTTATAGGTGGATGTCTATCGTCGGAACTAGGATTTTTTGAAAATCTTAAAAATTCGATTTTATATATGCTTTTAAACATTGAGAGCCAAAATTTCATGATTTTTTGCGACTATTTTTTTATGAAAAAAAATGGTTCAATATTTTTTGAAAATCCTAGTTCCGGCGATAACCGTACGTGTGCTGAATGTACCATTAAAATTTGAGAGCTATCGATTGAATCGTTTTTGAGATATCATGGTCGCCAATTTAAAAAATGTGGTTTTGAGAGAAACGCGTTTAAAAGTTAGCTGTTAAATAAAAGTATAAATTTTTCAAATTATAAATATTTTAAAATATTTCCTTGAAAATTTGTTTTGAAGAAATAATTTAAAAAATTTTCAGGAATCTAATAATAATTTTATTATCTTGGAACTCGAACTTTCCCAGAAATTTTTGAAAAATCTTGCAAATGTTAAAAAATTACCTTAAAATCATCCAGATTTTTTTTGAGAATTTTAAAAATCTTATTAAATAATTCTTTTGAAATTAATTTAAAAAAAAAATTATTGCTAGTTTTTCAAGGAATTTTGACACAAATTTTTTATTCATTTGGAACTTTTGAAATGCTTAAAAAGCTTATCAATTTTGAGTTCGACATCTTCAAAAATGTACAATTGTTATTCATTATTCAAAAAAATTTGAAATCTTTTCAAATATTCTCTTAAAATTAATTTTTCAAAATAAGAAATCAGTTTGAATTATCCCATGAATTATGAGAAATATTTTGTATTATCGTGAAACCTTTTGAAAATAAAAAAAAAATTAATTTATTATTTTTGCTAATGGAAAGATTTTTTGCAATTGTCGAAAATAATTTTAAAAATTTTGAAATCTTAGTCAATTTTCTTTCAAAATTTATTTTCAAAATAAAAATTCAGTCTAAATTTTCCCAGCAATTTTAAGAACATTTTTTTTCATTTTCTTAAAGCCTTTTAAACTCCTTAAAACGCTTTAAAATTTTTTTCGAAATCTTCAAAACTTTACATTTTGTTAAAAAATCTTTGAAATCTTTTCCAACTTGAAATCATTTTCTTCACCATTTTCAAAACTTTAAAACTTTAATTTTCTAGATGTCTTTTAAACTTCTTAAAAAGGCTTCGAAATTTTTTTCCAAATCTTCAAAAATTTACATTTTGTTTAAAATTTTTGAGATATTTTCAAATTTTAAATTACTTTTCCAACTATTTCCAAATTTTTCAAGCGTTCTAAATTAAAGGTTTTAGAAATTTGTCGTAATCTTTTTAAATCTGTTGTCATCTTCTAAAATGTTTTTAAATATTCTCTTAAAATTAATTATTCAAAATAAAAAATCAGTTCAAGTTTGCCCATGAATTGAAAGAAAATTGTTTTATTATCGGGAATCCGTTCAAAATCCTTACGAAACTTCAAATTTTCTCCCAAATAGTCAAAAATGTACAGGTTTTAAAACATTTGAAATATTTTCAACTTTGAAATTAATTTTGAATCTTTTCAAAAATTTGAAAAGTTTAAAAATCTTATCAATTTTGTGTTTGACATCTTCAAAAATCTACATTGTCTTTAAAATTTGTTTTGAAATCTTTTCAGGTTTCAAATTATTTTGGAATGTTTTCAAAACTTCTAAATATATTTGAAACTTACTCGATTATTTTCCAAATCAATAATTTTTCAATTGTTATTCATTATTCAAAAGCAATTTAAATCTTTTAAATATTCTCTTAAAATTAATTTTTTTAAATAAAAAATCATTTTTAATTTTCCCAGCAAAGTTAAGAATTTTTTTTTATTTTCTCAAAACCTTTAAACAAAAAGCTTCATAATTTCATTTCGAACACTTTAAAAATATAAATTTAGTTTTTTATTTTTCGAAATCTTTTCTTATTTTAAATTAAGTTTGGATCTTCTCAAAACCGAGCTTAAAATTGGTAAATAACTTTTAAACTGACTCAAACCTTTTCCAAATTAATAATTGTTCAATTGTTATTTATGCATCGAAATTCAGTAACTAAGGACTGCATATAATAATTAAAAAAATGTTATGAAAATGGAAAACGTGAAAAACAAAAAAGTTTAATAAAATACCGCGATAGTGAAAAATTCTCAACTCTGAAATGACAAGGGTTCAATGGGCTTTAAATTAGTTATACAAATTCAGGGTCTTCATGTTCTACTTTTCAACAGAGCTCTGTTTTCGATTTAAAAATTTTTTTCGGTTGTACATTTTTCTAATTTTCCATAGAAAATTGCAGTTGTTCAGAAAACTTTGTGAAAAAGATTTGCCTCGAATAAGGATGAACTTGAGAATCTAAAGAAATTAATTTTTTTTCATAGCTTTTTTTACGCAAAAGTATCTTATTGCCTTTCTGAACCAAAATTCTTAAAACTTAACTAATCACTAGTGAAAGTTTACAAATTTTCTTAGCGAAAAGTTTTAATCATTCTATTTAACAAATTTTTAATAAATCCAAGTGAAATTATTGAATTTTGATGCATAAATAAAAGTTGAACAATTATCAATTTAGAAAAAAATTGAGTTAGTTTAAGAGATATTTGCAGTTTGGAGAAAATCCCAAATTAATTTAAAACTGGTGAAGATTTTGAAAAATAAAAAAATTAATTTAGATTTCTGAAGGTATCGAAAAAATTTTTGAAGCTTTTTAAGGATCTTTAAAGGTTTTAAGAAAATCAAAAAAAATCTTAAGTTTGCTGGGAAAATTAAATATGATTTTTTATTTTTAAAACTTAATTTTAAGAGAATATTCAAAAAGATTTAAACCCAATTTTTTTGATTAATGAATGAAAATTGAAAATTATTAAATTGGAAAATAATCGAGTGAGTATAAAATATATTTAGAAGTTTCATAAAGATTCCAAAATATTTTAAAACGTGCGAAGATTTCAAACCATTACCTAAACAATATAAAATTTTGAAGATTTGGAATACAATATCCATAAGCTTTTTAAGTAATGTAAAAGGTTCTAAATGAATAAAAAATGTGTGTCAAAATTCCTAGAGAAACTAACAATAATTTTTCCACCAAATTTTTCTACCAAAAAGTGACAAATTTTCAAAAAAATAAACCAATTTGCAAACATATAATAACATAGATTTTCAACCGAATAGTTGAATTTTCTACTCAAAACGATCAACTTCCATCCAAAAATGGAATAGTTAAATTTTCAGTTAAAGAAATTAATTTTCGTAGAAAAAAAGGATTTTCAACAAAACAGTTAGGTCTTGAACCCATCAAATAAATTTGAAGAAAAGTAGTTGAATTTTCAATTAGGAAGATTTTTAATTTCTACCAAAAAAGATAAATTTACTGAAAAAAAAATATGAACTTTCAACCGAAACTGAAATAGTTAAATTTTCAGCAAAAAAAAAAAAAAAAAAAAATTTAATGCAAAGAAAATCATTTTTGACAGAATAGTTAACTTTTCAACAAATAAAATGAGTTTTAACTAAGTAGTTCTACGTTCAACCAAAAAATTGAATTTCAAACCAAAAAAGGTGAATTTTTGATGAAAAATTGAGGAGTTGAACTTTCGAATAAAAACGATTAATTTTCAACCTAAAATGGAATAGTTGAATTTTCCATCCAAAAAAATTAATTTTTATACCCAAATAAAGTATTTTAAACAAAATAGTTTAATATTCTGCCAACAAGATGATTTTTTATTAAATTTTTTTGAGATTCCGACCAAGTAATTGAATTTTTAATAAAGAGAATACATTTTCTGATAAAAAAGAGATATATTTGCAACAAAAAAACAAATTTTCAATAAAATAGTTAAATTTTTAACCTTCAACCAAATAGTTTAACTTTTGACCTACAAAGATGAGTTTTTAACCAAAACGACGAATTTTAAACAAAGAAAATTAATTTTTTACCAAAAAAGACAAATTTTTAAGAAAATATACCAATTTACGGACGAATGATTGAATTTTTAACTGAAAATGGTTAATTTTCAGTAAAATATATTTGAACTGAATAGCTGAATTTGGAACCGAAGAGAGGAATTTTCAACTAAAATGATGAATCTGCCATTCAACAGTTTTGTTGAAATTTTATGTTTTTGGCTTGGAATTAAACATTTTTCAAGACATTTTTTTTATTGTTAGAAAATCGATCTTGCTTGATGAATTCGTGTTTTTGATTTGAAAATAGTGAATTTAGTATATTTTTTTCAAAATAGTAGCAAAACAGCGCCAACGCTTAGAAATATTGAAAACTGAGAATTGAAAGAATTGAAAAATTCAATTCATAAAACTTCAAACAATTACAGTTGGAATTTAAAAAATAGAAATAAATTGGTAAAATAATATTAAATTCCAAAAAATGTAATTGATTTTAGTAATTTCAAAATGATTTTGGAAAAATACAAAGGAATTCAAAAGAATTTGAATAAATGTTGAAAAATTCAAAATGAGTTTAAAATTCTTTGGATTCTTGTAATTTTTGTAATCTCTTTAAAATCAAATGAAAATTTAAAAAAAAACCTAAAATATTTCAAATCCTTTGAAATTCCTTCAGATATTCGTTACATTGCAAGTGAAATGTCTGACCGCAAATGCACATTTATCACTAAAAAAGGCGTTGCTCGCGTTCTACAGTGGAAAAAGGCTGTAAAGGTTAGACCATCATACTATGACGTTTAATGAATGCAAGAGTTCGTGTAGCTAATTATAGGTATACTGTGGATACAAATTATAATCTTAAACGTTTTTTTTTTAATTTGAAAAGATTGTAATGATTATATCTATTGTAAGAATTCCATCTACGGGTGATCAATCCGTAAAAGAAGAAAACTCAAAATGGATTGAGACTTGTTTTTACTAAAATGTAAAGATTTTGAATAAAAGTGAAATAAGCAATTGGTAAGTGAAAATTCTGTATCTGATTAAATGTTCGGCAAGTTTATGGTCAGGTACAGGCTCATAAATACTTCAAAATTATAAAAGTTGAATTTTTTAAATTATTCGAATGATTTAAATGTGCCCATATTGACTTTTGGTCACTTTTTGGATTAGAAATGAGTCTTGCTGCAAAAAACCTCGAATTAAAAATTATTGCTTCACACTCACGAGATATTCTCTGGAAATCTGCTTTTCGACAACATCGCATTCAAAATACAATACTTTCGAATACTTGTCAATCGGACGCTTTTTTTTTGGCACTTTTCTCTGCTTTTTTTCGGTGTAAATAGGTTACTTTTTTAAAATAAATTAAGGCTGTGACAGCCTTCAGAACAATAAATTGCAAATTCAGGTCTCGGGCTCAACACGCTATTGACACTTTTTTTTAAAGGGATGACGCTCTGTTTTGCTACTATTTCGAAGAAAAAATACTAAAGATGAATTCCTTGAATTGCAGGAATTTTTTGAATTCCATGATTTCCATGAATTCTTGCATTCCTTGAATTTCTTGAATTCCATGAATTCCTTGCATTCCATGATTTCCTTGAATTCCATGAATTCCATGAATTCCTTGAATTCCTTGAATTACATGAATTACATGAATTCCATGAATTCCATGAATTCCTTGAATTTCATGAATTCCATGAATTCCTTAAATTCCTTGAATCACATGAATTCCTTGAATTCCTTGAATTACCTGAATTCCTTGCATCCCTTGAATTTCTTGAATTCCATCAATTCCTTGCATTCCATGAATTCCTAGAATCCCTTGAATTCCTAGAATTGCTTGAATTATATGAATTCCTTGAATTCCATAAATTTCTTGCATTCCATGAATTCCATGAATTTCATGATTTCCTGGAATTTAATGATTTCCTGGAATTTCATGAATTCCTTGTATTTCATGAATTCCTTGGATTCTTTGAATTCCTTACATTCCATGGATTCCTTGAATTCCATGAATTCCACGAATTCCTTGAATTCCTTGAATTACATGAATTCCATGAATTCCATGAATTCCATGAATTCCTTGAATTCCATGAATTCCATGAATTCCTTAAATTCCTTAAATTCAAACGAACACAAAAGGTTTCACAAACAAAGAATAATTTTACAAATGCATATTTCAAACATTTCATAATGACTTCAAAAGATTTCAAACAATTTCATAAAGATTTCGAAGATTGTACAAAAAATTTTTAAATTTCCAAAAGATTTTTAAAGATTTCACAAAGATTTTAAATACTTAAACAGATTTCAAGGAATTCACAAAGATTTCAAAAGCTTTCTTTGGAAACTGTTGGTCAATAAAAAATGAAATGGCTCATTTAGTTGCATTCTTTGTAATATTAATGAAATCTTCCTGTAATCTTTTGTATTCGTTTGAAATCATTGAATTATTTTTTTTCTTTGAGAAATCTTCTAAACAATTTTTAAATAGTTTAAAATCATTGAAATGTGTGTAAAATCTTTTGTATTCGTTTGAAATCATTATCTAGTAATGATCTAGAATTCGTCGATTGAATTGCTTTCTCCCATCTTCCCTCTCTCTCTTTAACGCGTTGTTTCTCTCCTTTTTACAAAGTTAAAATTACTTGTTAACAAATTTAAAATAATTCATTTACAGATAATTAATTTTTTCCATTCTCCGATTTAATTGAGATAATTGATTATCTTTCATTTTTTTTCAAAGAAACATTAGAAATAATTTACGTTCCTTATTTTTGTTTAAATAGAAACGACCTGATTCTTGTAGGGAGAAATCTTTTATTTTAGTTTTTAGTTTTAAGTTTAGGTTTGATCAAAAATTTGTAATGAAAGTTTGATTTTATTTTTGGGTTTTTTAGAATAATTGTAAATAAGTATTATTGCGTTAATGTATTGTAATTAACATTCTGGAAGACTCGAATATTTTATCATTATTGCTTGAGCGACAAATTTTTTTTTTGTATTCGATGGTGGAATTTAATAAAAAAATGTAGTATCTTTTGTAAATTGAGTGTCATGTATGTAATTTTGATCTTTTAATATAATACTATTATTAATATTTCGCGAAATATAATTAAAATGGCGCGAGGCGCTCGAGGTTGGAAGAAGGCAGTATGCAGTACGGTGTCCCCACCGCTCCGTTGCGACTCCGTTGCGAGAGTCAGGACCAATCAGAGGGCCGGTAGCCGTTTCCTTCTTCACTCGAGCTCTCCCGCCTCTAGTAGATAAATACCGCCGCTCTGGGTAGAATCGTCACTTGTGTCTTAGCATCAGCTAGTGCTCTGACACCTACAGAGAACTACTCACTTTCTCGTGACTAGTCTCTCTCTATCTTTTTCTGGCGATCGCTACTCAGGGCTCTCACTCTTGTGTCAGCATTAGCCAATAAAGAAGTCAACTCTCTACTTTCTCTCCTCTCACCTTCCTCAACTTCTCTTCTCTTTTCTGGTGAGTCTGGGTTTACCCTAGGCGGTCTCAAGGTTACCTCTCTTTCTCTCTCTCTCTCTTTCTTCAGTGACTTTGGGTTTACCCTCAGAGGTCTCGAGGTCACTCTCTGTCTCTCTCCTTCTTTCTCTTCAGTGACTTTGGGTTTACCGTCAGAGGTCTCGAGGTCACTATCTTTCTCTCTCCTTCTATCTCTCTCTCTTCTGTGACTTTGGATTTACCTTCAAGGTCTCGAAGTCACACTCTATTTTCTCTCTCTCTTCCTGTGATTCTGGGTTTACCCTCAGAGGTCTCGGAATCACCCTCTCTTCTCTGATCGTGGGTTTACCCTCCGAGGTCTTGGAATCACGCTGATTGTGGGTTCACCTTTCGAGGTCTCACGATCCCTTTTCTCCCTGCATCACACTCACCTACACCTTCCTTTTCATCCTCGTCCTAGCCTTTAGACCTATGCCTGCTCCAGTCGGGCATCGCCCCCTACCGTTCAGCCATCACCGAACAGGGCCACCCTAGCGCCCGGCCAGGCACAGGGATCGGACGTGACACGCCCGCAACACGCGTTCGCTCTCTTTTGATTAGCCCCCCCCCCCCCCAGACTCACTCACTCTTCTGTCAACCAACGTGAAAGGTGATTACATAATATGTCATTTAAAATTATGCCTTTGCAATATTTTTAATATTTCTTATCTTAGGCAATCGGAAGTTCAGTGGTTCGATTCCCTATGGAGCGAAAGGAGATTTTTTTCAGAAAAAAATTAATTAAAAATAATATTTATAATATTGCAATGAGATCATTTTAAATTAGGATGCGATCATTGCTATTGCTATTACAAAAAAGCTTCTATGCTTAAATTTTAAAGGAATGGTAGAATATTAAAAAACAATGATGAATAATCGTTATTAAACGACAAAAAACCTTACATTATTTTTTTCGAATATATAGCAATCGATTGGACACTATATATGTCATTTAAAATTATGTAATTGCAGTGTTCTCGATATTTGTAATCCTAGGTCAAAGAAGAAACAACTTTTTGAGTAAAGTTAAAAATTGCACAATTGAGAAAGAATTGATCACGGTTATTGAAATTAAGAGGTTCGAACTTTCGAAGATGAGAAATTTTTTATTTAAAGTTATAAAAACTGAACCGCAAATTAAGACACTCAAAGTGATATATATACTTTTGAATTTTTAACTTTTAACACTTTTTAACTGAAATTTGTTTAATTAGAAGCCCTTAGACTGCAAAATTGTAACATCTTAAGCAATTTTCAGCTAGGAACATCAATTTATACGATAAAATTTATTTTGAAGTCCTCTTAAGTATTCTCTTATAAATTTGTTTTTAAAAAATAATTTAAAAATATCCAGGAACCTAATAATGATATTTATAAAGTAATTATTGTCAGTTTTTTTTATTTTGATACGCCTTTTTCATTCATTTAAAATCTTTCTAAATTGCTTAAAAAGCGTATAAATTTTGTGTTCGCAATCTTCAAAAATCTACATTGTGTATTAAATGGTTTGAAATCTTTTTACGTTTTAAATTATTTTGAAATCTTTTCGGAACTTCTAAATATATTTTAAACTTGCTCGATTATTTTCCAAATTAATAATTGTTCAATTGTAATTTATTATTCAAAAAAGTTTGTTTCAAATTTTTTAAATATTCTCATAAAATCAGGTTTTCAAAATAAATAATCATTTTAAATTTTCCCAGTAAACTTTTATTTCGAAACCTTCAGAAATGTAATTTTTTTTTACTTCAAAATTTATTAAAAGTTTTTTAAATAGAACAATTATAATTGTCAAACTTAAAGTGTAAATTTAATACTCCGAAATATTAACGATTCAAGGTTTTCTATTTTAAATAGTTCAGTTTAAACAATATTTCAATAGGATTTGGAATTGAATAAGAGAGTTTAATTACGAATCTATTAATTTCAATTATTTTACAATTAAGAATAATGTGTATTATTATTTTTAATTGTAGTTTCTTGTAGAGACTTATATATTACATATCTTACCAAAATTGCCAGTAAAGTACACGTCGAAACGTTGATGCAGATTCTAGAAGTATTTTTTGTAAAAATTTATATTTTTTTGTAATTTTTCTACAATAATTTACGTAAAATTAAAAGTGTTTTCATGAAGTAAGTCAAACGACCAAATTAAGAAAATGTAAAATGCTGTCCTTTTCTGTAATACCTTGTAGATTTTTACAACAAAGTAAAAAAATATATTATTATGACATTATACAAATTTTTGAATTGTAGAAACTTGTACTGTGTTGTTAATTTTTTGACTTTTCTACAAGAAGATACAAGAAAAAATTAGCTATTTGTATTCAGCTGTGTTTTATTGTTGAATTTTGTATATTTTTTAACGAGGAATTATAAATTTTGACAAAAAATTAGGTGTAATTTCTTTTAAAAATTCTTTCTACCAGGAATTAAAGGGATTACTTTTAGAGTGAATGAAGTAAGGTGAAATAGATAAAGTGTGTAAATAATTCTTGGGTTTTTATTTATTTCATTTGTAAATACGATGTATTTCTGGTGTTCACAATGTTACATAAGTGCGTTCTTTTATTATCGTAAGCTTTTCTGTTTTTGTCACGTCTCAAGTTCAAATATTTAATTTTTACACGTCACTGGCCTCCAGGATAGCCTGGAATACAGACAGGTGGGTTTAAAAGCAAGATATACCTAGGTTTGCATGAAAATAATTTCACAGGGGGGGGGGGGGGGATAATGGTTCTAAGTTGTCGGCTTGGCCGAATATTCTCGCTGCGAAGGTTATGCTGTGTATTTGGTGGGACCAGGTCGGTGTTATTTATTATGAGCTGTTGAAAGCGAACTAAACCATCACTGGGGAACGGTATCGACTTCAATTGATGCGACTGAACTGACCACTGCGCGAAAAACGGCGACAATATCAGCAGAGGCACGAAAAAGTGATTCTACAGCATGATAACGCTCGGCCTCACGTTGCCCAAACCGTTGAAACCTACCTGGAAACGCTCCAATGGGAAGTTCTACCCCACCTGCCGTATTCCCCAGATATTGCGCCGTCCGATTATTACTTGTTCCGGTCAATGATACATGGTCTGGTTGATCAGCAGGTCCGCTCATATAAAGAGATCCAAAAAAGTTGTAGCTAACGATGGGCAATACTTTGAATGATTCATTTGTAACCATTTTTTCACACTAAAGGTGCATTTTCATAAAAAAAAACAGCGAGAACTTATTTGCGCACTCAATAGTTTTGACAAACAAGTGAGAAACATAAAAGAAACTTGAAACTTTGTCTTTATTTATTAAAATTTGTATACATATGACAAACAGTCTCGCTGTTAAGGGTCGAGCAGGAAACAGTGAAAAAAATTATTGAAACACTTTCACAACACTTGGCCCGGAATTCCTAGTGGATTTCATATATCTAGATTTTTAACCATCTCCAGGCACTCGTCTCCAAGTTTATCGCATTTCGCGACGCATTCCACACTCTTATCAATAGATACTTTTGCCGCTTTAACGAACGCAGCAATAGCTTCATCACAGCACTTGTCCGCAACCTGTAAACAGAAAAAGAATATTTTTTTTATATTTATGTTAAAATTTCATGTATGACCCTGGTGGAAAAAATGTTTACAAGAAAGTACAACACTTCTACAACTACAGGATTTCACCATTTCTGCATTTGTGTGTTTTACTTCATAGATATGTGCCGATTCTGAATCTGTTCAAAATTAAGCAAGCAACAGATTTTAACGTTAAAAATAGAAATTTGTCACTTTCAAAGCCTCAGTAGTTAAACATTTGATGCATAAATAGCGATCGAACAATTATCAATTTGGAAGAAATTGGAGTTAGTTCGAGAGATATTTATTTTGAGAAGATCCGAAGTTAATTTAAAACTGGAAAATATTTTGAAAAATAAAGAACTAAATTTAGATTTCTGAAGGTTTCGAAATAAAGTTTTGAAGCTTACTAAATATCTTTATGGGTTTTAAGAAAATGAAACAAAATTCTTAAGTTTGCTGCAAAATTTAAAATGATTTTGTATTTTGAAAAATTAATTTTAAGATGATATTTTTTAAAATTTTAACAAACTTTTTTAATGAATAAATGACAATTGAACAATTACTAATTTGGAAAATAATCGAGCACAAAATGTATACGCTTTTTAAGCAATTTAAAAAGGTATTGAATTAATGAAAAATGTGTATCAAAATTCCTAGAAAAACTAACAATAATTTTTTTCGTTTCAAAAATTAATTTTAAAAGAAAATTTTTTAACATTCCCAAAATTGTCCAGAAAAAACCTGGAAGATCTTAAGGTAGTTTTTTTTACTTTTGCAGAATTTTTAAAAAATTGTAGACAAATTTCGAGTTCCGAGATAACAATATTATTATTAGATTTCTGGAGATTTTTTCAATTATTTTTTTAACAAATTTTTGAGAGAATATTTAAAAAGACTTTAAAACAAATTGTAATATATGAGTTTAATGTCCGCTGAATATATTTATAATTATAAATTATATTTATAAATTATACTCAGTTTATATCGAAAATTCTTCTTTCTTTCGTTGACAAGGCATTCTAACCTCAGCTGTCAGAATACTTAGAATTCCGTATCGCGCAGCCCCGAAAAAATGTTAAAGGCTTTCCAGCAACTCACAGCGCACGCGCGGTACGCTATTCGTCCAACGATTGTGAAAATTTGACGTAGCGAGAGCGAACCAATCGCGCGAAGCCCCCTCCCAGCGACATCGACGAAACGATCCACGCTAGTGAACCCCCACTCGCCTGCGTCGCGTGTGGTGCGCCGCCACTGAAGCGAAGCCCATAAAACTACGGTCCGCGAGAACAAGAAGTCAGATCTCCGCGGGCCTCGGCTAAAGCCACATCTCCCTGGTTTCTCCGCTCCAATCCTTGCCCGAGCGAAGAAGACCCAAACCAAGGACCAAACCATTTTACTTGCAATGCCTCCTCTAGAAATCGAAGAGGGAGGGGCAAAGTATTGATTTGCACCCCTCTAAAATCGAATGATTAAATTTATCGGATCTGAAAATCTTTCAATTCTTTGTGAATTCTTTAAAAATATGTTTGATATATTGTAGATATTTTTGAAATATTCGGTAACATTTGTGAAATTATTGGAATCTTTGATATCCGTGTGAAATCATTCGGAAATTATTGAAGTCTTCCAAGTCTATTTGTGTAAAACTATTGAAAAAGAGCAAATTTTTTTTTTGAAATATATTATAAATAATATTTTGTATGTACCTCAATATTTTCAGTTTTGTCGGCTTTGTCATAACACTTGTCGCATTTGCCTGTTGCAATAGAACAGAATTTATAGAATCCGGTATAGACTGCAGTATGTGTCAAGCAATTGCCTATTAATGATTTTATTTCATCAGTCCACTTTCCTTTTGATTCCATAGCGTGAACTGCATCCTATTTAGAAAAACGAATACAACTAATAGAGCTATTTAAAATTTCTTTGAATAAAACAAATATTAAGCGATTAAAAATTATTTTCACCAACTGACCCAAAAAGGTTTTTCTAATTCATCTTCGGCCTTATTAAATTTGATAAAAGTTTCACTGCGTCCAATATCTGGATACGTCGCAACC
Source organism: Andricus quercusramuli (assembly GCA_932178445.1). NCBI lineage: Eukaryota > Metazoa > Arthropoda > Insecta > Hymenoptera > Cynipidae > Andricus > Andricus quercusramuli. The sequence continues at coordinate 97,072 of CAKNXH010001194.1, forward strand.
TCATTTGAGTCATCTGCGAAGACTGCCTGTAAAGATTAGAAGCATTACGCTTTAAAGTTTATTGTTTAATTTGTAATATATTTAATGTTGTGTTATATTGGAAAGTAGCTTATAGGGAAAAAATTTTGTTGGAAGTAGATAAATGAGGGAAAATTAGGGGAAGTTAAAGAAAATGCGAAGAAATGCGAGAAAACCCCTATCGAAATTATAGTAGACATCCTTTTCATTGCTACGGAAAAAAAACTAGAAAAAAAAGACTTCTCCAATAAACAGTCGAATTTTTAACCAAAGACATAAGCCTTTAATCAAAAAAATACATTTTTAACAAGTTAGTTTAACTTTTACCCAAGTATTTGAATTTTCAAATAAAAAAAAGATCAATTTTCAACAAAATAGTTAAACTTTCAACCAAAGGGATGCATTTTCAACTAAAAATATATCTCTTTAAAAAAATGATTTCTTAACAAAGTGATTCAATCAAATCTTTAAAATAAAATAGTTGAGTACTCAAGCAAAGAAGCCTAATTTTTAACCAAAAAGTTGACTTTTCATAAAAAAAAAGAAATTTCTACCAAAGCGGATGAATTTATAAATTAAAAAAAAATAGTTGAATTTTCTGTTAAAAAAGATTTGAGTTGACTTTTTACGATCAAAATATGAATCTTTAACCAAGAAATAAGTTTCCACGAAAAAAATTCAACTTTCAAATCCAAAAAGACGAATTTTTACCCAAAAGGGATGACTTTTTAACAAAGTTGTTGAATTCTCTACCCAGTGGTTGCATTTTTATCAAAAAAGGATCAAATATCTCTTAAAATAGATGAATTTTTATTTAAAAAGAAAACAGTTTAAAAAAAGAGTTGAATTTTCATCC